>CM063502.1:107293198-107437198 GCA_032207245.1 Pardosa pseudoannulata
TGATTCAAATAATAATTTTTTTGTGGGCAACAAAGTATTTTTGGGAGTTACACGAACTGTTAGTTCATAATCAAACAAAAATAAATAAATCACAATAAAATATATTATAATTTTATAATTCTTACACATTATTTTCGGTATGCCATGTTTCAAAGCATGGGGCAGGACGCAGTGCAGGTTTTGACATGCAATTCTTGCAGCAATATGATATTTCCTCCCTTATTCCCTGTTTATAACATTGTTTATGACCGTTTCGTTTTGGATGGCTATTGCTGTCATGCCACATTGCGAACTTCGCTTTGACGGCTATAGACGCAAGTGTCCGTCAACGTGTTAAATAGTTCCTTCAGCAACCTCTTTCTAGCTGTCCATCCAAACTTAATTCTGTCTCTCTCAAGAATCCAACTGCTTTCCAACAAGTATGAGTATGTGCAGTAAGTTGTGGAGAACTACAGAAATAACTTATATGATTATGAACACGAGGTTTATGGGTAAAGCGGCAGAAAATTTCTTTAATAAAAATGGAAAGTAACGGAAACTTTGGAAGATTTTTTAATGGGGTGTAAAACGGAAGTAGAAAATAGAAAAAACTGGAGTTAATTTTCTTACTTTCATTAACGATATTAGAAGGAAATGTTATTTATAATTTTTTGGGAAGAATAGCATGAAAAAGAAAGATGATTATTATCAAAGTTCAGGACGCATGTTATATAATTTTTTCAATGCAGCAGGAGGTGCAGATATTACCGTAGCTCCTATACAAGGCTGCGAAGCTGTTACCCATCACACGAGGAACAAGTGTAGCTAAAGGTATGCTACGGACGTGAGTAACATTACCCCTGCTAGATCCTCGTAGTTTAGAAGCAGGAACCAAGCAGAAGACCCCCACGCTTGGCCGGCTACCCTTAGAGGTATTGATAGAAAACTTGGGCAACCTTTGTGACCACGAACATACTTTACGTGCCCCAGTCACGTTAGACGAACACGGCGAATCTTGGGCAATCTCTAGCCCCGAACACGCAACCTTTCAGCTACAAGATAGCTACCTTTACCGACTGAGCTACTGCGGCTCTATGTTATGTAATTTAAATGATGCATTTAAATTTTAGTGACAGTATCTATTGGTAAATATTATAAAATCAATAACGTGCATGTAAAATAAACTGAAAAGTATTTAATGTTATATATGATCCTGTATATGAAAAGTTTAAAATATTTTTCACATTGAAAACATTTAATAAACTGGATAAAAAATGAATATGTAAATAATTAATACTCTTTTGTTTGAAGTATAAATGCTACCGTTAAATTGCTATAAAATATTTTTATATTATCTTTGATACGTACAGTTATATAATGAATATTTTTTAAAATGTCACAGTATAAAGCAAAAGCTTTATACTGTAACGTTTATTAATCCAAATATTTAGGATTCAATGTTTGTAAATGTTTTAATATAATTCAAATGTAGGTCATCAAGATATTCTAATGAATATTTGAATTTTTTTAATATACTAATTTTTTTAGCATTAAACCCTCTTTGTTCCCATTTGTAAACACTTTTCTTATAATATCAAGATATGCATTATCAATTCATTGTTAGTTTGTTCAATACATCGGCAATAGGAGGAAATTAATCTCGAAAGACTTTTTGAATTGAATAGGAAATTAAAAGCATGTTTTTTGAAAAAAAAAATAGTGACAAATGCGGATAAATTTTCAATATTTCTAATGGATACAGATTCTTTTTACGATATAACGGATAGATTGAGCTAAATATGTTTCTTTAACACATCTGAAATGTTTCCCAAAATTCTGTAGCTAATTTTCTCATTCTCAGCGTTCAACTTTTCTTGAATTCCTCAATTTATATATGTGTTCTGGAGTATCTCATTCAATACATACACCTTACAAAACAAATTTTTTAAAACAGAAAATCCGAAAATCCTTTTATTTCACACTTATCTTACTTCAGATAAACGCCAGGATGATTTTAATGAAACGGACCTTAAAAGAACGTTTTGAATTGAGCAGAAAATTAAATGCATATTTTTTGAAAAAAGATTAGTGACCAATGCGGATGAATTTTCAGTATTTCTAATAGACACAGATGCTTTTTACGATATAATGGATAGATTAAGAGAAATATGTTTTTTTAATACATCTGAAATGTTTCTCAATTTTCTATAGTTAACTTTTTTAGTCTCAGTACTCAAATTTTCTTGAATTCCTCAATTTATATATGTGTTCTGGAGTATCTCATTCAATACATACACCTTACAAAACAAGTTTTATTTTACACTTATCTTACTTCAGATAAACGCCAGGATGATTTGAAAGAAACGAACCTTGAAAGAACATTTCGAAATTAATAGAAAATTAAAGGCATGTTTTTTGAAAAAAACATTACTGACAAATGCGAGTGAATTTTCAGTATTTCTAGTGGATACAGACGCTTTTTACGATATAACAGATAGATAAAGAGAAATATGTTTCTTTAATGCATCTGAAATGTTTCTCAATTTTCTGTAGCTAACTTTCTCAATCTCAGTGTTCAATTTTTCTTGAATTCCTAAATTTATATATATGTTCTGGAGTATCTCATTCAATACATACACCTTACAAAATAAGTTTTTTAAAACAGAAATCTTTTTATTCACTTATCTTACTTCAGATAAACGTCAGAATAATTTGAATGAAACGAACCTTGAAAGAACGTTTTGAATTAAACAGAAAATTAAAAGCATGTTTTTTTGAAAAAAAAAATTAGTGACAAATACGGATGAATTTTCAGTATTTGTAATGAATACAGATGCTTTTTATGATATAACGGTTAGATTAAGAGAAATATGTTTTTTTAATACATCTGAAATGTTTCTCAATTTTCTATAGTTAACTTTCTTAGTCTCAGTACTCAAATTTTCTTGAATTCCTCATTTTATATATGTGTTCTGGAGTATCTCATTCAATACATACACCTTACAAAACAAGTTTTATTTTACACTTATCTTACTTCAGATAAACGCCAGGATGATTTGAAAGAAACGAACCTTGAAAGAACATTTCGAAATGAACAGAAAATTAAAAGCATGTTTTTTGAAAAGAAAAATTACTGAGAAATGCGAATGAATTTTCAGTATTTCTAATGGATACAGACGCTTTTTACGATATAACAGATAGATAAAGAGAAATATGTTTCTTTAACGCATCTGAAATGTATCTCAATTTTCTATAATTAACTTTCTGTCTCAGTGTACAACTTTTCTTGAATTCCTCAATTTATAGATGAGTTCTGAAATATCTCATTCAATACATACATCTTACAAAACAAGTTTTTCAAAACAGAAAATCTTTTTATTTTACACATATCTTACTTCAGATAAACACCAGGATCATTTGAACGAAATGAACCTTGAAAGAACGTTTTGAATTGAACAGAAAATTAAAAGCATGTTTTTTTGAAAAAAAACAAATGAGAATACATTTTCAGTATTGTAATGAATACTTTTTTTCGATATAACGGTTAGATTAAGAAAACATGTTTTTTTAATACATCTGAAATGTTTCTCAATTTTCTATAGTTAACTTTCTTAGTCTCAGTACTCAAATTTTCTTGAATTCCTCAATTTTATATGTGTTTTGAGTATCTCATTCAATGCATACACCTTACAAAACAGTTTAAGAAAAAGTTATTTTACACTTTTATCTTACTTCAGATAAACGGCAAAATTTTTCCCTTACAAGGCTACGAATGATATACAGAAAATTAAAAGCATGTTTTTCCTGCATTCTCTGCATTCTCACATTGGTTGTTTGATTCGTTTGGTCAAGAAGTTATTCCCGTAGAATTAATATTATTTTTTCCTATCGTCGTCGTTGTAACGCACCCTCTTTACTACCGGTGCGCTACGTTTTAGCGTGAACCTCACTTTACTGAATAATTCTTAAACTGTCTGGGATCATTTCAAAAAAATTCATCGGAAAACTCTTACAGACGAAATAAAGATTTATTTACACAACATAAAGAAAAAAAAACCAAAATAATGTAACGAATCTTTACTAGTCGTTTTTATGAGACCTGAACTACTCAGGTACGTTCGTAAACTGTCGCTATGATTACTTCTAAAAATATTATTTCTACTTGGACAACAAAACAAAGTTATTTCACAACATAAGAAAAAAAAACAATTAAAGAAAATGACATCTCAAAAGTGAGTCTCAGAGCCATCTAGCTAAATATTTTTTAAAGTCACCGAGCATTGTTTTCTTTCCACATCAGCGCAGAGAGATGTGTTCTCGCTCCAATCTCGACTCTTCCAATTTTCTTGAACTCAGTTTTTCTTGTGTCTGGAAACTTGAGCCCTGCCAAAACATACACTCTCTCCGAAACTGTAAAAACAAACACCAGTTAAAAACGTTATCAGCCTCCTTTGCCGGCCGGCTTCTTATTTCTCCTAAGAAAAGCCGCGTGGAAGGGGTCAAAATGGGGCGATTCTTCCAATGTCATTCAGAGCACACAAAGTCGTGGGTGCAAATTCCTTACAGTCGTTTTCCCATATTCATTAAAAAACTTTGTGGAATAGAAGCTTTTTCCAAATGTATCATTTTGGAATAGTTTAAAACAACTGAATGCATATTTTTTACTGATAGAAATACTTCTCAGGTCTCTTGGATAGTCAATAGTGTGCTCCTGCTTAGGGTGATAGCGAAATCATTCTTAACACACTAGGGAACTTTCCGGAGTCGTCAGGTTTGGTTTGGAGTGCTACGGTCTACTTTTTGCAATACGAGGGCTAATGAGACCGGGACCTACAGCTTAAAGCCGATTCCGAATAGCTACGAACATCCATGTTATTGTGGGATTTGAACCCACGAACTCCAGTACAGAAGGCCAGCACGCTAACCAATGGGCCATCGTTCGGCCCAGGGTCGTCAGAGGGTATCTGGATGTTCTGGTGATGTGGGAAGGAACAGTAAGTACTTTGATGGAACACTAGAACAAAACAACAATAACACCATTTAAACCAATAGAGCAGCCAATTTATCAGTTCCTTCCTTCCGCTACTTTATTCGTAAGTGAAATGATATAACCGACCCTTGGCAGTAGATAAATTAGGCGAATATTTAAGGCGCAAAATTTGTGTGCGGCAAAAACACTTTAAATAAAGAATATGATTTGAGTAATGAATGAGTTCTGAAAAAATTATTCGTGATTTTTCAGAAAAGAAACCTCGAAAAAGATTGTTTTAAGTTAGGTTTAAACTTTGTATGCTATTCTATTAGTTTTAATTACATTTTCCATTTCCGTCTCCGAGAAAAAAGGCCAATAAAGTTTTAATTATAGTTGGATGCTTATACCGTTTTCCATATTAATGGGGTTATGATGGTCATCCACAGGTTTCTAAGCACTGTACTATTTGGGATTCAATGAAATTTATAGATTATAAATGTTACAATGAATTTTTTTAGAAGTATATGAAAAATACAATTAAATCGAAGAATAGCAGAAATTTGATTCTTTATCACACCTTCCGGGTCGTCAGTTTGTAAATATGCTATTTTTTTAATATTGAAAAATACATTAAAATAAAATAATAATATATGTTATGTAACATAAACATACGTAATACATAAAACACTAATAATACATATATATGTATATGTATTATTGTAATAATACATAAACACATAGATATTAACACATTATAATACATAACAGAATATTTATTTTATATATATATATTTTTTATATATTTATATATAGTTTTATATATATACATATATTCATTTATGTGAAAAAAACCAATATATGTTTAAAAATATATTGATATATATATTTAAAATAATTTAAAGTTTATTCAAATAAAGAAATGTTAAAAAGTTTTAATACGTACTTTTATTTAAGTCTTCTTTGAAAATTCGAATTTTTCTTTAGAATTAGTTTTTCCTGATTTCCTTTTAGGAATATTTAAAAAGAAGAAAAAATTAATTTATAGTTGATGCATTGCATTTTTCATATTAATTTATGGTATGATATACGTTCAAAATAAATCCAACATATACGATAAATTTATATCCCTCAGTCAGTTTTCCTCATTCCTTCCTTTTATTTCGGAATGTGGAGCAATGGAAATATTTTACTTGAAATTTCAAAACCTTATGAAAGTGAAAAGGGATATTATTCGAAGCATAGGCGTTGCATTTCAAAATGTTAACGACAAAAAATTTAGGACTAAATTTTTCTTCAAAAATAGTTTTGGATGAGTGATTTTTATTTTAGGAGGCTTTTGCGGTTCTATTAGACTCCATCCTCTCCATATGACCTAACCATTGGTCACTCCTTCTCTTTATTTCAGTGACAATATCTAACTTTTTGTAGATTTCATATACTACTAAATCCGTACTAAATTTAAAATAAGTTTAATGATTACTAGAGGCAAGATTGTAGACAAAGGGGGGATTTGGGGGACCAGTAGCCTCCCGAAATTCTAGAAGACCATTTCGACAAAAGAAAATGTTCCATGTGTGTGTAGGTGCCATCTGCCAAGCTGCATAAGAACATGTTTCTAAAAAAAATCGCTTCGATTATAAAATGTTTTGCCGAGCCGCTGGCCGAAAATTTAACATTTTCTTTGTATTCTAATATATTTACCTTTTCTCGTTTGTCATCAATTTTTTTTATTATTTGATTAAAAAATGGATAATTGTCATACCATACCTTCAATTCATAAATTATAACTAGTATTATAATTAGTATGGGTATGACTTTTGAGTGACCTTTATGCCATAATAGCTTTATACCTTAATTTTGTTTCACTGAAGTGTCATTCACAAATAACAATGTCTTTCCTCTTTGGTCCTCCCCGGAAAAGAATCTATGGCTACGGTCTTGATTAAGGCCTTCCTAAGACGTGTCTTGATGGGCAAAAAAATTCAGCTGTCAAATTTTTCTTGGCAGTTTCTAAGGTTTGTAATTAAGGTTTTAATAAAGCTTTGGAGTCAAAATGCTTAAAATGCATTATTATTGTATACTTTGTTATTGTATTAGAAAGAGGGAAAGAGCGATGAAAATTATGATATTGAAATTAGCAAAAACTGAAAGGTCGAGAAACATTAATTTATACTGTTAATTTAATAACTGATTCGATGTTACATGTTTTATAAATTGTAACATTTTACTTCTGTTTCTTCCCATAGGTGGATATACAGGATAATTACTTATACATCGTTGAAATGGAAAATGAAAGAAGGTGGGCTCATCTTTTATCAGTAGCCAGAAACTGTCACGAACAAAATATTGAAATAACCAATTCGTCACAAGGTTTAATTCTTCGGATTATTCGACCTATCAAATGCTACGAAAAACTCTTTGTATGGATCGGTGCAGATTTACTTTCAAGACTAGAATTTCCGTTTCTGAAACCTTCAAATATTAGAGGTAAGGTCCTTTTATCTGTCTCCTATACAGTTCTGTAAAAAATAAACTTAGTGTCAAGGGATTTAAACATACAGATAGTGTATTAGTTTGCAATCTATATCCAAGCCCTTATTGTACATGCAGTAATTTTTCAATTACACATAATATCTAGTTATATATTTAGCACACCGTTTAGCGTATTAAATATTCTATCCCTGCTATTTACATAATTTATTCTCAAAAAACTGATATTTTTAAAAACTTACCCCAAAATTAATTTTGTTGGCAAAGAATTTAATAAATGAATTGTTTACTTGAATGAATTGTTAAAAACTTTATTTATAAACAAAGGTCAAATTGATCAACGAATGAGAAATTTATAGCTTAATTAATTTAATAAATTCTAGTGTAATCTTGCCTAAGAAAAAAAATAATGACCTAACAGTTCAAACCAACCAACTTTGTTTATTGGATTCTTCACATATTTGACATTTAGAAGCATTGTTTAAATAATTTAGTTTTTGTGATACATGCATTATGTATTGATAGATCTAATTTCAGTTTACGCTGAATGCAAAAAGACAAAGGTTTTTTTTCCATGAAAGTCGAGAAAAAAAAAGAAAGAATTTTCCGTTTTGCTTTCAAAAAAGTTGTGAAAGATTCTCTAGAGCGATATTACGAGGTCATTGACTCCTTGGATGAAAGTGCTGTATACGTTATTCCCGTTCACTTCATTAGCTACTTTTGATTCACGAGGATAAACGTGCCTCTTAACTCTTCTAGAGTACAAGTTACCTCAAGCTGTCATCGACTTTCGGGGTTAATTACTATTCTTTTGGGGTTAAGAATATCCTTTTCCGCAACAAAATATCAACGAAAAGGTGTACAGATGTATGTATCAGAATCATTTCAATTGACATTTACATTGCTTGAAGTCGGTCTGTGAAAACTAGTCCGGATTATTCTTCTTGTATTGAATTCTTAGTATTTCAGATAAAGTAATCAAATGCATCTTTGCTTTTATTCTCTTTTTCTCTTTATTAAGTACTCTAAGGCAAATAATGCTAAATCATTTATACATTATAGAAAGTTATAATATCTTTACATAATATTTTGAATGTAAGAAAATCATTATAAAAATAAAACCCAACAGAAGGTTCTTGCAATGCATCTCATTTTACTAGAATAAAAATTATTAGATAAGTTGGACTCCCTGTCAAGTAAATAAACGAATTTGTATTGAGAAATCATACATACTTAATCTTTAGCGTAACTAATAGATTTATTTCTGTACTTCCCTTCCAATAAAATAGCTATCAAAAGTAGTTTAAACGCCAATCATTCAGAATAGTATCCTGAAGAATCTACATTAATCCTGTTTGAGAATTCCGCTGGTTATTTCCAGTTGGTAAAATTCTTAAATCTAAAAGTATTCTTTAGAAAGAGGGATTATTCACAGAATGTAATTTTAAAATTGTGACTGAACCAGAATTTATGACAGATCAGATATATATCTCAGAATTTAAATGTAGATTAATTTGTTTTGGATAAGTCAATTTTTCTTTTGCACTTGTACTTAAAAAATAACCCTGTGTACTAATTTCTTTACGTTTTCTCAAAAGTTCTCTCTTAACTTATTATTTTTTGGAAATGGAGCATCGGTGTTAAATGTACAACCAAGAACTATCTTTAAACAACTTTTAGAATTATTTTGATATAGAGAACAGGGAAACACAAAGTTTTTATTACCCTTTTATCTTTGTACATTTATTTTGGAAATTTCTACAGTGAGGCCTCGAAACAGGGGCAATAAAGTTATTTCACCGTTCATGTCACAAATACGATGAGAAATTTGCTAAGACGTTCTTGTAATAGTCGTCGTGGGAAAAATATCCTGTAACCTTTAAAGTTGCATGGAAAACAAAGTCACGAAGTTAAGCTTGTACCATACATTGATAAAGAATAGCGGTATAACAAAAATAATTGCCAAATAGAAAATAAAACTGCCAGAAAAAAAATATGCGAACTAAAGAATAATTGTAGTTTCCTTAATTTCCATTAACCTCACAATAACCGTTTAGTGAAAATTTAACAGAAATTGATTTTAAAGCTAAGGATGAATATTCTTTTCTTGCAATAACTGTTAAAAGTATGAGAAAAATAATTAGCACAAACATAAACCAGTGAATTTTTGTAAAGTATGTCTCTATCGTGAAATTAGAGTTTCAATGCACTTTCTTATTTTCTCAGTATATTTGATAAAAGCCTTCGAAGTGTAAAAATTGTTTATTTTTACAGGTAATCAAGCGTATCACTGCCATAAATGTGACAATGTGTTTGAAGATCCAAATCCACTGAAAATTCATCTCTCTCTTTTTTGCAAAGGCCAGGAAATTTCACCCACACATACCACAACCTGTTGGAACCATCAACTACTAGATTTCTTCACCTGCGATGAAAAGAATTTGTATGATGACAAGACCGTAACACAAGAAGTAAACCCTAAAACGACAGTATTTGATAAACATATGCCTTGTATCCAGACTATTTATCCCGAAGAAAGTTTTTGGAACATCAATAGAGTGGTACTTTCAGGGAGTACTCTAAGTTCTGCATTGTTAAAGGAATCTGCTTCAGAGCCAGTTTCAAATAACCTTCCATCTCCATCTGGTTCTATCAACTGGCTATCAAATAATTCCCAGTTATCCCAAGGACATATTTGTGCATTTTGTGGTAAAATTTATTCTCGGAAGTACGGCTTAAAGATTCATGTGCGAACACATACAGGCTACAAACCGCTGAAATGCAAATACTGTTTTCGACCTTTTAGTGATCCTAGTAATTTAAACAAGCATGTCAGACTGCATTCAGAAACGGATGCTCCTTACCGGTGTTTACATTGTGGTAAAGTTCTTGTCAGAAGGCGAGACTTAGAGCGACACGTGAAATCAAGGCATCCCGAAGAAGCAAAGAAACAAAACTTTTAAAAATATTAACCCTGTCATTGATTCGGGGAAAAATCTCACCTTTAACAAAAGAACGTATAACAAATGGACGTTCTGGCTTAATGTAGAAAAGTGTATAATAGATATAATAATAAATACTGCTTAAAAGAAAAATATATTCAAAACTAAAGACATATGAAAGGATATAAACATTGTTAATATGCGCTAATGAAAAGTGTCACGAGTATAAATTTCTAGAAATCATTAGTATGGTTATACATGATTCAAGGTCTCGATCTAAGATATCTACCGAAGGTCACTATAAGTCTCTCAATTACTTTCTCCTTTCATAATACATATCAAATATGAAGCAATATCAACAGACTTTTTTATCTTACATATATTTTCTTGGTATATGGCTTCAGCAAAGCTTTAACTCGATGAAAAATAAGTAGGTCTCCTAAAAACTAATAAAGGAATTGTAATCCAACTGGAAATAGGAGAATCTTATAAATCTTTATTTAAATGATAACTAGGACATGTTTAATATATAAACATCTTTTAAACAATTATTTTATAGGTTGTGCCAAAAATTGACTTACACACAAATGTGACTTGGCATTTATATAAATAAATAAATGATAGACATTTGTTTCCGATTTTAAATTAATATTTATGTGTGGTGTGAAACTGATGTGTGATATATATCACTTATTCATTCCTAAATAAATAAAGATAAACAATATATTCGATCTTCCGTAAAGTTTCTTATTGGGTATATCCGGTGTAACTCATATTCATCCATGCAAAATGCTTCTTATCTCATGATATATTAATTGTTGTATTCTTAGACGAATATCATTATATCAAATTGCACTTCATATCTTAATCATAGATCTACGTTGATTGTGAAATAGAAGAATAACGAGTTTTGACAATTCGAAGGTTGTGGGCTTGGAGATGGGAATTAAACATAGGGCGCTTTAAAAAATATATATTATTTAGTTTTGTTTCGTCTTTAGTATTTCTTCTAAGAAATGAAAATAGAATAAGGATAAAAAGGATTTTAGGTCACAGGCGGGAAAATTCCCTTTGCGGTTTTATAACCACACGTGTTTCATACGTATGAATGTTTTATGCATATATTTCGAATGTCTTGCTAGATATAGTTTCTCGCATATTTTTCTTCTATAGAAGGCCTGACCAAACGAAAAGAGTTAGCGGGGAGTGGTGGAATTTCATTTTAGTATGGTATGCAGCATTATATATATATATATATATATATATATATATATATATATATATATATATATATATATATATATATATATATGTGTGTGTGTGTGTGTGTGTGTGTGTGTGTGTGTGTAATATGGGTGAGACTCATTCAAAATCACAACACAGTTTATTTCTGGTAAGAAACATGGCATCCATACAACAGGCAAACACTTTAACAACCTCGTGCACATGCACAATATGATTCCGCACATACGCTTTTTAAGTAGGGATTCCTCAGGTAAACAGACTGCGAATAATCCCTAAGCACAATTGATCACTTGATAAAAAATACCCACGTTTAAAGAGAACGAGGTAACTATTGGCTAAAGTAATAGAGACAGAGGCTGAATTAAGTCTTTAGCATGTCTGGAGGGAAAAATCAGAATTACCGCGCAAACCCCAAACTTACTTTATGAACAAAAGTTAAATTAATATTAAAATACGTAATTAAGGGATTTTAATATTACACACAAACACACACACACACACACACACACACACACATATATATATATATATATATATATATATATATATATATATATGACATGGTCCGAGTAAACACACTGGTAAATATATAAATCAGTTCACACTCAAGTCATTCTTTTCTTCTCTTTATTACTCCATTTCACACGCTAATCAACATGGCGTCTCATTATTGGCGCCCAACTGCCAACAAAGGCAGTCTTTACTACTTCGAGGAGCCACAGTTCTGCCTATAGTAATTGCTTATCGCTCTCTCTCTATCTGCGCGTGAGCCGTATTTATGTGACTAGTAACGAAAGGTTACTCCCATTAAAAGAATCCCTAATTAAATCTCTTAAATTACTCTATATTTTTATCCTGACATATATATACACACACACACACACACACACACACACACACATATATATATATATATATATATATATATATAATAGACAGTAAAGCAATTATAATTCCAATCTAAATCTAATAATATTATATTTTTAAAAATATATATGATATTTGTTTCAATTATAAAATTCGTGCACTCCACCGCGGGCCACCATTGTCTATAGTCTAAAGATAAAAGAAATCCATACGAAGAAATAATTAAAAAATCAGACAAAAGAGCTTAAACAAACTCATTTACTCATAACATATAAGAGTACATATAAGTGTACAGAAGACTGAAGCATTAGTTAAAAACATTAATAATAAAATAAATTAATTGATTCCAATTACGATATATAATACAGACAATCAGAAATCTCTTTTGGTGTACAAATATACTTTTAGTTTATTTAATTGAACTAAATAATAAAAGTTAATAGATTTGTTTTATAAAATATTCTCTTATTATTATTATTTAACCAAATTTAAATATTTTTATACGACGAAATCTAATTAATTTTAAGTTTCATGTCTTGTTTTCTCATGAGCGTTTTTTACTAGAAAAATATGAGAAAATTCTGTGAAAACAAGTATTATACTGGAAACCCATGCACTTTATTTTCTCAATACTGAACCTAAAAAAGTAACCTCTCTTAAAAGGTCTCTGATAGTGAAAAAAATTCTTGAAGATATTTTATTGTTTACTTGCAAATTGCATTATAAGATGGTATTTTATTTATTGCTTATTGAATTATGTATATATGCTCGTGAAAGTAGCAGGTCAGAGGAATCCTGATATTTAAATTTTAAAACATTTTGAAATTTAAACGGATATACTCATTTCTTCACGTAATCAAGCTTCTTTCACTAAAGGACATGAAAATCACCTTCGATTACTTTTTTATTATCAGTTCAATGACAAGATTATTAATATGTGTCAAACGTATGGGTATATAGTTTGCACCAAATAATACACATTATGTATTAAAATCACGGATGACTATTTTAATATTATTAAAACTTTTCTTAATGTTAAAAGCTGTTACTAAAAGTTTGCAGTTTTATAACAGACCGTCACTTATAAAACTCTTCTGGTCTTTTAGAGAAGCTAAATTACTTATTTTTCCTCTACTCATTTTAGACATACGATAACTTAATCTGAATTATTCACATAGCTAACAATCTTATCTCTGACTACACTTTTAACGGAAAAATTATCAGTGTAAATAGATGGTGTCATTACCCTGTTATATAATTCATCTATGATATATAGTCCACTAAATCATACATTCTATGTACTGATTTCACCGATAGCTGTTTCAAAATTATGAAGACATTCAATCTAACGTTAAAATCTGTTACTAGTTTGCAGTTTTATAATACAGCGTCACTTTAAAACTTTTTCCATGTTATATCAAGGCTATTTTACTTATATTTCGTTTAAGGACTTTATTCATTCGATAATTTAACCTGAATTATTCACATCGCTAATAATATTATCACTGATCAAACTTTCATCGGTGAATTTTTTTAATCTGACAGAATTGTTAAATACTCCTTGTGATATAATCGATAAATTTAAAGGCTTTGAACTTAAATAAAACAGCTGGAAAGTATTGTTTAAATTTTGTTGACTTGTTTTTATAGGTGTGAATAATTTTAAGTGAAATTCCGGTCATCTGTTAAAGTAATGTAATGAAGGTTCTCCAGCAATCGTTCATATGAAAAGATTATTTTTTTATAAATATAGATACTATATGTATTAAGATCACCAATGGTTTCAAAATTCGGCAAATATTTTTTTAAAGTTAAAAGTTGTTACTAAAATTTTGTTTTTATGTAATAGACCGTCACTTACAAAACTCTTCCGGTTTTCTAAAGAAGCTAATATACATATTCATCCTTTTCTGACTTCAGCCATCAGATAATCTAATCTGATTTATTCATTCAGCTAACAGCATTATAAACTACTACACTAATCTTATCATTGATTACACTTTCACTAGAAATATTTTTTAATCTAATAGAAGTGATACATATTTCCTGCTATTTAATTGATAAATTTAAAGGCTTTTTCTGAACCAGTACTAGAAAATAATCCTTAAATTTTGTGGACTGGTTTTTAAAGGTGGGGATGAATTTAAGAGAAATTCCGTTCATCCGTTAAAATGATGTAATGAAGGTTCTCCAGCAATTGTTTATATGAAAAGATAATTTTCCTCTCTGAAAACAGCTTATGTATTGAGATCACCAATCGTTTCAAAATTCTAAAGATATTTTTTAATGTTAAAAATTGTTACTAAAATTTTTCAGTTTAATAGACTCCCACTCTCAAAACTCTTTCAGTCTTCTAGACTAATTTACTTATTTTCCTTATACTTATTTTAACATAAGATAATTTAATCATAATTAATCGTATAGCAACAGCTGACAATCTTATCACTGATTACACTTTCACTAGAAATATTTTTCAATCTAATAGAAGTGATACATATTTCCTGCTATTTAATTGATAAATTTAAAGGCTTTTTCTGAACCAGTACTAGAAAATAATCCTTAAATTTTGTTGACTGGTTTTTAAAGGTGGGGATGAATTTAAGAGAAATTCCGTTCATCCGTTAAAATGATGTAATGAAGGTTCTCCAGCAACTGTTCATATGAAAAGATTATTTTCCTCTCTGAAGACAGCTCATGTATTGAGATCACCAATGGTTTCAAAATTCTAAAGATATTTTTTAACGTTAAAAACTGTTACTAAAATTTTTCAGTTTTATAGTAGACTCCCACTTTCAAAATTCTTCAGTCTTCTAGTAAGACTAATTTACTTATTTTTCTTATACTTATTTTTGACATAAGATAATTTAATCATAATTATTCGTACAGCTACAGCTGACAATCTTATCACTGATTACACTTTCACTAGAAATATTTTTCAATTTAATAGAAGTGATACATATTTCCTGCTATTTAATTGATAAATTTAAAGGCTTTTTCTGAACCAGTACTAGAAAATAGTCCTTAAATTTTGTTGACTGGTTTTTAAAGGTGGGGATGAATTTAAGAGAAATTCCGTTCATCCGTTAAAATGATGTAATGAAGGTTTTCCAGCAATCGTTCTTATGAAAAGATTATTTTCCTCCCAGCTGAAAGAAATGAAATGTGGGTGAGCGAGAGTGGAAGTAAGCTTCGATTCTGGTCCGACAGGTTTCAGCAGATATCTCCAAGACCCCGTTTTCTAATGAGCCCAGGTTGTATCTTTTCGATTCTGCTCTTGCAGCACGATGGAGTCCTCTTGGATTGCCTTAACTCTGATTCTTCTGATCAACCACTTGGCTCAAATTTCAGGTAACTACATTTAATAAACATATCTTATTTATTTAAAACTGTTTACTTTTAAGGAAAAAGAGCAATGCTTATTGACAAAAAATATTTTTAAAATAAAATGAAAGGGGTTCTTATCTGATGAATTACGGATGATTTTTTTTTCCCGCATTACTATCTTACTTTCGTTTTCATTTCGAATAAATGTTTAGGAAATTATTCTCCTTCAGAAACATATTTCTCTTAGTTGAATTCGAGAGCTTAATAAAGTCTGTTTTTATGTAATCAAAGGATCAAATGACATAAAACGCTATGTAATTCTTTGAGCAGTTTTGGTTTTCAAATGTCAGTGGGTACTTGCTATTAAAACCTTACTAAATGCCGTTCAATCCATTCACACTATAACAATATAGCAATATTTTAACATAAAAAAATACTCGAAACTTTGTATTAATCACTTATATTATGTTATTCATGTTGTTCGACTATTCTCACGATTCAAAGATTTCCCATAACCCAACATTCTGTGGAAAATTTTTAACTGACGTTATTCATAAATATTTTCTACATATTGAAACATAGATTTTTATGTCATATCTTATAAAATGGTATTAGTGCAGGTAACTATATTTAATAAGCCTCTCTTATTTATTTGAAATGATTCCCTTTTAAGACAGAGATTCATTACTTTCAAAAATGTTTTTTTTAAATTAAAACGAAAGGGGTTCTTCATCTGATAAATCACGAATAATTCTTTTTTATCCATTCCTATATTACTGTCGTCCTAGTTTAAAAATATCTATTTTTATTTAAACAAAAAATCAAGAGATATAAAGTAATCGAAACTCTTTGAGTAGTTTTGGTTTTAAAAAATGTCAATAGATACTTGTTATTATTCCTATTATATTTTCGTTTTCGTTTCGAATAAACGTTAAAAACTATTCTTCTTCAACAACATGTATCTCTTAGATGAATTTGCGAGCTTAAAAATGCCTATTTTTATTTAATCAAAGAATCAAGGGATATAAAATAATCGAAACTCATTGAGTAGTTTTGTTTTTAAAAATGTCAGTAGTTACTTGCTGTTATTCTTTTATTACTTTCGTTTTCGTTTCGAATAAACTTTAAAAATTATTCTCCTTCAACGAATATCTCTTAGATGAATTCGCGAGCTTAAAAATGTCTATTTTTATTTAATCAAAGAAGCAGTGGATGTAAAATAATCGAAAGTGTTTGAGTAGTTTTGGTTACTTGTTATTAATGTACTAAACGCAGTTAAATCTGTTCATTTTATACCAAGATACTAATTATTTAATTCAAACATACTGTATATTAATCACTTATATTATGTAATTTACGCTTTTGTTCGACTGTTCTTACGATTCAGAAATTTCAAATTTATCAACTTTCCTGTGGAAAATATTTAACTAGCATTGTATATAATTTTTTTCATATATTGAAACGTTTTTATGCTACATCTTAAAAAAAGGGGTCGTAAATTTTTATGTCACATCTTAAACTTTAAACCCATATTAAATAAAATGTCTTAATATGAATAACTACATTTAATGAGTCTATCTTATTTATTTGAAACGATTTTATTGTAATACAGAGACTTAATACTTCTCGAAGATATATGATTTATTTAAAATAAAACGAAAGAAATTTTTCTCTGATAAATAGCGAACGATTCTTTTTTAATTCCTATCTAACCTTAGATTTTCTTTAAAAAAATAAATTTTAAGAAAATTTCAACAGTATCTCTCTTAGTTGAATTCACGAGTTAAAAAATGTCTGTTTTTATTACATCAAAGTACCAAAGGATATAAAATAATCGGTTTTGCTTGAGAAGTTTTAATTTAAAAAATGTCATTAAACACTTACTATTAACATCGTACTGAAGTACTGAACACTGTTGTTCAATCCATTTATACTATATTAATTGTTTAATTGAAATTGATGTTTAAAACGCTATATTAATCATTTATATCATGAAGTTCTCGACAATGCTCCATTATTCTCACGATTCAAAGATTTCGCATTTATTGATTTTCCGTGGAAAGTTTTTAACCAGCATTGTTCATAAACATTTTCTATATACTAAAACGTAGATTTTATGTCATATTTTTAGAAAGTATTAGTAAAGTAACCATATTTGTGAATTAATATAAAGTATAATATTTTATGAATAAAACAACAAATTAATTCATTCGCAACAGAACTATTTTAATTTGTTTAAATTATATAATATCTTAATTCCTCATTTTTAAATGTTTATTAATCAGAAAACAAATTTCAAAATAATATTTAAATATAATTTTGTCAAAGTTCCCATGATCCCATTTAGGCAATACTTTAAAGAAGAGTGTCTTACGGATTTAGGAATAGGAAAAAAAGGAATATTTCTTTCTTTAATGTAATATACTATCTTTTGAGTAATAAAATCATTAAATTACAAAAATTTCACATTTTAACAGTTATTATGGTCTTACAATAAATAGTATAATGCCCTTTAGTAAATGGGTTTATGGGTGTAATTTGCTTTCAGTATTAGGCTTGACCTTCTCTTATCTAAATCTAATTTCACAGAAATAAATTGAAATATATTAGGTGTCTTTTTATACAGATTTGCCAACAGAATTGAATAAATTTATTGATAAAACAGTACTTTCGAAAGTAATTCATAAATCGTTAAATATTAGAGACTAAAATTTATTCATACTATACACAATAAAAATGATTAAACACACATAACTATAGGAAAATTAGATAATTTGTTATTATTAATATAATCGTTCAATCTTATATTTATAAAAGTATTTTTATTACGTTTTAAGTTATTGTTACCACGTTTAATTTGTGGAGCAAATATTTAAATTAAAAATAAAAAAGAATTTTAGTTTAAAAATGTGAAACTTTCGAAAGTAATTTTATATGCACTTTGATAAGCTTCAAAAATCATTAAATTTTAATAACTTAAGTTTATTTAAACTATATACATTAAAATGATTAAAACATATAACTATATAAAAATTGGATTATTTGCTGTTAATGTAATCTTTCAATTATGTCATATTTATAAAAATATTAATTTCTACATTTTAATGACTTGTATCATGTTTAGTTTGAGAAGAAAATATTTAAATTAAAAATGAAAAAGGAATTTCAGCTAAACAATATAAAAACAAAAAATATTGAAGAAATGCAGAAAATTTGATATTTGAAATAGAGTAGAATTTTAAGAATAAACATTTTCATCTACGCAATTTATTTGAGAAAACTTTTTACATTATGTATTCAAATTTTAAGCAGAAAAATAGTTCAGAATATTGTAATGTTGTTCAGAATATTGTAATATAGCATAATAAAAAGCTCAGTTGTACTACCACAAATTATACATTAATAACATTTTGCTTTCGTAAATATCTAACAATTAATGCAACCACTATAACGAAGCTTGTTTAACTGAAATGCTTTAGTTTTTTTATAATTTTTAAGTGATTATTTAGAAAGGGAATAAAAACCTATTGTTATGTTATAAGTTAGAAAATGCATGTTTAATATTTTTGCTTTTCATGTGAGTTCTTAGATAAATTAAAAAATAGACAAACCTTCTTCCGCATTTTTGTTTATGGAACTGAATGGATCGAAAGAGCTTCAGAAAATTATAAGGTCAAAGTTTTCTGGAAGCACATTCAACTCGTTCATGAGACATTGATTGATTGATTGATTGATTGATTGACTACAAGACTTTAGGATCATAAATTCAAATTATCTTCCTTTTCTCAAGTTTGATATTTCCTACTCTTGGGAACAAATTGCTCTAAGGATGGAAATTTATGTATTTTGTTTGTTGATAATATTGTGACTATCAGAAAATCAGTACAGTATGACAGCATACTATGATAGTGCTAAGAAATGACACCGAATTATAGACACGCATATTTGTATATGTATATTGCCGGTGTGTATGTAAAATTGGCAAAGTCAAGAAGTGTTGTTTTCGATTTGGTCATTTATTTATCTATTTATCTTTCACTAAATGGAGGTGGCCAATTTTCCTCTCCGTTATTGCGGCTAACTTACACTTGGTCACTTTATCTTGATAAGTATGACTATAAAATCAATGACTTCAGCTATCTCAAAACACGAAGTTTCTGACTTGTTAGTTTTATTGGACACCGACGATGTATATATATACAGGGTCAAGGTTAGTAGGTGAGGAGTGCATGCATGCAGGCAGCTAAATCTCTAGTGTGACCGGTAGAATAAAAAGTAATAAAATATAATACATAAAGTTAAAAAAAAACTTTTTAGATTTAGATCTTTCCCTCCAAATTAATATCAAAATTATGTCTATATTTAGGAAATGTAAAAGGAGTTTTTCGAAACTGAAATAATAGAAACATATTTGATAACTTCATATAGGGCAGTACTTCTCAACAAGGGACATATGGGTTTTCAAAGGGCAATTAAGTTTTAAACTCTTTCAAGCTAGGTGATATGATATATGTTTTTGGAAAATCCAGTTATTAAATATGTCCACTATGTGCGGAATCAAGTATTTAAAACGTCTCGGTGGAGCATTGTACAAAAAAGGTTGAGAACCACTGATATAGAACAAAACTAGGAAATTTTGTTACCGGTCACTGGCCAGTGATACCAATTTTATTAGTGTCCCCTTTGTATTATTAGTGTTTAGTGTTTAGTGTTTCCCCTTTGTATTATTTTGTTTTATTAGTGTTTGGTCACTTTTTCCAAATGACACTTCTTAAACAGTTAAAAAACTGTTACTGTTATAAGTGTTAAAGTATAAATCATAAATAAATGTGTTATATTATTTATGGTTTAAATAATGTTACACGTACGGTTATTTAAATTACAAAAATAATCGATTTTAATATAATATTAAATCCTAAAAATTAAAATCTTATTTTGTATTTGGAAGAAAATTTCTTTCTCTGGTTACTTAATTTTACTATCCATATTTTATCGCTAGTACGTTAATTTATGTGAAAATAGTTGTAAAAAAATATCACTTATATCCAGACTGTTGCCAAATCTCCTTGCATTTTATGTACATTTCAAGTGTTTTCCATAAATACGAATACTATTATATTTCAATGAAATTCGATTTTAATCACTATTCCACTATGGAAAATTTAATAACATTGTTGTATGACAACAAGGAGTTACAACGATATAAAATGCGCTATCTTATAATAAATTTATTCAAAATTTTGCTGTCTAAATTGAACTTGGAGAGAGAAAAGTGACGATGAGGGGGTAATTAAATGATAACTTTTTAATCACCACATTCTTTACTTAGTCACCCCATGGATGGTGGCGACCATTAATTTTTGTGAGTTTAGAATAATCAGATTTTACTAAGGAACTGTTAAAAATACAAGCAGAATTCAGTTCTAACTTTGAAGATGTGTTTTATCTCGTCTGTTACCATATAATATTTATCTTATTAAAAGATATTAGCCAAATTAACTAAATTAGCTAAATTAGCAAATTAGCTATTTGGTATACATATATTTATTTTTTAAGCGTAGTAAATTTTATGGAGCTGTTATATAAATATAATAATAGGCTATATACACTAGGTTAAGTTATGAATCTACTATGAATCCGTAATTATAGGGGTGGGGCTTCCAAAAGTCTCACAAGCAGGAGGCTAAAACACCAGAATCGACCCTGTATACACACATATACCTATGTATATATATACGAATACATATTTATGCGTGTGTAATTATTAATAAAAAGACTAAAATTTTAATTGAAAACTTCTACAAGTAGCCTTTTCTTTCTCTTTTATAATCCAGCTGTCATTTCTCCCAGAACATCTGATACCATTGTTTGCATTTTTGCCGCCACTATTGTTTAACAAGCTACAAAAGAAACACTGATTTAAAACTCTTTCTCATGAAATGTTATACACGTGATTTCTCCCTCCTCAAAACCAACTGCACGTTTGTCTCTTGCCAGTGTCAAACGTATCCGACTACAAAATGGACATAAAAGATTTTTGATAAATATCTGCCTGATTTTAAAGTATGAGTTAGTTGCATTTCACGGCATGACTGCAGTAAAGTTAAGTTTCCAAGCCAGCCCCGGCAACTAAAATATATGGGTTTATAACTTCATGTTTGATTTGTGAAGAATAAATTTTACCGGTTACGCACACAAATATATACATATACAAAATGTGGATATATACAGGTAATAATAGTATATATTTGCTTATCCAAAAAAAAAAAACACAAGCGTGAAAACTTGAAGCTATCTATAAAAATAGATAAAATCAGGTATAAAAAAAAATAAACTGTACAAATATAACTTTTCATTTTGAAACTGATCAGCAGTAAACTTTATCTGCTTCCTGGAACAATTTTACAGAAGGTGAAAGTAGAATATATTGTGAGCCTCTCGTGTTTCTTTAGTTAGACGTTTCCCAAATCCATCAATTGATTGTTTGAAGACATAAGAAGGCGGTGGAGCATGAAAGCTCGCTAACATAGGAAATAAACTGATATAGATGCCGATACTTGAAACTCACTCTGAGCATTCACATGAAACGAAGTGGAACCAAGAATGTCAACAAATGTTATCTTTTGTACTTTTAAAGTAGAGCAATGTAGTTTCCGTTTCTGAATATTTATTTTTCATTTTTAGCAACAACAGAAACTGTCGGTGTTGTTTGTTTCTACACGCTGGATTTTAGGGAGTGATTTCTAATAGCGATAAATTTATACCTTAATGACATTTACTTTTAAGTGAAAAATGTACTTACCACCAAAGTATATAAATTTATAAATTCAGAACAGAATCTACCAATGGCATAGCCTTATAATTTTTCCATATATCTTGCGTGTATAAATGTATTGAAACTAATTTTGAGCCTCTTATTATCTATACCAGAATTTCTAGAACTGTGCCACGAAAAATTATTCTCAGGGCCAAGCAAAAAGATAAAACTCATTTAAATTTCAAAATATTTTTAATCAAAGATATTTTAAAATTTAAAATTACAAATATTTTCCCCAAACAGAATGGGACAAAAGATTTAAATATGACCTGTTATTAAATTTCAATTTGATGATACAAAGTCCAAATTTGTTATAGACATAAAAATGGCATATAAAAGATATATTTGTTGGTTTTTAATATTTGTCTAAACTTAGAATTTTTTCTTTTTTATACATATATGCTTTCTACCTGCAATGAAAAATTTGTGCAGAAAAAAAAATTAAACTTTTGAAATCTAATGTCCTGTTATGTTAAATGACGAGACTAACTTGTATCTTGAATGTAACTTTTTGTTTTATTCCTTAAATACAGAACATATTTGCAAGATAAAATTTACTTCTCCGTGTTGAATTTCCAATTTCAATGATACTCCGTGAGGTAAGAATATACTGGCAAAAATGTTTGTTTTTTAGCAAAGGTTGACAAAAGTTTAAATATAGGTAAAAGCTATTGCTTTCAATTTCTGCAAATATGTAACCTAATCTAATAGTTTAAAAAGTTTTATCATACTACTTGGGTAAGTGCTATATAAAGCTTTTACCCCGAATTGACGGGTACTTAAGGACAGGTATGAAAATATTCTTTAAAAAACATGAAATAAAATCATAATCGAATGAAATATTTGAAGAAAGAAACTTTGATAGGGTTTGAAAGTGTTTAGAACATTTAGTATCACATAAATAAAAATAAAATATGCAATCTAAAATTCCTTGAAAAAGTTTATTTAGTTCAAGGTAGCTTAAAAAAAGCAAAACAAAATTTCAACAACTATTAATTAAACTCGTTTAAATCTGTTGCAAATTATTTTCTGTTTTGGAATGCATTCATTAGCGCACCTTCAATTCTTATTTTACTTAGAAATAAATTTGTGTATATACTGAATATTAATGATACTATTAAATTAATGACATTAAAACTTATTTTTTAAGCTGTAAAACTTGTATTTGTAAGGTATAATGGGAACTTTGTGTTTATCTGTAAATAATTGACTTTTAAATTAAATTAAATATGCTAATATTTTGTCTTATATCGTTAAAGCTTCATGTTTTTTAAGAGTCTAAATCGATTTGATAGGAAAAAATTTGATTCAGAATATGTTGTGATTTATTAATGTTAATAAAAATCAATATTTTGACTAAATTAAAAAAAAAATATATAATATTTTGCGTGATGTAAAGAAAGTTAATAAAGACATTAACTTATCAGCATATTAATCACGATAGCACAATAATACTTTTAAAAGGATCAAAGAACATTAAGTACAAATACACTATACTCAGTTTGTCAGTAGTTTAATTAATTCTAAATATACATATGCACAAATTTAAAAAATCCATAAACAAAATAAAAACATAATTTTGCCGTTACTTATTTGATTTTGTCTGATTTTGTTGAATACCCTGGCTGAAGTCTATCAATATTTTAAAAATGTATCTACTTAAAGAATCATGATTAGACTTTGCAAACCCGTTCGATTTAAATAATTTCATTTATCACAAGGAAAACATTTTTAACTTTGTGTTATGAATGCAATAAAATATATTATACATCTAATCGTTCTCTTTCTCAAAACAGGTGATGTAATTCTTAAATTTTTTTAAACGAGATCTCTAAGAGTTTTAATATTATTTAGAAATAATCATACAGTAGGTTTTGTTACCTTCTAAATTAACTATGGTTAAGTTATACTTTATTAATGCAAAATACTTCACTTTACTGTTAGAAGTCTCTAAAAAGTTATTACTCATTTATGTTTTGTTAATGATTCTCAAGCAGTGATTAGAAGAGATATTTTTTGGTTAATTTATATGAACATAATAATCTCATTTTAGATGAAAAAACTAAAAAATAATCAAGCTATTACTATGTAGTGTTTAAAAGAAGTTACACACCGTGTTATATTCCAAAACGTTCAATTCTTAACGTTTAATAGAGGTAATGGGACAAATGAGAGGTTCATCCATCCAACTTAAAGTGATAGAAACTTTTTGTGTCTCTAGTACTCGCAAAAATTAAAATTTAAGTTGTGACATTTATATTATAACACGAGGAATGTAACCCTAAAGAGGAAGTTTAAATTCTGTCTTTTAGTTACTTATTTTTTGTTCAAAATCATTGTTTTATATGCATGATTTTTTTAAGAGATAGTTTTTCATGCATTTTTGCAACATTTTTCGGCCAGTTGAGCGGATCATGCTTTTTTTTAAGTGGAAATTTTTGTAAGGTTTATATCTACAAATATATTATCCCATTTAGATAAATTTTATGAAAATTCCAACAAAATATATATCTTTGAACAATTTTAGATTTTAATAATTGTGAGTTTGTTTTATTTTATATCTGGCATTCAACATATTATTTTGAAATTTAAGTTAAAAATAAATATCAAACTATAATTTAATCATAATCTAAGGAAATATTTGAAGAAAGAAATTTTGAAAAATAGGATTTAAAAGTGTTCAGAACTTTCAGTATAACATAACATAAACGTAAATGGAATATTTACGTTTAATGTAGCTTTCCTTGGGTTCTTTTTTAACATCCCCAGAAAACCGTTTCAAAGCTGCAAAATTTATTTAAATGTTAATCTGAAGTGCATTATGTTAAATTTTTCCAACATCACAATTTCTGTATGTATATTAAAACATCGGAAGGTAATGAATCAGTCTTATTATTACATTTTTAACCTAATAACAAGGATTTCGTGACGTGAATGTATTTTTCTAACACGTTGATTTGTAAGATATTAACCATTTAAACCCGAAATTCTAATCCTCATCAAAATTTTATTTTAGCCTCGAATATAAAAAAGTAAGAATCCTAAATATTCATACAAGTTTTAGGTAGTTCAATGAAAATATTTTTATGTATTTGAAAGATTTTATTTTATTTCCCAAAAACTTGAAAATGGGAATATATACATACTAGATTTACGATAGTTAATCTTAAAATTCTCCACCATCAAATCTCGAGATCTCAAAAGATAAATTTTCAAAACTATTTACATCTTGTTGATAATTTACTATTTTATTATGTGTTTAATTATTTTACATATGAAATTCAAAGAACATATGTGACATTTGACAAAGGCGATCAACTGAAGACGCATAATTAACCAGTAAACTGTATGTTAAGCGTTTTATCAATTAGGTCAGATAACACACGCTATCTACAGATCATTGGAAGTCTGATGTAATATCCCTTCTCTAAGGTATTATGTTTCCAATGCCGCATGCACTACTGTCATATCTTGACGCTTTTACTGAGATCTTAGTGTTTTGTAAATATCCAAGAAACAAAGATATATAATATATGATAAATAGTTTGGTGCTACCTTTTCGTTAATGTATCAAGTGTGACATATTAGCATATAAAAATAGACTGCCCTGTAGATAAACTTCCTGTTGTGAAGGAAAAAAATTAAACGAAATTCTTGGCATGTATATGATTAGGGAAAATTTTCCAGGCGGAATTATAAAAAAAGTGAATGTCTGATCAGTTTAACAAAGTGATTTAATGCATTTATCATGGAGATCAGCATTTTTTGACATCAATACACATGCTTGAATGAACACTTTAGGGCAGCCGTGATAAGATATTACAAATGTATATATATATATATGTAGATATACTAAGATAAGACTTTTAAAATTTATGTTTTTGTATAATCAAGTTTTTGAATGTCATTTTGAGAATGATAAGTCAAATTTTACTTTCAAAATTTTTATTTAAAGATAAGTCAAATCTCAGTTACATTCCTTAGTGATAATTCCTTAGTGATATTATTTTTCGATAACCCTATAAATATTCTTTGAGTTATTTTGAGCTAACCCTTATTCTTTTAATTACAACAACATGTCTATCGTCTTATTATAATATTTAAGTTTGTTTAATTAATTAATATATATGTATATATATTCTTGTCTATTAGTTGTAACAAAGAATTTCTTATGAATGATTATTATAGTTTTAATGGGAATGTTTTAAATGGGGGTAATTATGTGGTATAATTATGCTGAATTAAAAAATTTTTTGTAGGTTATACAACACAATATTTAACTGGTCTGCTTATGTTATGACACCGGAAAATGAGTTCTTCCATATTTTAATGCACATAACATTTTTTGCAATATATATATATATATATATATATATATATATATATATATATATATATATATATATATATATATATATATATATATACATATACGAGTTATTTTATGTTCACTATAATTTGTGTGATTCTAGGTAATAACACAATAAACATATACTATTAACCTGACATTCAGAACCCAATACTGATTTGACCAATAAAGATTTTATTGAGCATTGTCAGCTATAAGATTTTATTATCTGCCGAATTCCAGATTATTAAAAAGTAACTTTTTCTAAGAAAGCTTTCAAAACCTGGTTTTACATTGCTAATATCAGGGTTTTTTGTCTTACCCCATTTGGTGGTTGTATGTTGGTTAAAACATTTTGAATTTGCTTATACTTTTCGACTGGGATAAAAAAAATTCACATCATACCTTATATATATCACTTCATGAAAATAAAATTTAAACTTGTTTCTGAGTTGTTTATAAGTGAAAAACAATAATCTGAAAAAGATCAAAGATACTCTTTCAACTTCTTCTGGAACAACAATATGGATAAGCTATCTGGTTAACTACCTGAAAATTTAGCTTATTCTAAATTTTACTCTATTCTTACTTGGTAGTCTTCAATACGTCTTTTCTCGTGTACTAGATAAATAAAAAATAAAGTGAGAAAAATCAGATAACTTTAAATTGTACAAAATGCTTTTTTGTCTATGTCGAATCGAGGTCTTGGAGATTTGTTGATTTTTAACTGTGACCTTTGGCAGAAATGCTTTCAGACATTTATTAAAATGCCTGTCTCAATGCTGTATTAATTTTTTCCCTTAACCGTGACTAAGAAGGAGAATATTGCTTATGAAACAGGTTTAATAAAATTCCAGAAAGCTCGTAAAGGAATAGGAATTTGAGAATTGTGACTTGTCTAAGTTTTACAGACAGAACTGAATTACACCGGTTCCTTTCTTTCTTTATACACATGCTTTAGTTTTCTATTAGTTTTATCAGGAAGATTTACTTAACTGCCTATAAGCACCGAGTAACTCGTTTTTTATTTTCATTACGCGAAGAATTATAGTAACGTAAAATTGAAACATTGAGCTACAGAGGTGAGCAACATATCTACCATTCATTATGAAACAAAGGAATGTTAAGAATATTTATGCATTCGAATGAATGAATTTTTGCCACTGTTAAGGAATGCGGTTTATTTATGATTTGATTCAGAACTCGGCATCTTTCATATAAAGTAGTAAGTTGGAATGCGCTTGATTGATATTTATTTGACATTCTTAATTTTTATGATTAAAAAAAACAAAAGACTCCTCTGATTATGATTGGTGTTTTCTTTGTGTTTAATCCATAACATAAGCACACTGAAACATTGTGATTCTTCTTGCTACTAGTTCTTTGCTTATTGCAAGGTACTCTTTAAATAAAATACGCTGCTTGAGCAGCATGGAGTTTTCCAGATATTTTGAAGGGGATTTGCCATCAGCGGCTTTCCGTTTCTCATGAAATCATTTCAATTTATTATACTACTTTCAGTTAACTAAACTCTAATTAGTGCAATCATTCCTCACCATGAGTTATATAAGTTTGTAAAGGATTGACTAAATTAGAAAAGTTTTTGTGTTGGCTACCTAAAAATTTCCATTATGAATTTCGCTAATTTCCTACGTCATAATACTAATGATAAATGACTTTCAGAAAGAGAGCTAATATTGATAAATTGACGTAAAGAACAGGAAGCTGTTGTCAAGGTCATGAGCCGAAAAATCAGAGACCGGCCCAGCCCGAATGAGTGTACGGTGCGTCACGGCCGGTAAATACGTCCTTAACTGGAGCTCCCCGCCCATACTATTCAAATATAAACTGTTTTTAACAGAATTTCACAAATATGCATTTAACAGGCATAACATTCACGGCAGAAACACCCTTTATAAAAAACCTTAAAAATGTTTAGATCATTACTTCAAAACATAACTACATGAACTTTTCTGTAAGAGAGAAAATAGTAGCATTAACATGGTTCTACTATTAAAATATTTATATTAATACTCAAAACCATCAAATATTTTCCTGCCCAAAGATAGAAGCTGTTTTAGTCCATAAAACCCTTTTAACACATATGTATTAATATAGATATCTAAATCTATATCTGTCTACCAGTTCTTTATATGAATGCATGCAAATCTATATGTATGAACACACACACACACACACACATATATATATATAGGCTACCATATTAAATTATTGCAGTATATATATATATATATATATATATATATATATATATATATATATATATATATATATATATATGTATGTATGTATCTATATCTGTATCTATATCTGTATTTATATCTGTATCTGTATCTATATCTATATCTGTGTACCAGTTCTTCATATGAATGCATGCAAATCTATATGTATGTACACACACACACACACACACACACACACACACACACACACACATATATATATATATATGCTACCATATTAAATTATTGCAGTATATATATATATATATATATATATATATATATATATGTGTGTGTGTGTGTGTGTCTACCAGTTCTTTATATGAATGCATGCAAGTCTATATGTATGTACACACAAACACATACACACAGACACATATATATGCTACCATATATATATATATATATATATATATATATACATATATATATATATATATATATATATATATATATATATATATATATATATATATATATATATATATATATATATATATACTGCAATAATTTAATATGGTAGTGTTAATACGTGTCATTATAAATCCTTCATTACAGGGCTGGATTTTAAATCTTTACTAAAGATTCTCATTTCTAATTTCTAAGAAACTGCAAAGACTTTGATATTTATCTGGAGAACGCAATAAAATTTAGAAAAATGCATAGTTTTTTTCAGCTTTTTTTATTTTTAGAATCAATTTTCTAGCATCTTTATCAAATCCCTGCTTACATCAGATTTAGACTACAGAATTCCTTCACTAATTTTCAAACATGCAGTATACTAATATATAAAATTGAAACTGGGAATAGCTTTTGTCTCTTACTAAACGTTAAATAAACATTCTTCTCGTAAGCTACAGAAGAAGATCTCAGACCAAAATAACAGTAATTTCAAAAACAAATGAAGTCGAATCACATGACTCTCCCTTTTTCACTTCCTTGTGTTTATAGTGGTCACTCACACTTCTGTCGAGAAATCACTTTTGATGCATCTATTTTTATCACTGTTCTACTTTTGAATCAAAGTCAGCTGAAGTATTAGGAAAGATAGCTTTTGGATGTGAATTACTGTAAGCAAGAGATGCTTTTCGAGAAAGTATTTTCTTACTGATGCATCAACCAGTTGAATTGAGACATACTTTGTTTAACAAAAATATAGAAAAGTTCTTAGATACAATTTCAAAATATTTTTACATTATTTAGAAAAAACAACCTAGTAAGATTAATATTAAAACTGTGAAACTTAAGCCTTATTATCATTTGTTGTACTCTTTCCGTTTTTAGTTTTAATAATTGAATTTTGTTTTCGAAATAAGAAAAAAGTGTTTCTTAAAGCTCTTGTATCTGTTCGATTATTTTTAATACTTTTGCGTTGTTAAACTCTAAAGGGATTCAAATAATTATAGACATTTTTTTAGACGTGAATATTACCGAAATGATACTTTTTTCAAAGAGCACAGAAAATATTTCTTTTATTTTGTGTGTGTTGGGGGAAGGTTAGTATAGAAAACTTTTATAGAAGTTTTAGAAAGTCTTACTCTTCTTTATGACAATAGTCTGATCTCGTTTAAACACAACTAACGTCAGAAAGAGTAAATGAAACGCTACTGTAAAAGTATCTTCAGCCACTGTAAAAGTATCACTAAATGGCTGCCGAACGATAGCCGAATGGGTAGGATTCTTCTCTTCTGTACCGGAGTCCTTAAATCTCACTGTTAGCTTAGATATTCGTAGCTATTCGGAATCGGCTTTAAGCAGTAGATCTTGATCTCATTAACCCTCGTGTACCAAAACAGTAAATCGTAAAGCTGCCAACCAATTAACTACTAAGTAGTTAAAATATAAATGCAACAAAGCTATTTTTTATTGAGAACTCGGGAAGAATCTACTAAATAAACCGTTTTCCTGCTCTCATTAATACTTCCATCTTAAGAATTTTTTTTTTCAAATATTGGGAATGCCTTATTTTTAAATGAAAATTGTTTAACATTATTTCTTTCTGGAAGTCAAAATTGTTTATCTCTTTTATAGCATAATTTATTTTTAATGCAAATCATAGGTATAAATTTGAGAATTCATTTAAATTTGAGTGCAAGATGTATATGAAAGGAAAAAAAATGAAAGAAAAAACAAATCGTGAAAGTTTCTAGAAAAGCTGGGATAGAATAAAACATAGCTATATCAGATTTCTTGAAATATTTTTTTTTCTAGTCTCTAGCAATGCAGACAAACCGTGAAGTGAAAGTATGCATTTCTACTAACCTTATAATATTAACGCTGCATACTCTATATGAAAAAAGTCTTTCAAATACCTTTAAAAATTTTTCTCCTATCCCTGTCCTTGAATTGATAAATTTAGATTTTTTCTTTTGATTAAAATAGTTTATAATATGCACAAACTGCTTTCATCGTGTTTTTATATACTCGTCTGAAACTTTTGATGCATGTTTTATTCATATCATAGCTCCATTTCTACAGTTCATCAATACGATTAGTTGAAAAATTTCTCTAGAAATTAATTTTTAATATTGAAAAAAAAAGATTTACACAATATCTTTTAAACTTTCTGTAATATTTCATTTAGAAAATAAAATAGCAGTTTTGAAATTACAGAGTGAGAATTAATGTTATTTTTATTTTTATTTTTAGTCATCACCTCCTTGTCTATTGATATTCTTTAAAAAGTGTTTTCTTTTGTATAGTTATAAAAAAGCAGGGCTCATAATTTCTAAATAAATAATAAATATTCGTTGTTGGTAACTGGTACATAGAGAATGTATAAAAGCAACAACCGTTTTTAAGCGAGACTCCCTAATTTTGTGTCACTAACATCCCATCTAATGCATGTTTTTGAAGCATCACACGTATTCAATTAACCCCGGAAAGCTGCTGTATCTGTTTTAGAGAAAGATCCAGATTCATCCAGCACTTTTACTCTCAAGGCGTATCCGGGAAGATTAATCAAAGGACACACACTTTTTCACCTTTGAACAGAAGGAGGGCATAATGTCTAGGTAGATAAGAGATGGGTGTCTATTTTAAAGGACAACAGGGACGATGACATCACGATCTAATACCGGTGGGTGGAGAAAGTGCCTGAACCGATCTCAAAAGATCAGCATCAGGTTCGGCAAGTTTTTTGGAGGTCGGCCGCTTTCGACTTTCTTCCTTTTGCCTTGTGACCTACTCTTCACTGGGGAGTTGGAGTCTCCGTGGTTACTTTCGCATTCGAGTCCCGCACAGGTGTTTTTTCACTGGCTAGGAAAGAAATTGGAACATTTTTTGTCGAATCTTGCGGTAAGGAAAAGGATTTAGCGGTTTGGAACCGGAATTACATTCTTCAGATAATATGACCAAGTGCAAAGTTACTCATGCATTGGAACATCGGTTATTGGGTTTACTACATACCTTTAGGTGTCAAACTACTCAACTCTAGACTCTAATTAATTTATTTTCCCAACTCGCAGCTGTAATATTAAAAGTCATATACACTAGGTGGGTTTCTTTACTTTGGTAGTGCTTTACGCTGTTCAATATTTATAAATATTTTTATAATGTAACCAAAGGATGTTTTAAACATAGTTAGAAAGAATGTTATATATATATTTTTTAATTCAACAAGAAGGGTACATTCATTTGTAAATTATTATTCTAAATGTTGTGGACGTCCCTCAAATTTAAGACTAAGTAAACTAAATATATTTCTTCAAGTTTTAATTGGAAGTTTTTTTTAATCAATTACATATATTCTAAGTTAGGTGGATAGATAAGTATGTATGGTTTCATCATCTGCATATTTTAATGACTAGAATAATTTTATTTTGTTATTTTTAAAATATTTTATAATATTTATAACAACAAATTTCCCTGCTACAAATCGGCATAGCATGTGAAAGTAGCATACTACAAGATGAAATATTATGAACTAAAGCATAATAAAATTTCAAGGAATATAAAATTGAAAATGTCATAATTTTCATAATGTTTTATAATATATAATGTTACAAACAGAATATATTTACAGAATATAAATATAAAACAAATATAACAGAAAATATTTAAAAATCATTGCTTTTGAGTATTTTTAAATCATTATTTACTATTTTTAAAGATATAGTCATGAACTAATTTATTTGAGACTTTATTATCAGTTTTATGTTAATATTATTTCTAGAAATCTATAATTTTCTTTGGAAAATATAGAAATTAAAATAACTGGGAAGACTTATACTCAAGAACATTGTCACATATTTTTAATGACTTGTCGACTTTTAATGACATTGTCACATATTTTTAATGATTTTTAATGACTAATTAACAAATAAATTCATTTTATTTGTTATTAACTGGATATTTAAGTCTTATTTACAAATAGCTAAAGTCTAGACAATGCAATAAATTATAAAGATAAAATTTACTAAGAAATGACATAAGCTTGATTTATGTAGAAAATATAATAATTTTTCTGTACTTATATTGCCCTGTATACTAATTATATATTTTTCTTCAGTCTTAGTAGTTCGTATGGATCCTTAGTATTGGTGGAAATCGGATTTCAGTAGTAGATTCTAGTCTAATCAGCACACTATGTTGCTATAAGAAGAAAAAACTGTAGAGTCCCACATCAAATGCTTAAATTTTTACAAAAAAATTGTAAGACATTAAAATTTATATTTATTTGAGAAATATAAATAAAATAATATGAACACTTCGATAATATTTTGAAGTGACTAAGAAAAATTTTAGAGTGACCGAAAAGTTTACGCTTTAAAAATGAAAGTAAAAGGGAAACCAATAATTAATATTATGTTAAATACTTATATTGCGGTCGTTTTCATTCATTTTCTGCTGGCTAAGAATCATAGACTTAGAGTCAGTCAGTGTTTTCTCCTTTTGAGTACTTAGGAAATAACGTTTTCAATTTTCGTATACAATTGAACACATAAGCATAACATAATCTAAACAACACATAAAATAGCTATTAGAACAGTTTTTCCTTTTACAATGGATCAATAGTTAAACGTTGTGACATGGTTGAAGTCTGAGTTTGTATGTATTTATACCTTAAGTTCTTAAGAGAAATTACGTATTAGGAATTTTATGCTTTTACGAAAAAATTATGGAGTTGGGCTTATAATTATGTTTATTTGAAAGTCTGAGTTTGTATGTATTTATACCTTAAGTTCTTAAGAGAAATAAATTATCAGGAATTTTATGCTTTTATGAAAAAATTATGCAGTTGGGATTGTAATTATGATTATTACATATAAGATAAAATGTTGTATTCGGTATGTTTGAATTTTTAACTTTTAACACATTTAGCTTGCCATATGCTTTGATGGAAAGTTTATGTCTCATTTAGATATTTTTGTATAACCAACATTAAGGTATTTTAGATCTGTTATCTTTACTCGGATAGTAGTTATTAAGGAGAAAATGTCACACAAATCTTTTATCAAATTATCACCCGTATTTGGAGCAGAAATTCTGTGTTAGCGAATTTCAGCATGAGATTAAATAAATAACGAGAACGATTGTTCTGACTGTACAACAATGTGCTTCTCAACAAAAGAAGAAAAATATGACACATTGCATAATCTCTGAACTGAAAAAGAAATAAATAAAAGGATATAGGGATTTCAGGGGTTTATTTCACAAAAGATTATACCTAAACTCTGCTTTGAATGATAAGCTGAGAATGACTCTAGATCTCAAGGGGATTATGAAAAATTGACTTACCTGACATCTTTCAGAAGAAAGTGCAAATAACATTTAAATGTATTGATGTTTGTTAACCTCTAAGGATTGCTGTAGTGAAGAATTGATCAAAGATTTTAAAATACTTTTAAGGCTTTAAGAGGTTTTTAGTCCGTACAGTTTACAATGGTTTATGTTTTTTAAATCCATATAACTACCATATACTCAATGGAATATCATTAAATTCTGAACTCTTAATTACATACGATTTCGAGTTTAGAAAGATTATTTCGATAATATTTTCTGCCTCCTTCTAATGAACTTCTTAATAAAGTATATATGAGAATTTACTTTTTAAGGGGGAAAAATTTTCTTTTTATACATATCTAAGCTGTTGCGATCAGAAAAAAACGCATTACGTTGGCTATGAGAAATTAAGCAAAATCAACTGTCCCTATTTAATTTCTTGTAGTTAATACTAAAAGTACACTAGCTATTTTTATGTTAAATTAAAGTATTTTATTGCTACTTCCAGAAACACTAAAAGACCCACACAATTTTCCCCCTGCTTACTTAATACTTAAACTGCACAAAGATAGATGTTGTATGGTAGATCTTTTGCCGAACACTACCCCTTCTGTGTATGCCAAACATAGTGTAACATTATTCCCATGATGACATTATATTTTCCAATCTTCATGTCAAGTTACGTTTTTCTCTTCCGCTGTAAGCGAAATCGGGCGTTCCTCGCAAAAGTCAGTGGCATGAGTCTGCCAGTATCCATTCCCTGGAATTCTCTGGGCACCATTAACGGTGAAAAGCGTGGGATGAGATTGGGTTGATGGTTTCTCTCATTTGTAGTGCAATGGAATTTTCTATAGTTAAATCTGACTTCGATTGTCTTACAGGCCTTGAATTCCAGTACGTGTGTGTGTGTGTGTGTGTGTGTGTGTGTGTATTTGGTTTATTCAATGGCAAACGTCGAAACATCTCTTGTATACTCACACAACGTGCAAGCTAAATCTATAGATCTGCATATTTTCCTTCTGGCAGTTAAGAGGTGTGAGAGAAGTATAGAATAAGGAGAAAAACCCTTCCTCCTAAATATGATTAAAAGCTAAGAGAATGCCAGAAAAGGCATCATGGACAACCAGCTCCCGGGTGGCATCAAATCAAATTATTTTTCAATATTATAATTATTAGATAAAATACTTGAGAATAATCCCTATAGTTTAAAAAATGTAACTGTATTACTTTGGAGGCTATACATTGCTTAATTATATAAACCTAGTTTCTAAATTTTATGAATAAACCACTTTGAAAAATACAAAATTTAATTTTCGGAAAATTGTATATTTTTATCTAAAATCAGTTTCATATCAGAAAAAATGATATTATCGAATAATTTTTTTCCTTTGTAGTACTTTTATTAAAAGTATCAAGAGAGGAGCAGATACACAGTTCTAAATAACTGTAGCCGCGAGTTTCAAGCTACTTAATTCAAATTATTTGGAAGTATTAGAAATGCATGGTCATTCGCAAAACGGTATATAGATTATAACTGGAACTAGGCTGCATAGAACTACTTGAAAACAATTACATTTAATTTGTTTGATAATTTTAAACAGCTATTATCATTCTGTTTCTTAAAGTGCTATAAATGAATATTATACTATGAAAATAAGATTGATCTTTCAAAATTATTCCTCATTAGACGTAAAGAAAATTGTCTAATCCTATGTGAAAACTATTCAATATGGTGATGATTCAACACATACAGATCAATACTGGAATATTAAGTCAAGTAGCCTCAAGTTCCGCTAAAAGGATATCTTAAAAATTAAGAGTTGGTTCACTTATGCAGTGTTCTCATGTTATGGTAAATAATATAACAGTTAGTATCTTTAAAAACATACTATCTTTTCAGAACTCGTTGTTAACTGGTAAACGATAAAACATAATTTTTCATTTACACTTTAATCGTATTTAAAAGGAATTGTAAAAAAATTGTAAAAAGCTTATCAATCACACATTTTTTTACTAATCTTAGCGGTATAACTATCTAGTATTACTTTTGCTATTATATTAAGCACATGCACAAATTTGTTTATTTGTAGTTATCCTACAATTCATATGCTAATTTTTCGTTCATACTACGCCTTAAAAGATATGACTGTATTCTCTTGTTTTTATGACATTCGCCTATTTCACACCATAAATATGATAGACATTTGATTACGGGGCCACGTATAGAATAAGCAATGAACATGTTGCCTGTTGGGTTGTCACGCCTCAAGTGAGAGGTCGAAAGAGAATAAACACATCCAACCCTTAATCAGGAATGAAACTTAATCCTATTTCATGGACACTTGTGGAATTAACTACTGCACAAAGTAACTGCTTGTCAAATGTAAATATTGTTATTTTCTATCACAAGAACAACCAGTAGCATTCCTTAATATTAATTCCAATTAATTCCAATAATTTTTGTACAATTACTCGGAAGTGTAAATCCTCTATTTCTAATTAAAGAATATTTATTTTGTATGTGGGTATAAAAACCTTTGAATTGAAAGAAAAATAACTCATTTTCTTTTTTAAACCATAGTTACAAGTTTTAAAAATGTTCTGTAATGTTAATGTAAAAGCCCCATTTCCTTTAGGATCTCAAACTATTTCATTGACGTTTATTTCAACTTTACTGAAGCATTTTTGCCACATTCTTAACAGCTAAACAAAAGTGTGTCTTTAGATTATGTGAATAGTAACAAATATATAGATTTCAAGCAAGTTTTGATCATACTTGATCTCATTAGGCATTCCTAAGCAAGAAAATACTGACACAAATTTTGTCTTTCTGATAAACTCCTTGAAACGCATCCGCATTGCACATATAACACCACAAAATAATTGCTACACTAGAATTAGTGAGTAGCAGACACAAAATATTTTATTTTACAGTAGCAGTATGATATAGATCAACTGTTTCTATGACTTAATGAAGTATACAGTCAATTTCTTTTTTTTCTTTTTTCATCTTTCATAATTCATACATTTTTTGCATTGATCGAGGACATGAATTACAGCATTATTTTGAAATAGAAGTTTTAGAATATTGTGTTTTAGACAGTTATCGTTTATGTCAATGAAACAGTTTTTATAATGCACCTCACGTTCCGCATACTAGTGTTTCGAATAGTATTCATTCTCCTGAACAATGCAATCTCCATTTTGGGTAACGAGTTCTTATTTTATCGCTCCATCATTCTCAGTAGAATGAAGAAGTACGTAGGATAATGGAATAAATAAAAGTCTGGAAATTGACAGAAGCTTTCAACAGGATTAGACGTTTTCACTTGTAGGAAGTGTTTTATTTGGAAAAAATGTATCTCTGTACCACATCTTTTTGTTGCGATATTTATAATTTGTAAACACTTTCTTTTGTATAATTAATACGTTTCTGTATCATGTACAATGAAAGAAGAAATAACTTGTTTTCTGTAACAAATGGTTTTCATTAAGGTATTATCGGAACATTCTTAATTAGAGAAAGAATATTGTATAATATTGTAAACTTTCGACAAAAACATCAAGGATTTCAACTTTTTAATTCTAATTATGACTGAAGATTATATAGCTACATAGAGTTAAAATATATATGATGGTTTTCAGGATTTCAATCTGTTTTGCTATATAAATGATTTGGGTAATAATTATGAATATGCGATAAAAAACTTTACGTTGTTTTGAAAATTTTTAATCGTTTAAGAGGAGATAATTTCTTTTAAGTGTAAGTAAGTATTTTTCAGAAATACGTTTCATTATAGAGGTTTCATATTTTCTCGTGAATATGATAAACTATTCTTGTTTTACAAAAATTTTGATACATAATTCTTTTGAGAAGAACACCTTAATATTTTCTTTTGAATCAATTCAGAGATCTTATAATACCTTTAAAATGTTTATTACTTTATTATTAATTAGTCAAATATTCAGCCGAAAGATGGCAGATTGGTTAGGGTGCTGGCCTTTTGTACCGGCGTTTGTGGGTTCGAATCCCACATTGGCATGGATGTTCGTAGCCGTTCGGAATCGGCTTTAAGTTGTAGGTCCCGGTCTCATTAGCCCTCGTGTTTCAAAAAGTATACCGTAGCACTCCAAACCAAACCCAAGTTCAAGACCCGATTTTTCCGATAAAAAGATAGAAAATTTAGTGTCCAGTTAGATATGGGAGTAATAATACTTTAATAATACATCTGTATAAGTATTTTTGGTAAAGCTCTGTTTTCAATCAATCCAAATTCTCGCTTTTATTTATTCCTTTGTTTTGTCTTTTTAGCAAACGCTACAACACCTGTAATTTATTTTGCTTTCCAAATACTTTCTGTATGAGGAATATGATTTAATAGTTTTCCAATGGAGAAAATGTTAAACTTATGAACTTTATCAGCATAAATGTAAAGCATATAAATTATCCTAAGATTCGAAATTATTAACTTTGATATGTAAATTTGAGCAGATGCTTTGAATCTATGTCGAATGTATTCAAGATCACAGTATTAATTTCAATATACTTGGTCGATATAGAGGGATGTAGTCAAACTTCCGCTGCATAATATCTAATCATAAACACTTATAAAGCAATATTAAAGCATTTTGATTTAAAACCAAGGTATAGAAAATGAATAAAGATAAAATCAATGCGATGAGGTCAATATACTGTATTGATATTCTATATAATAAACGTGTAATACAATAGAATTCGAAAGTCAAAAATTTTTTTCTCCGTTGAGCAATTCGTTGAGTAGAGATTAAATTAAATTTGATTTGAAACGCTACTGACTACCTTTATACTACAGGAGGGCTGTGGGTCCCGGTCCTTCTGCTTAAATTCCGAACGGCTATGAACTACCAGTGGGATTCGAACCTACGAACTCATGTACCAAAGGGCAATGTCTTACCCTAAAGATTAGAAATGTTGAGTTTAAAATTCAGCCTTGTTTGCGTAAAACTTTATAAAGTCTACACAAGTAGCTCAATACTAAAGCTTGAAAATTGTGCTTATAATCCTAATGTTAGTTACAACTTTGATCGTTAGACCTTCCTTTCATCCATAAAGACAATTGTCATAAAATTGGAATTTTACATTTACTTCTCATTCTGGAAATTTTTCATCAAGCACGCATGGGTTTCTAGGTTTAGAACCATAATTCTAAGTAATCCCTTCAATAATAAAACTATAAACGAAATTTATTGTATAGGAAAACACTTATTAAATTTGAATTTAAGGTAAAATATAAATTAAAGCTAAGATGTCATGAAATATTTCACTGTTTTAAATAAGATTGTTTTATAAACAAAACAAAATTATTAAAAAAATGAGAATTTTTCCTTTCTGTTGAAACTAGATATTCGTTTAAACTTGTTCTTGAACTATATCGCTAATTCCATCACAAATCTCATGGATTCTTTACCATTTAACTCTTCATTTGCAGATAAGATTACACTCTGTCTCTTTCCCGTAAATCTCTAAGTTCCGAAATGAAGAAGTGGGGGGGGGGGGGTTATACACTTGACCTACATTTCATCCAGTTAAAAGTTCATCGTTCTAATTTTTCCAAAAATAAACACAACTTTTTCACCCGCCTTATTTTTTTGAATATTTAATCCTCTGGTAGCGAATCTGGTTTGAGATGAAAGGATTATTTAAATATCCGACGAGAATGAGATGCTCTGATAGAAATTAGAGGAAATATCCTTCTCAGGGGGTTTATGTATGCAAGGTTGAAGGGAATGCCAATTGCGTTTGTCATTATTTATGAAGTCTATCAAGTTATTGGGTTCAAATGTGCAAGTATAGGATGTACTGAGACCTTGAAGTTAACCCTTTTGTATCACAATAATCTCGAATTGAAGAATATTTCTTCAAACGTAAGAATACATCATATTAAGCATGTAAAAATAATTTAAAAATTTGAAACATCAAAACTTGTTGGCAAAAATGATAATTTGTGCAAAGATGTACAGGTATTTCTTATAAATAATGTTAAATTACTTTGCACAAAAATTATTACCAATATAATAGTCCACATATCTGATCTGGTAGCTATTCCGGGTGATCCCACCTCCATAAAAGTATTAATCCAAACATATCCAATAATGAAATTCGATTTTATGTTTTCATCTGCGTGATTGGGTATAAAATTTAGAGCTTGAAAAATTCGTTTTGTTAAAATGTGGAGTTTAACCTGGGGCTGGTAATGAATCGGTAAACGCAAATAATATTTTGATCTTCTTAAATTAATAACTGATTACACGTTTTCATATATATATATATATATATATATATATATATATATATATATATATATATATATATATATATATATATATATATATATATATATATATATATATATATATATATATATATATATATATATATATATATATATATATATATATATATATATATATATATACATATATATATATATATATATATATATATATATATATATATATATATATATATATATATATATATATATATATATATATATATATATATATATATAATATTGGTTAGATGTTTGGGGAATAATTTAGAGCTTCTAAATATCGACTTAATTATATAAAATTATGTTAGATGTTTGGGGAATAATTTAGAGCTTCTAAATATCGACTTAATTTCGTAAATTATGTTTGATACTATAACACGAATCAGAACAAGTACCCGGAGAGTAATTTATCGAGTAAAATAATGAAAGTTTTTGGTCAAGGTTTAGAAATTAGTTTAAAAATAATTCATTTCTTGGATGAATATCGTTGCAGTACTAAAGTACTAACGAACTAAGGGCAATTCATCTTAGTTCCAATATTACAAAATGCCAATTACCAAAGTTTTTTGAATAAAGAAATACATATGTAAATAATGTGTGAATAAATAATATTTCCTGTCATAAAACATTTTTATTTTATTTGTTTTCAGTCAATATTAAACATTTCTCTAGCATATATATCTGTTTAACCATGTCAAATTTGAAGACTTTCTCGAACGGAGTCAATTTGCATCCACCATACCATAGCGGGTGATTTTCTGGTTTTTACATAAAGAACCTGATATTACTTTGAAAGAAATATACGTCTAGACTTTCCATTTTATTTTTTTAACAAATTTTTATATTTTAAATTCAAAATTTACTTTCATCATATTCATATATATTTGTTTAAGAGATAAATGAATCTCTGATAAGAAAAGCAAACTAAGTATTTTTGGCAGGGGCTTATAGTTATAAACATATTTAAGATACTATTTTTTTATTTATTTTGAAAATAAGAAAATGTAACTTATTTGCAAAATAAATAAATAATATATGTGGCCTTATAAAATATATATGACTACTCTACAAAGCCTTCGTTAATATTTTTCATTTATTTTATGAATATGCTCAAAAGTATTTGTAAGAATGTGTATATTCCATTAATTAAACCCTTTTAAAGTTATATGGTATTATTTTTATTTTAGACACGATATGTTTACTTTTTATTATAAATTAATTGCACTCTCTTAGTTTTTCAACTGCTACTAAAAATAGTTCTGTATCTTTTACTGATAATCCTTCTCCTAAGTCGTTGACTAGTATTTCATGGTCATTAAAATATTTGTAAAACATAGAATCATAAAAGGTTTAAATTTAAATACCATGCGTTTTTAATTCAATACTTGACTTTAGTAATGTTTGACATATCTGGAGATTACACAAGCGAAAACATCTTTGCTGCAGTCTATATAATCTTTGTGTTAATCCTTTTTAAAATCCAATTACAGATTTGAGTAATTTTTTATCTTTCTACTTTTGAGATTATAATCAGATTACTCAAAAGATAATCTTTACTTACGCATTCTTTGACAATTCCAGATTCTAAATGCAGGTTGCCAATGATATGCATTTGGGATTCTTTTCTTACAATTCGACAAGGAATTATCTCTAAGGCATTCACAGATATTTCTCTGAAGCACTAGGCGACCTTCTGCCCTTTGCTTTCAGTGCTGAAGTTGCTCATTCAAATCGCGTTTTAGAAAGATTAGAATCCAGACTCAAGGAACAGAATTACAGATGATTATCCTCATACATTATAATTACTCGTGCATTGTTTTATGTGTTACCTTCAGTGAAATTTTATTGAAAAAAAAAACTTTCTTGATTAGCTTCAATTTCAGCCTGAATCTTGCTGAAATTGCTCCTTTAAACAGCGCTTTAGAAAGATTAAAATCCAGATTCAAGAAACAGAATTACAGATGATTATACTCATACTTTTTAAATAGAGCAATTAAAATCCTCTATTAAAATCCTCCTTAGTTCTTTCATTTTCGAATGGAAGAATTATCTCTAAGACATTCACAGATATTCCTCTGAAGCACTAGGAGATCTTCTGCCCATTGCTTCCAGTGCTGAAGTAGCTCCTCTAAACCGCGTTTTAGAAAGATTAGAATCCAGACTCAAGAAACATAATTACAAATGATTATCCTCATACATTATTATTACTCGGGCATTGTTTTATGTGTTACCTTCAGTAAAATATTATTCAAAAAATTCTGAATTAGTTTCAATTTCCGCCTGAATCTTGCTGAAATTGCTCCTTTAAACAGCGCTTTAGAAAGATTAAAATCCAGATTCAAGAAACAGAATTACAGATGATTATACTCATACTTTTTTAAAGCAATTAAAATCCTCTATTTTAGTGCTTTCCTTTTCGAATGGATGAATTATCTCTAAGGCATTCACAGATATTCCTCTGAAGCACTAGGTGACCTTCTGCCCTTTGCTTTCAGTGCTGAAGTTGCTCTTTTAAGCAGCGTTTTAGAAAGATTAGAATCCAGACTCAAGAAACAGAATTAAAGATAATTATCCTCATACATTATAATTACTCGTGCATTGTTTTATGTGTTACCTGCAGTGAAATTTTATTTAAAAAAAACTTTCTAAATTAGCTTCAATTTCAGCCTAAATCTTTCTTAGAGCAATTAAAATTCTCTATTTTAGTTCTTTCATTTTCAAAAGGAAGAAAAGAAAAGAGGGCAGATGAGAGCACGCTAGTGCCAAGTTTAATAAATTAGCAAGAAAGAAATTATATACTCTAAAAGTATATTTTATAATGACCAGGATCCCACATAGCTTTTAGATTCTTTGTTTCTCCTTCCATTTTTTATGCTTACCATATGAAAATATTTCACACATAGCTTAAGATATACCACTATTAAGTTTTAATATTAAATGTAATTTTATAAAACAAAACCAACAATCTAAATTATTTTCATCTTCAGTCAGACTCTTTCTTAGATCAACTAAAATTGTGCATTTTACCGTTCTCATTTTCAAACGTGAGACCTTGGGAACTGACAGGTAAAAATGCTCTCACGGCAGGCTCGAGACTGAATATAATTTTTAGTACCTACTTTTTTATTTAGTCCTTCTTGCGTATTCATTGGACGAAAATATCTCCCAAAGAGCTCTGAGATATGATTTCATCAAGTTTTAACATTCAGTGCAATTATTTATAAATATGAAACGCGGTGAAACTATTCTGCCGGTTAAATGAGAAAATTAGCCCATATTATTTTTAATTGCCGAGCTTACCTGTTTCCCAGGCTACAATAGTGAGCCTAAGTAATAAGGAGTCGTGGCTCCTTACAAAGAATTGGCGAAGTTCGTGATAAAACTTTAACTTTATTCTGGATTAAGAAAAGACATTTTTCTCCAGCAAGAGCAAAGGAATTAATGAACCACTAAAACACTTGTCAATTACAAAGTTGGCCCCACAGCAAGAGATAACATAAATAATTTTTTTCTTTTTTTTATAGCTGGAAAATGTGGCGACTGAACAAATTTTTAGTATTTATTTTAGAGTTACCTTTGGGAGACCGGTAAAAAGAATTTTAAGTCATCGAACACTCCTTTAAATAAAGGAGATATTACGCAGCTGGGAAAAAAGATGTGAAAAACTGAGAAGAGTGAAAAAAAATTTATTTAGATATTATATATGTATGTGTGTGTAATAAGGCTTTTTGCCTCATTACGAAGTGGGTTTCCGGGTGGTTTTCACCGCGCTGCAGTCGCGCAACCTCGCGATGAGAATGCAATCAAGACACTCGAAAATTCAATCTAACTTTTGTTGTTCATCGATATATCAAAGCATCATACGAAATCTGTTACGAAACTAAACCTATACGAGACCGCCATCGAAACTCTATCGAAACTGTGATGGAACTCTAGACATTTGCTTATATACTCATTTATGCCCATCAGCTATTACTTGAAGTCACGTGATGATGTAACCCACGCGTTAGAATTCTATTTTTAGATATGAATATATATGTACACACACACATATATACATATATATACATATATATATACATATATATACATATATATACATATATATACATATATATACATATATATATACATATATATAAATATATATATACATATATATACATATATATTTATATATACATATATATATATATACATATATATATACATATATATACATATATATAAATATATATATACATATATATACATATATATTTATATATACATATATATACATATATGTGTGTGTGTGTGTGTGTGTGTGTGTGTAATATGGGCGAGACTCATTCAAAATCACAACACAGTTTATTTCTGGTGAGATACATGAAATCCATACAACAGGCAAACACTTTTACAACATCATGCACCCAGACAGTGTGATCCTGCACACATACACTTTTCAAGAAGGGATTTCTCAGGTAAAAAGACTACGAATAATCCCTAAGCACAATTGATCACGTGATAAAAAAATACCTATGTTTAACGAGAAAGCGCTAACTATTGGCTAAAGTACAGACAGAGGCTGAATTAAGTCTATAGCGTGTCTGGAGGGAAAAATCAGAATTACCGCGCAAGCCCCCAACGTACTTTATGAACAAAAGTTATTAAATTAATGTTAAAATATGTAAATAAGGGATTTTAATTTTACATATATTTACATAATTGTATTAATACATATGTATGTATGTATATGTACGTATAAATCCCCAACATTCTAGGTTTCAACTTCAAGCAGAGTTATTCTTTGAGCAGTTAAGTTTTAATATTCTCAATTTTGAACGTAACGTCATGAGACAGGCAGAAACAGGTTGATAGCAAGTTTAAAACATACTACTGCTTTTATCTAGTTCATTTTCCCTTTCGTCTTTGTTATTTACCGAACGAAAGTATTTCGCGCATAGTTCTGAGATATATCACCATCAAGTTTTAATATTTTTTATTAGAAATTGAGTACAACTTCTCTATGCTTCTCTCCTTTTATTATTTTCCCCTTTTTCATTCGTTACTTTTATTTTACTTATCTTTGCTTTGTAAAATAGGCCAACAGATACAAATCTTCTTTATCAAGGAGAAAAGTGTCTTCTGCTTTTGTGTCACATACCAAAAACGTATTTTTAAATGCAATTTCTCGAATATTAAACGGCATTTAAGCTATCTTTTTTCTATATTAAGAATAAAATTGAATATCATTTTTAAAATCTATTAATCTTTCTTTCAAAAAGAAAAAGAAAAGGTAAGAGTGCGGGATTCCTGAAAGTATTTTATATAAGTATTTTTCACTAGCAGATTTTTCACCTTTTGTCTGCTTGAACAGTGGAGATTAAGTGATGTATTATCCATTAAATCAGGACATTGATCTTTCACAAAATACACTAATACTTTCACTTTTCTTTTGCATTTAAGTTCTGCTGTGGTGTAGTACATTGCTGTTGTTACTTCAAATCCATTAATAACCCAAGTTTGCTTTATATCGTCTTTAATATTAATTATAGTAAAATACCACTGATCTATATTACAATATTCAAATATAGAACAAAAGATAAGGAAATATATAAAAAATAAAAAGTGAAAGAAGCACTCCACGTGCTACACCTGAAAGAAAAAATTGTCAAAGTCCAAGAGCACGCTGCGTTCTTTTCCTTCCTTCTGAACTACTCCAGCAACCCTATACTTTATCCATTATCCTGTGCTGCTGTCCGTTGTTCCATTGTCCTGTACACAATGCGTCCTTTCCAGACTCTGTCCAGATTGACCGGGACTCCAGGCATGGTCCTGAATCGCCTCCTGACGACCAATCACAATTCTCGAAACGTGATGAAGTTTAAGTGCAATCTTTTCCACAGACCACACCACATGCCTCCTGAAGTCGCGAAAAAATACCTGCAAGATTCATTACACGAGCATGATTAAGGTTTCCCCTTAACAAAATACTTGGTTATTTTGTTATAATGAAATAAAAATATTTCTATATACAGGAAAACTATATTTAAAATTAGATGGAATATGTTTGTTTTTAATTGAAAAGTATAGCATCATTCCTTTAAAGAGTAACACAAATGGAATTTTATGTGAATTTTTAACTTTTATATTGAGTAAAGCATTGCTTCTTTACTTTAATCTTAGTTATTTCATTTTCTACTAAATTTATTTTGCATTTTTTTACATCGTACTTTGGTAATAACCAAAAAAATAGATGGATATACTGTACCTAAATATTCATTAAAGCTCTTACTTATATAGATTATCCAGATCTTATTCATAAACTTAATTTTAATGCCATAAATAAAGATTTTTACCCAATATGCAGGAAAATCCTCATGTTCATTCATATATTCAAATAATATAATTAATTTTTCAATGCAGTCATTGAATTTTAAATGTTTTTTTACGTCCATCCCGTTGTTTGCTTTAAACCCTATTTTGTATGTTAATAAATGATACTAAAATACCAGGAGTTAAGAATCTTTAAGTATTAAGTATCTAGTATAATTTTTAAATTTCATATACAGCTTTAATGTAAGGCTTAGTTTCTTTGAAGCCCAGCGGTCAATATTTTGTTTCATGAACATTAATTAAATCGAGACTTTATGATTATAACATACTTTATACGGTTACAAACATCCACCTAAGCAGTGGGACTCAAACTTGTGGACTCCAGTACCGAAAAATAGCGACCTACCTGCTTAGCCATCATTTGACCTTTAACATAAGGAATCTCTACTTCAAAAAGGCGTAGATTTGTTTCGCACGTTTTTTGTTGAGTTCCTTCCAAAACCTTTTAACTATTAACACCGTATATACCAGTAGTGGCCACACATAAATCTAATGATAACCGCATTTTAGATTTCCTTTATAAAATTCTATATCTTTGGGCGTGTAGAATTAGTTGCTTAGTAGTATCACCTGCATACTTATATATTAAAAGTATGAGTATATTTCGCGCATTCGCAGTAAGAGAGTATTTCCTTTACATGCTCATATCTTGTATTCAATTTAATTTTTTTACAACTTAATTTGAACAATTATCTTACGCTTGATAAACTACATCATCGTAAACTAATGGCATAAACTTTGGGAATTATAAGAAAAAATCTTGTATAAAATTTGCAATGTTTCAAAAAAATCTATAGTATATCAACTTTGTTTCCAAAAAACCATGCAAACATTGTCAATAGTCAGATAAATGTTATGCAAAAGTTGCAAATTATTTCCAGCTGTTTATGATAAAGTGTAATCAAATTTTTTATATGTATAAATGGTATGCACAAGTATCCAAACAGTATGCACAAGTATGCAATGGTATCCAAACAGCAAATTCATCACAATATTTTGGTTCTTCAGTGTATAACTTGGCGAACGATGGCCGAATGGTTAGGGTGCTGGCCTTCGGAACCGGAGTTCGTGGGTTCGAATCTCACTGTGACATGGATGTTCGTAGCCGTTCGGAATCGGCTTTAAGCAGTAGGTCTCGGTCTCATTAGCCCTCGTGTTGCAAAAACCAAACCAAACCAGTGTATAGCCTAGTACAAAGTTTAAAAAAAGCAACGAGAACGAAATAAGTTACTTAACAAAATATAGAAATTGTTAATCTATTTTTCCTTTTAAAAAGAAGTAAAGGAGGATTTTTTATGTGTACCGAATGAAAATATATTCATAAATATATGACATGTGTTGAGAAACAACATGTTAAGACGAAACTTAATTATTTGTTTTTCAGTTTCATACCAGCAACAGAGATCGAAATTAATGTCATTTCAACAGCAAACTTGAAACGAATGTTTTGTTGTTTATTGATATCTTGCAACACAAGATTTTGCATAAAAAATAGACTTGAAATTAATTCGAATAGAACTTCTATCAAATGGCACTACTCTTCGGTGCTGGAGTTCCTGGGCTTTAATACCGCTGTTGGCATGAATGTTCGCAGTCATTCAGAATCGGTTTTAAGCAGTAGGTCCCGGCCTCATTAGCTGTCATGCAGCAAAACAGTAGACCGTAATGCTCCAAACCAAATCTATGAAATGGCGATACTAAATTTACTTTTCATATTAAAATTTCATTCATCGATTGGTCAGACGTACATGATTACTCCTGAAATAAGCTATGGAATTGTTAAATAAAAAAAACTGGTGATACCAGAAGTAGATATTTTTAAAAAGGCAGTTTCAAATTCTTTCCTTAAAGATAGTAATTTACAAAGTAAAAAAGTAGTTTACATTTATAAGAATTTTTTCTATAGATAACACACTTATTTGCAGATTTTTTTTTTTTAATTTTATGTTGTAAATTGCTTACAACATTTAATTAATTTTTTCCATGGATGATGTATTTTAACATTTGAAGGAATGTTTTTCCATTTGGAGTTGTTGATATACAAAATCTTTTATTAGTCTTCAAAAATATTTGATCGTCTTGAAGAGTACGGAAGAAAAAGAATGTAGGATAAAGGAAGTTACGGATTGACCTCATTGGAGATCTGTTGAGATTCAAGCTTGTCAACAACTTTTACCGAAAGAAAACATTGCTGTTTGCACGGAAGAGTTTGCAAGTGCTAGAGATTTCGAATGAATTTCTTTGCATACTGGCCGGTTTAGACCTGGACTCTTCTTTTGTACTTTCTTCGCGATTCAGCCAAAATTTGTGGCTAACATCTAAAACCATACCCTGTGATCTATTTTTGGCTAAACTAGCATCTGCGATTTGCATGCTCACATTTACTTTTATATTTTCTTTGTGAAATAACTCAATTGTATGTGATAGATGTCCGAAAATCTAAAACTGCCTGTCATCATAAATCTACACTATTAAGGGGTACGGGGAGCTCAGCCAAAACAATTATAATTAGACTGATTCTAAAGACTGAATAGACTCATTCTATTAGACTGATTCTAAAACGCCATAATAAACAAATATAAAAGCTTCACGTGTAGCAGAAGTAACAGTCACATAGACAAGACATGTTAAAGACAAGAGGGTAAATATATATAATCATTACTCGACTTATTGTTACTGTACATCTGAACAATTTGATACAAACAGTTGAAGGGGGATAGCAAATAATAATAATAATAATATTCCAATCCTGCTCCTTTCTATAAAATACTGGAAAACTGTTTACTGAGGAAATGTTAAAGTTTTAACAAAACATTTTAATTGATCGACTGTATATTTTGACAAAGTACGTATATTGGAAAGTATGAAAGCCGTTTATTTTTATTAGATAACTAGATATAGAAATTAAAAGTATAGGATCTAGTTCGAGATAATTTGGAATCTTATCCCTTTTACAATCATCTGTTCAACTGATATTTAAAACAGAGGATACAGAATTGTAAATCCATGCTAGTAACACTTGCGGTTAAAAAACGCGGACGGTTGCTAATGTTTACATCTGGTCACTGCATCTGTTGCCATTCGGAGTGTAGAAGCATCGTCGATTTTTGTCACGCATACCTTTGCTTTATTTTTAGACTTATAACTAATGTGTTATATATAGTATGTATGTATATAAGCTTGTTAAAAATTATACACATATCCATCAGTCGCATTCCTGTTGGATAGAATCTGGCAACAAATTCCTTACCAACGTGATTTTAAAATAAGAAAATATTATTTGCTTTTAAAAATTACAAAGATGCATATGTTCAGTAATAAAGAACGGGTAATCTATTAAGGGTTTAGACATTACAAAACATTTAAACAATGAGAAAGTAAAGCAGCAAGATTATTACATATTAATTAAAGCAGTTGTAAATCATTTTACAAAATCCTTGTTTAAAGTGTTATAAATATAGATAAAGATATAACTACTAAACGAAAAGTTAAATAAAATTTCTCGTGTTTGAAACATTTTTATTATAAGATTCATCCACTGGACACATATTTCTGCATAGGTTTGGTTTGGAGCTCTAGCGTCTACTTTATTTTTACGCAACAGTTAATAAGATTTACTGTTTAAAGTTGATTCCAAACAACTACGTAATCTCGCATCTATGTCAGAACTGGGTTTCAATCCCATGGACTTTGATTCCTAATAGAAATGCCCTACCTATTTCATCAAGGATTTTTTTGGGATTGGACAGACTTATAAGAGATAACTTATTTGTTGTAGGATATTACTAATTTTCATAAAAATCAAAAGAAAAGATAATGTTATAACTTAATTTTTCATTGAGATATTCAACAATTAAATATTAATGAATTTATAGTCTTTCAAATGTATATATATATATATATATATATATATATATATATATATATAGAGAGAGAGAGAGAGAGAGAGAGATGATATATGCCTTTTATCCCCTTTTAACCTCATGTTGAAGATCTGCAACATATCCAAAAATTGCTGTCATTTACACATTAAGCCTTTAACAGACGGTTTTGTTATTGTTGCTATCCTGCAGCACTGAAATTAATACAATTTAGATGTAAAATTTCTTTTAAATGGGCATAGTAAGATTAAATTCTGTATCAAATATTCATTCATTGCTGGATCGGATGCATATGATTGTTACAGGAATCAAGTTTGATTTTATTAATTTTTGTAAACCGTGGAGACGCCCGAAGTGGATTTGAAACATAGTTTCAAGTTATTTTATGTAAAGATAGTGCTAAGTAGTTTACAAAATTATAAGCAATATGTATTTTTAATTGTTAAAAAGGTAATTTTAGCCCATAAAATTACATTTTTATGATTTAAACTTTTAAAATTGGTCTTTATGATTGAAACGATGTATTCTAACATCTGAGCAAATATTTTTATAGGAGTTGTTGAGGTACAAAAGGTTAAGTACCGTAAATAAAACCAGTATTAAGAACAAACAAAGGAAATTTTGCTAAAAAGTTTATGCATCTATATCCTTGTACTTTTCTACGTAATTTTCACCTATATTAAGGCACTTATATCGTTAGACTAGCATCTGAATTTCATCTTTATGGAAATCTGTAGCTTGATTCGTAACTCTTCAAGTCCGGTTGTATACAGCTATCGATAACTGCCAAGGCGCTCTTTCAACTGCAAGAATAAATTATAAAGTCCAAATTACATATTAACAATGCAATCTAAATTTTTAATTTATTTTTATATATTATTTAAATGCTGAATTCTAAACTATAATAACATCTTAAAATGTTTAATTGTATATTAAGGTGCTTATATCGTAGGACCAGCATTTGAATTTCACCTTTATAGAATTCTGCCGCCTGATTCCTAACCCACTTTTCACGCCATCTTCATATTGCCATCAATTACTGCCAAGGTGTTTCATCAACCGCAAGAACAAATGATAAACTCTTGGGGCTAAGTCAGGAAGAAAGGGTGAGCAATTTGTTAAATGGCACAATGAGAGACGTTGAATTTGTTTTCATTACGGTGTAATACGTGACTAATGTTTCGTCACCGGTGTTACTGCATCTTAAATGTCTTACACAATTTTCTTTACTATTCCATCGATCAAAACGTTTTCTTCACATACTTCGCGGACGAATTTCGCACGTTTTCACGGGTCTTGCGATTAAGAAACAATAAACAACACGTAAACTATGCATTCAGTGAATTTTTCAATATTTGTATGCGTTTCAAGTACTCATAAATAAACGTTAACCTGGGGAAATGATTCAGAATTGCTCTCCGTGAAAAACCAGTAGAAAAATGTACTTAATGCGTATGTGATAAACGACAACTGAAAAGCTGCAGTGGACACTTTTCAAAACTGTAGGTACATAACAAATACGCCTTGTGTGTGTGTGTGTGTGTGCATGTATTTACGAATACCTACATGCAGACATAAATTTCCTTTGTTTGTGTGTAATGCATTGTAATAAAGAAAGCCTACCACCCAATATTTATCACAGTCACCATGTATAACTATTCAAAATGCTAAGCATTTTTTAGAAGAGTTAGAGTATACTCAATTTTAGGGACCCAAGTTTAACACTCAGTCACCGGCGGGCTTCAGAGAGAATAAAGTATACTATAATATTTTTGTTTATATGTTACAGCAGTATAAGCTAATTATTCAACTTAATGAGGCTAATTTATAGTATATATTTATTCTAATAAATATGTACCCGAAGTCCTTTACTTTATTTATTTTAATGATAGGAGACAACTAGAATATAATCTAATATATGAACATCACTTTTATATATATATATATATATATATATGTTTTTTAAGATGATTTTTTTTATTTGTTCATTAATGGAGTTCTTTTTTACTCTTCTTTAGATTGTCAAATTGTATCACCAAGCAGTAATGGTCTTGTAGCCAGTTTAAACTCTGGGGGCCTTCAAGGAAATGTAGAATTTTCGAGTGATCCAAAGGGGACTGCTATTCGAATTTTTCTAAGAGGAGGCACTTATGGTGAAAAGTTTCGTTGGAAGATTCACGAATTCCCTGCGATTCCTGGCACAGCCGATCCTTGCAGTGATGAAAAAGTTGGAAGAACGTACGTAAATATTTTTTTTAAGTTTGACCCTTAACACGTTCGCTGCCACCGACGCACTGGCGCGTCAGAGCGGCACCTCCTGGTATGCCGACGACGCACTAACGCGGCGACGGACTTTGATAAGTTATATGCTCTGTGTTTAATGCGGCTTCTGAGGATGGTAATATCATTTTTAGTGGCAGCGAATGTGTTAATAAATTTCTTCTTTATGGAATAATTTAACTTGGTGTTTAATCACTTATCTGCTTGAATTCTATTTGGTAAAGTTTTCTTTAGTTCTACCTAAAGATATCTTATTAGTAACTATATTTATATCTTATTAACATATATTACAAAATTATCGACTTCTTTTACTGCCTTGTTTTTCATATATCTAAGGTTTCTTAGAGAATAATTGTTACCTAAACTTTTTCCTTGACTGCCGATCAAGCTCAAATATAAAAACAATGCATAGTTTTAATTCATATATTAAACAATAAATTTACACAATGTTTATGTACAAAAAACAAAAAGTAAATGATTTTTAGATATATCTGAGAATAATACATTTCCTTACACTTAGAATAAAGTTTTATTTTACATGTTTCAATGATAAATACATTCTATTGTACTATAATTTTATTTAAAAAATGAATGTATAAATTTTAGCTGTTAATTTATGTGTCAGATTTTCCGGAGTTCTAACTATTGATATTTTTTATGGTTTAATTTTGAATTTTTTTAAACAAACATTCAATTCAATATGTTTTAAGTTCACAAAAACTAAAGTTTGTTGAAAACCAGATAGTTAATTTTTTTTTCTTTATAGCTTAAGTATTAGTCATCAGTTAATATGGTAGGATATAAATGAATTATCAAATAATCTTATAAATTAAAACAAAGATTTCTGAAGACTACTTCTAAGTAAAATAATGCTTTATCCTTATACATTAATTCCCGTTTAAAAATAACTTAAAGTTTGTCATCCTATATTGTTTCAAGTGCTGAAACTGATGCGATAATTTTTACTTTAACTGTGAAATAGTTAAGTTGCACATTTCATAAAACCTAATGTAAGTTTTATGCTTTTTAATTCACGTGTACTTTCTTTTATTTTTAGGTATGTTGATTTTACTGAAATGCATGGCCCTATTGTTGCTGGACAAGACATCGTGCGGGTATCAAATCTGAAATTAACTGAAAATGCTTCTATTCTTGGTCGAACACTAGTACTAAGAAGTTCTGAAACTGGACGCGTTTCTTGTGCCGTCATTCAACCAACATCGAGAATCCGAACATATCAAGCAAAACTTTCATCTCCCTTGGGTGGTACTGTCATTATCCGGCAAAGTGGATTTGGTACGGGATTTTTATCACAGCTCTGGTATGTGAATGGCACTCGCAGAGATTCTATTCATCGTTGGGCCATACTTCAAAGTTTAGTTCCTGGGCCTGAATCGTCAAGCTCTGTCTTCCAGAATGAAATCAGTCGATGTGCTAATCTTCAGGCTACTCCATTTTTCCATATATCTGAAACAGTTGGATATGCAGCTGTAGGACGCGAACCTCAAGCAATTACTGGTCGAACCTATCACACAGCTGTTTCAGCTCCAATCTTGGAAAAAGTTGAAAACAGCCTGTATATTGTAATATACTCCGATATTGATCCTTCTGAAGTTCTGGCTTGTGGTCGCTTAAATTTAATTGAACCAAGACAAGCAGTTGCAAAATTTGATAAAGAAGTAACTGGAGAAATATCTTTTAGACAGGAATCTCCCTTTGATCCTACTCTTGTTACCATAAACTTGGGTGATCTTAATAGAAAGGCATACAGCTACGGAATTGATGAATTGCCCTTGATTTTCCGAGGCAATAAGTCTGAAGTATGCCCAAACGTCAAATCTACCATATATAACCCTTTAAAAAAATCTCCAGACGCAGTTCCTGAGCCCAACAAAGGTAGTGCTGATCAGTATGCAGTGGGTGACCTTAGCGGAAAATATGGTCCTCTTCAAAATCGAGACAAACATTTTCAACAAGTGTATGACCCTCAACTATCTTTGTTTGGAGTTCATAGTGTAGTGGGTAGAGCTATTGTTACTTATTATCCAGATGGACGTCCATTATCCTGTGCCAATATAGAACTCACTGGACGACGAGTTGTAACAGCATTTGCTACTTTTGATTTTCCTCTGCAGGGACAACTTATACTACGACAAGACAGAGATGACCCAGCAGCTGATACATCTGTGTATCTGGAGTTGTCATACCCAGCTGGAACATCTCATTCCAAAACATATCACCACCCTTGGCATGTAAATGAGAGAGCCATACCTACAGGTCAACGATTCAGTCTTAGTGGAATAGAATGTCTTCAGGCTGGTGCAACCTTTAACCCATATAATGTTAGCGTTGATGCCTACTACTACAGCCACTGTTCTGGATTATTTTCTCAAAGGTGCCAAATAGGAGACTTTTCAGGAAAGTTAGGTTACCTTGACATTCTACCGTTTGGAGTTCAAGGTAATAAACAACAAATTGCTCGTTACTACTTTACAGACCCATTCTTGCCATTAACGGGTCCAGCAAGTGTGATAGGTAGATCAGTTGTCATCAATGAACCAGACTTTGGAGAGGGTCGTTTGGCTTGTGCGAACATTTTTGAACATTTCAGTGACTATGGGAAATAAGTTATGTCACAGATGAAATGATTATGATTTATTTGCTTTACATATTCAAAGCACTATTCATGACAGAATCCTATGTATATTAATAGATAGAACCGTTTATAAGGAAAGTGACAAAGTCACTTGCACGTAAATACCAGGAAAGGATAACTTTAACAGTGTCAAATAATATAAAATATAGATTCTCTATGAGAATCAGCAGAAGCCAGTGAGGTATAATACTCTCTCATATGAAGTTTTGAAGAATGTAATTTTATGTGAATGTATAATGTGTATGTGAATTTAAAATGACGACATTCAGCACCAACATGTTGCAGAAATTCATTTCATCTTTATATCACAAAGTAATTAAAAAAATTGTGAATTGCCATATTTTTGGAGTGTTTTTAAATATGAGACTGTCATTTAATACAATTATATATATATAAACAATATGTATGATATGCTCTCAATGAAGTATAATAGTACCAATTAGAGGGTCTCAGGATTATTATATTAAATTTTCAAAATTTTTAATCCATAATTTTTTATACATTAAATATTAAATAACCTACAGTTTTGCACATTTTGATACCATTAGTTTTGTCTTTGTCTACTTCAAAGAGAACAAAAGTTACAGCGAATTAAATTATTTTTATCCTGTGTTCCGTTTACTTATTGTTTTAACTTTAAAAAGTTTTCTTTCATACTCCATATTATTTAGTTTGTTCGGATTACAACGTACAAAATATTACTAGTATCTTCATGATATTTCATGTGATTATGCAGACACATTTAAGTTACGACTTATGCATAAAATATTTTTTTATATATATTTTCAAATTTAGAACTTTTAATATTAAAAATTTAGGCTATTTTCTTATTTATTTACTTTTTAACATAATTTACGTACAAATAACTTATGTAGGGATTTTAAATTACATATACTGTAAAGATACAGTGTTACCAATTATATTTCTGAAAGAAATTGTATTGCATATATAAAAATATTCTGATACCTTGTAAGTAAGCCCATCTCTAAATTTTGCATTCTACAACAGATGGTAAAAAATATTCATTTTAAAATAGCTTTTTAAATAAAAAAAACCTTATGTATATTTTAATTAAAATTAGATATCTCAATGACTTCAGTGGCAAAATTACCATTTGAAAAGGAGTCTTAATGTTTTTTGATTACTATAAAGTGAATTTCAATTTATTTTTAAACTCATCAATAGTCCTGAGACCCCTTAAACATGAACTGTTGTTGAGCAATGGTATTTTACCAATTTTAACGGAGTTTTCAGAAAGAATTATAATAAATGGAAGAGACATTTGACGTAACTGTGTACAGAAATGTTATTACTAATTACCTTTAAGCAAAGAAAAGCTAATTTGAGTTAATGCAACATCATAAGTTATAAAAGCTTGCATTATTTTGCACCTCACATATATATGTATAAAACGAAACACATAACCTGTGAAAAACATAAATGGACAAGTAAAAAAACGTGAAAAAAGTCGATGAATGAAAAATAGATGAAATCTCATATTATATGTTAGTCTGCTGAAAATATACAAAGTAATTTCAAAGAAAATTAATTTTTGACTATTAAGTTGAATTTTGTGACAATAAAATTGAAAAATAGAGGACATTTTACAGTTCTTTGAAAGAAATCTTATACTTTAAACAGCAAATACTCATAAAAGTTTACTAGCTATTTACACGATAAATCAGGAAGTAAGGTATCCCATTTCTTTAAATGATGTAATATATCAAATCTTAATATTTTTAGATAGTTTGAGACAGTTTTTAAAACTAATTTCATGCTTATTTTAACAACAACTGAAAAGAAGCATACTTTAAGATGAAAAAATAAATATTTAATAAAGGAATCAGTTTGAAATCTAACGTGTAACTTACTACTGAATTTTGCATCCGTCTATATAAATTAATTATAAGTTTATTCTAAATTTGCTTATATTATCAGTAAGAATTATAAATAGTTATTTAAAATATATTGTTACACAAATTATTTTAATTGCACAGACATTTTTCTTATATACAAATATTTATCCTTCTGCATTTATAAAACGATATAGATATTCATTTAATGAAGAACTATATTAGACGTTTCTTTTTAGCTTTCTATCATGCCCCAAAACATATATAGACCATACACCCTGAAAAACATACTGAATATCTGTATTATAGTTCAAGCTATGAAAAGAATATTCCGCAAACAAAATGAAAAAAATTAAAGTACTATGGGAAAGAAAATTTTTAAAATCATATGAATGGTATAAGTAACAGAAACTCATAAAATACAGTTTTTGACAAAAATATAAAATTAATCATTACATATCACTATTACAATTTAAAATGGGGGATTTATTTATGACTAAAAATCATAACATATAAAAATTCTTATAAATACATCTGTTTCATACGTTATTTTTTAACTAAGGATTTTTCGAGATAAAAAGGGAATAGTATATTTTATTTAACACATATTCCAATAAACAAAAAATATATTACTACACATTAAAGACATATTTTATGACAAAACTTGTGTCAGACAACTTTTTAACGGGGACATAGAGAAATAAAATCAAAGGATAATGTCTAATAACTTGCAATAAATGAAAATTTTAACCCAATAACTCCCAGTGTCCGTATTTAAGGACAGTCAAAAAATAGTTTGTAGAATTTTTAGGTTTTTTTTAACGATAGTTCTATTTTAGTGAAGGGAGATTGCAATCCAATGAATAATTCCCTCAATTTTTTCATTATTTTCTATTACTTATAATTTTGTCATTTGGATCAATGTTTTATAATATTTAAGCCTCGTTCACAAATTAATTTTTTCAGAAGATATATGGGCTGAAATCATGGAAAATATCTATATCTATTTAAGAAAAAAAAAAACTTTCCCTTTCTAGTGCTCTGTACACACGATAGCAAATAAATCCCTTTCCCTGAAATTTTCTTTCTTCCTTAATGACATCCAGTGATGTTTAGAATGACAGCTTATCACTATTGAAGACTTCTGTAATATTCAAAGGTGCTTAAATTTCATATTTTTCTTTACCTCTAGTTGTCCACAATAGCTTTAGTTTTAGATATTTACCAATATATAGTCAGCAGAAATTATCCGGGCGTTAATGGGATAAGACTTCAAGGGCAAGAAAGATTACAAAAATTTTCTTGTGGAGGTTTACTCCGCAGTTTTCTCATGCTAACATGCCTTTCAATCTTCACTGTCTTTGTACTGAGGAAGGAGTGCCATTCTTGATTCGAAACAGCTGTGTTATTTTTCCATTAGCATATTATCAGTGTTTATTTCTCTCGTTTGTTTTATTGATGACAGATTTATATGACTGGACTCATGATTAAAAATTCAAAATAGGTGTTTCAAAACTAGGAGCTACATTTCAAATATTTACGAAATAAAATAATAAAAAACAATTTAAGTATATACTTAAAGAAACAGAGTTCGAGAAATATGGCTTTGTAATAAAAAACGATTGCTCTAACTCACATTTCTCGGTGAGAGATATATTCATAGAATGTGAACACTAAAAACAAACAAATTTTCTTCGAAATATATCTATGGGATAGCTTTTAAGTAAAATTGGGACGGTTAAAAAATCATCGTATAGGAGGTTATCACTTGCATACGAAACAGAGAGAGAACAGTTCCGATAGAAATAAAAATATCGACATGGAATTTGATTACAGATATTCACTTTTCAACAATTTTAAATTTAATTTTATTACCTTATGTTAAAGTAACGTTTACGTAAATTTTTCAAAAACAGATATACATCATCGGCAAGAGGTCATCTATCCCCATTCATATAATGTTGTTGTTGACAATGCTACTCGGGTGAACCAAGTCCGGGGGCCAAAGGCCACATGAATTAAGGCGAATTAATCTTTTGTTCGACGAGTACCAATAGAGTCAAAGAACGTCTTAGCTCAAGTGTGTCCTTGTAATTTAGAAGCAGGGACCAACCAAGCAGAAGACCCCCCAGAGGTACCGTTTGAGAACTTGGAGTACATTGTGACCATGAACATATTTTACGTGCGCCTAGTCTCCATTAATGAACACGACAAATCTCAGGCCCGAACTTACAACTCGCCTGATACGTGATCGTTGCCTTTGCCAACTTATCTAAAGCGGCTCCATTGACCAAATTATTGAAAGGAAGATACACTACCGGTAATATATTTCCTAAAAACAGAGAATTTTTACTCACTGGAAGCAATTTTTGCCCATTAATTAAAGCTCCATATTTCTTAGGCACATCAAATAACTAAAGAACGATTCATTGGAGTGGTTGGTTGGTTTGGTAGTAAAATATGAGGAAGTTTAGTGAAAGAAACAGGAATCAATGGTCTAATCCAGTGGATCTCAACCTTTTTTAGCGTACGAAACAGTCTTGTGAAAAAAAAATTTAGGGAAACATTTACTTAAATTAATATAAAATACAAAAGTTTATTATCAGTTATTATAATTTCACTGCTATAGTTCAAAACTACCAGTTCTAGTTTTATTTCAATGTTTATTAACAGAATTTTCAAGAGAGAAAAACATATATAAATAACTTGAAAAAGAAACCTGTACTTGAGGCTCTTTATATATTTCTTCTATGTTCGAACATATGCAAAACAAGGTTACCCTTAGTTCTTCCAATAAATTTGTCAATCCTTTTTAATATTTTTATATTGGTTAATATGGAAAGCCCTAGTTATTGGAAAATATAGTAAAAGTTTTATGTTATTTTATTTAAAAGTTTTATGTTACACGGCCATTTGAATATGGTCGTCCAAAACACTCAGATGAAAGCAAAATGTGTCAAAATCTCATGGGACAAGTATGAAATTCACCTCACAGGATGAAAATTTAAATGGCAAGTGACAGCTGTCAAGGGAAAGTATACGACGGTTGAGTAATTTTAATACACTAACATTTAGTGTTTGCCCACAAAGTAAATTGGTATTTACCCTATTTATTAAATATAGTAATTAATACACAATAAGTTAATTATCTTAATTTTTGTTTTATGTAAGTACATAAGTACAATCTATGTTTAGTGCATTATGACATTTACGTAGCCCCTAAATTTTGTTGATAACTTTCTAAAAAGTGATTAAGTCTCATGCACCCTCAATTTTTGTTTCCTTCATTGACACAGACAACTTTGTAGGTCGACGTCTACCACTGTATGATCATTTGGATCACTTAGGAATCCACGGTCTAGATGCTTGTAAGGTAAATGTTTAAAAAAAATTTAGAAGCTTTGCCGTAACCATCATAAATAATCATTGCAATGTGCCTAAAATTGTTTAGATCCAGACATCGCTCATTTAGGCAACAGTTCTGTCAGACGAAGTGTTGTAAACATTAAATTGAGCTTTTCCTAGAATCACAGAGCCATATGTTACATAAATAGAGCTATGACACGAATGATTTTATATTTCGTTTGAACATGGGGAAAACCAATTTTAATTAAATAAATATTTTGTTGTAATTTTTTTGGTAAAAAAATAACTAATCAGAAGTGTAAAATTAATTGTCACTCTTCTATTTATATGCCAAATTTATTATACAGAATGCTGTGACATTAGGGAATAATATTATAGATTTAAGTTTTCTGCATACTTACAAATATGCTTTACTTTTTAATTACCCCTTATAATTGTTATTTTGTTTCAATTTAAAATGCAATATCAGGTTTACTTTCATTTTGAGCACTACAGTAATTTTTATCCCAGTACGAGACCTAATTAGACCAGGATCTATTGCTTAATGCAAATTCTGAACATCTAAGAACGTCTATGGCCTGCAGTGAGATTCGAATCCAGGGACTACTATCCGAAAGACAGAGTCCTACACATACAACAATAGTCCATCCCATCCCCAAGAAAAATCCTGTAGGTGTAGATACAAGTAAATAATTTCAGGATACTAGTAACAAAGGTCAAATAAATTATGAATAGACATTAGTGTTGAAAGCTTCTACGTGGAGGTATTGAAATGCTAAAGTGTGAGTTGGGTGAGGAGTATTATGAAAATCTGTTTAAAAGATTCAGGAAAAGTCAAAGGAAGGGGTTCCATTTAGTTTCATAGAATATTGCTAAACAATAAATGTAAAATGTGAATGTCGTAATGTACTTACAACACTAACACCAGTGTTCATTCTCAAAGGCGAAACACAGTAAAAATATAATACCTTATATTTGAACTAAAACATTTATTTTGTACACTAATTATTTACAGACATTATATCTGGATTAATATGTATAACATTCATTACTCGACGCTTATCATTATACAACATATCATTACAGTTTTCTGTTTGTTTTTATACGTTATTCCTCGATCAAAAGATTCTGAGACTCAAGGTAATGATTATGAATAATTATCAATTTTAAGTCCAGTAATTACAGGGGAGCAGGCTGGGGCTGTCATCCGGCTGTACCTCAATCCGGGCGTTCGGGAGTACAGGACGTCGGTGCGGGCTTGCAGTCACGGGATTTCGATGTCCAGTCACTCTTGAATCCCGACTTCAACTCCTTCTTCCCACTTCCTTTCACAACTCTTCACCTCGATTTAACTCCCCTTTTTTTTCTTTGCCAATCACTTGGTGAAATTTTCCCACATCTGCACCCCTTCGGAGGTGCAGGTGGGCTCATTAAAATGGCCCCTTTGGTGAAAGTTGACATTTAGGCTTAGCCCCTGCCCCCATAACTCACGGCTACATCCCTGTCTGGGCTTGACATTTACACTTGTGCCACTCCGTGATCTATAACTCCTCCGCAGGGGTCCCCACTAAAACTCGAAGTCAACAGCTGCACCTAAATTATTATTGGAAATTTATTCCACAGCTGTGTATGCACCTGCTGACCATCGTGGGAATGTACATCGATACAGTGAAGAAAATCAAAAGATCGAAATCTAAAACACTAAAATGCATATATCAGGACAAAGGATCGAACAACAGAATCATGAAGTAAAAGTAATGAAATTATATTACTTTTAGGTTTAAAGTAAGATACGCATAATTTTTATGCAAGAGTTACTAAAAGACTAAATGTTTATTTTAATTCAAAAAAAGGAAATTTCAAAGCTGATTGTATACTGAAATTAATTTCCTTTGTTTATGAACTGAAAATAAAAAATTCCAGGAACTTTAATTAATAAAAAGTATAGAAAATACATCAAGGTCATTACTTAAGAACGTTCCACCAAAAGATGTTTTAAAGCATTGATCAAATTAAATTTTATTTAATTTCGTTAAAAAAAAGATTATGGCAAAAGTAGCTAATCATAATTTACTTATACGAATTTACTTCTAAGAACTTTTTGCAACACACCCATACCTTAAGCAATATGCAGTACTCAAAAGAACCTCGAACTCAGAAAAAAAAAGAAAGTAAGTATATTCATTTATGTTCTTTTACTAATTCAAATGTAAGAGTACTGAAAATTAAATACGTAAAGGAAAGATCTAAGAATTGAAACTAAAAAGAAGTTTAAATAAATAAACTGAAAGCCATCAATTACAGAAGCAGACTTAGAAAAAAAATTCGCACGATGCACTTATTCTTTATCAATATATTTATAACCACGTTTGACTAGTTAAAATTTTAAGCAATCTCTCCCCCTAAAAAACAATAAATAAAAAAGAATAGAAATGCTCTTTTTCATAGCAAGGGAGGCATTATGCGGCTTATGAGGTCAATGGAGTGGCTCTCTTTCAAATAAAATATATGTGTGAAAATGGTTAACTAGAACTAATCGATTCCCAAAAGTAATTATTTTTTATTTCTTCATAGTAAAGAAACTCAATCCTATTAAAAATATACAACAAAAATATATTACTAATAATATTAAACAGTTTTGAAAAGAAAACCTTTAAAAGTTAGATTTGCTTGTGGATGCTTTACAAATGCTGTCCTTCTTAGTAATTAGTCACCAAATTGGAGAAAATGTTATATCATATCTCAAAGGAATTCTTTTGTTTTAGTAATGGATGCCCGTGATTGGTCCAAAACTGCATTCAAGCTTGTTCTGTGCCGTGTGGTAGAGATTCTAGAGAAGAAGTACCGCACGTAATTCTTTACATTATTAAAAATTAGAATGCGTCTCTCAGTGACGTCAAGAGTAGCCGTCCCTATTTTAAAGTCTGTACAGTTTATCTAAAGAAATTATTATGCAAAAGGAAGTGCTTTACTGCTTCTCATTTATTTTCATACTAACTTTAGAGTTAATCCAAATACAGCCTTTAAAGCTACTTGAATTATCTGACGATATACAATGAAGTCATAATCAGCTTAGAGGAAAATTAAAGAAAAATATGAAAAGGTAATTTATGAGGCTTACAAACAAATGGTTTCTGTAGTTGTGTTGGTTCTGCACAAACTATGCTAGACCTATAGATATCGTAGTTAACTTTGAAGATGTTTATCAGAAAGATATAACATTTCAAATATAACGACTGAAAGAAAATGTGTTAAATCTCAGTACATTTCTTAATCAATTATAGTCGGATATTAATAAATTTATGCAAAAAGAAAATTAATGCCTTTACTATATTAAAAATATTAAAAAATAAAATTATAAATAAATTTCAAAATTCAATGAAAATTTTTTATATATTTTTAAAATTGAATGCTTTTAAACAGTTAAGAAAAAGATAAAGTTAACATACGTAATAAGACTTCAAGAACTGCCATAAGTCTCATTAGATAAAACAGATTCTTTTTTCAATTGTCGGAGCGTTTGAAGGTAATATTTACGCCTGCTTGCATTATTTTTTAAAACCGAATTCCAGTTTTTTATATTTCCGCTTTATAAAAGAAATCTACAATCTACGGAAACAACAAACAGCACTTTTATCGGATTATATATTGTTGACTTATAGCTTATGATTTGGTAACGTTGAGTTTTCTGCTGTGCTGCACCTATGGATATAGCTGCATTAAAACTTCTCTCGTCTAAGTCAACGAATTTTTTATTTGGTAAAATGAAGTTATCATCTACATTACCGAAAGACCAATGATAGACTAATGGGCAGGGCATTGCTCTTCGTTACAGGAGTGCGGGAATTCTAATTCCACTGCTGACATGGCTGTTCGGAATCGGCTGTAAGCAGTAGGTTGCAGTCTCATTATCCTTTGTGTAGTAAAACAGTAGACCTTAGCTCTCCAAACCAAACCAGGCCACAATATCGACAATGTATTTAAATAAATTTAACATTTAGTTTAATTACATAAAACGAATAGGGGCTTCGGTTGGATTGTTCAACAAGCGTTCTACCGGTTCGGCCACCTTCTGGTAAAGAAATAGAGTATGACTTATTTAAAAATCAAATAATTAAAAATCCTAAATAATTTGCTATTTTTATAAATTAAATCTCAAACATATTAAAGTATGATTCCAGTATTCGTAAAATAAATTCCCATGAAATGTAAACTATACTTGTCTAAAGAAAAATACAGTAAAACTTTAAATTTTTCTCTTTAAATTAAACAGTTTAAGATATTTTTCCATTTTTTTATAAGTCCACCACAGAAAGAAAGAACTGTGACGAAGAAAAATGTGTTCTATTTGTGATGCTCGTTTGTTTGACAGTATTTGTGTAGTATAAAACAGCACTTTTATCGGATTATATATTGTTGAATTATAGCTTGTGATTGGGTAACTTTGAGTTTTGTGCTGTGCTGCACCTAATGATAAAGCTGCATTAAAACTTCTCTCGTCTAAGTCAATGAAATATTTATTTCGTACAGTGCAGTTATCATCTACATTACTGAAAGCCCAAAGATAGACGAATGGGTAGGGCGTTGCTCTTCGGTACCGGAGTGCGGGAATTCTAATCCAACTGCTGACATGGATGTTCGTAGCTGTTCGAAATTGGCTTTAAGCAGTAGGTTCCAGTTTCATTAGCCTTCGTGTAGTAAAACAATAGACCAAAGCGCACCAGGCCACAATATCGACAATGTTTTTAAATAAATTTAACATTTTGTTTAATCACATAAAACGAATAGGAGCTTCGGTTGGATTGTTCAGCAAGCGCTCTACCGGTTCAGCCATCTTATGGTTAAAAAAAAGTATGACTTATTTAAAAATCAAATAACTGTGAAAAATTCAAATATCTGTACAGTCAATTGTTTGTTTCATATCACTTCTAGGGCTGGACCCATGCTTGGAGACCCCCCCTCTCTCCAAGTTTAATTATGTAAAAGCAACTTGTTCCTAATATTATCTTGGAACCCAATTAACATCACCTAACTTACGGCTTTGTTTTAGTTTTGGTTTTCTTTTTAAATCTTTTTTCGCTCGTTTTAACCTTTTTCTCTTACTTTAACATTAACGGCAAGCATAATACTACCTTTTTCCAGGGTTTCGTTTTAATTATTTAAATTATGGACATTTTTTAAATGATGACTAAACTTATGACTATATTCTCTCTTTTTTTTTTTTTTTTTTTTTTTTTTTTTTTTTTTTTTTTTTTTTTTTTTTTTGTCACTTTTACTGTTGCGGAATGAACTGTATCGTGGTAAACACCTCAAAGCCTAATCCTTAGGGAAATCTGTTTACCACCGAGGGTTAAAAAAAATTTAATAATAATAATAATTAAAAAGCCTAAATATTTTGCTTTTTTATGAATTAAATCTCAAACATATTAAAGTATGATTACAGTATTCGTAAAATAAAATTCCATGAAATTTAAGCTATACTTGTCTAAAGAAAAATACAGCAAATTTTTAAATTTTTCTCATTTAAACAGTTTAAGATATTTTTCCATTTTTTTATAAGTCCACCACAGAAAAAAAATTGTGACGTAGAAAAATGTGTTCTATTTGTGATGCTCGTTTATTTGACAGTATTTGTGTAGTATGAAACAGCACTTTTATCGGATTATATATTGTTGACTTATAGCTTGTGATGGGTAACTTTGAGTTTTGTGCTATGCTGCACCTAATGATATAGCTGCATTACAACTTCTCTCGACTAAGTCAATGAAATATTTATTTCGTACAGTGAAGTTATCATCTACATTATCGAAAGACCAACGATAGTCGAATTGGTAGGGCGTTGCTCTTCGGTACCAGATTGCGGGAATTCTAATCCAACTGCTGACATGGATGTTCGTAGCTTTTCGAAATTGGCTTTAAGGAGTAGGTTCCAGTTTCATTAGCCTTCGTGTAGTAAAACAATAGACCAAAGCGCACCAGGCCACAATATCAACAATGTATTTAAATAAATTTAACATTTTGTTTAATCACATAAAACGAATAAGGGCTTCGGTTGAATTGTTCATCAAGTGCTCTACCGGTTCATCCACCAAAAAATAGAGTATGACTTATTTAAAAATCAAGTAATTAAAAAGCCTAAATATTTTGCTATTTTTATAAATTAAATCTCAAGGATATTAAAGAACGATTCCAGTATTCGTAAAGTGAAATCCCATGAAATACAAACTATACTTGTCTAAAGAAAAATACAGTAAAACTTTAAAATTTTTTCATTTAAACAGTTTAAGATATTTTTCCATTTTTTGATAAGTCCACCACAGAAAAAAAATTGTGACGAAGAAAAAATGGGATCTATTTGTGATGCTCGTTTGTTTGACAGTATTTGAAGAAACGTTCCCGTTAGGATAAAGAAGGATTGTATCATTTCCTCCTCAGGAATGAATTCCCCCTCTGAATTATGCTCAAACAACTATTGTCATGTGACCGTTTGGTTTTGTTTGAGAAAAATCATCTCGTTAAGAAAGCTATTTATAGATTATGAGTTTAGCTTTTTTGATATGCGATCTCAAGACCTCAGCTTTCATTTGTGATGCTCTAATCCTCTTCGATGATGATTTGTTGTCTCGATTTATCAGATCACCTTTGAGTCTCTATTCTATAGACAATGCCTTTGTGGGAAGATAGATAACAGTCACCACTAGTAAATACGAATAGCTCATCTTTGGATAATATAAGCATATAAATGTCATGGGTGACAACAATCTCTACTCTTTTTTCATTTTTGTGCTTTACTGGGTCACAGTTTTCCTTAGTGGAGCTTTAAGCTGCATCACAAATTTTGTTTTTCGAAAGGGCGACAAAATTCAAGCTGTATATTCAATTTTTTTCAATCACAAAATTTGGATGAAATTTGTAGAAATATTGATAATTCATATGATATTGAAAATCCTGGCAACATAAATTTAGAAATTATGTGGCATTTGAGTTTCATTAGCTGTTGATTCGCTGGTTGTATGGGGCTCATGGCACTGAATCCTAAAAAGGACATATTGTGCCAAACACATTAATGGTTGAATTACACATTTTCTTCAATAGAAAAATTTTTAGAGCTCTTTTAAATATGGAAATAAAAAAGTCTGGCTATAACGTTTTTACTCTATCAAAATTAGTTACAGTTACAAACTTTTTATAAACTCATATGTTGAAATGATGTTGATGACATAAAATGTTGATAATTGATGACATAAAATATGTTGAAATGATGGATAGAACAAATCAAGGGGTAAGAATGAAAAGAGAAAATACGATGATTTCTATTTGGAATGCAATAGAAAAGTGATTTATTCACATTTTAAAATAGTTTTAATATTACTCGTCTGATGCAATCTTTGAATTTTAAACAAGAATAATTACTTGCCGATACTTGAATATGAATTGTCGTTTCCTTAATTATGTGCTTCACTTAACATGATATAATATGTACATTTACTGAAGCAGTTTTCTTGCATATTTGTGAACCCCTTGCGTAATACATCTACGAGATTTGGATTGTACTAGCATCATTTTATGTTATCAATTATATTGGTGCAAAAGTTTGTTAAGTACAGTGAATGCTGCTGGCACAGTAACTGTTTTCCTTCACTTCACAAAGATAATGAATATTTTTTATCAGATACACAGAGCATTCATATCCCTTATTTCCAATTTTTTTTTCTAGTCAATTACTTTTATTCTTATTTTCAAGCAAAGAACGAATGGTCAAAGGATGAACTCCTATCAAACGTTCTTCGAATAAATATGGTAATTGAGCCCTAGAAAGCTGGCATTTAAATTTTTACTTTCTGAAGAAAAAACAGAGTAAAGTCATTGTATTTAAACTTTAATACGCAATATTGTTATTTATCTAACATATATGTATATATATATATATATATATATATATATATATATATATATATGACATGTCGTGATCCAGGGTTAAGGCGAATGGAAAACAGTTATTCTTGATAATAATAAGTTTATTAAACCATCGTTAAAGTAAAACTTGCGCCATTTTCACTTATTCGTCGAAGACGCGCGTAGAGTGTTGTTGACAGCTCCATGTCCACGCTCTGATTGAAAACTTATCTGTTTGCAAGCTCATCAAATAATTCAAAAATGCTTCCGCCTGACCGGATTATCCTAAAAGCTTACGCGACCGTGGGTCTTTTTCATTTATTTTATTATTATAAAAGAGTTCCCTTTTTAAAATCGCTTTTAACTCACGTAATTTCCAACTACCCCTTTTTTAGACCTGACATATATATATATATATATATATATATATATATATATATATATATACACATATATATATATATTATATATATATATATATATATATATATATATATATATATATTATATATATATATATATATATATATACATATATATATATATATATATATATATATATATATATATATATATTTATATATATTATATATATTTTATATAAAATGAGAAATATTTGACTTCGGACCTATGACTAAAAACAAATTCCGATCGGCTGCAAACATCCATGCCAGGAGTGAGATTGGATCTCACAGACTCTCGTAAAAGAAGTACCTTACCTATTCGAGCATCTACTGGCTGTTTTGATTTTGTTATCCTGCTTTGTTGCTTAATTTATAAGTTATGAGACTATATGTACACTATAATGTACATTCTAAAAAAATTAAGTTTAATTCTTGGTAAATCATAAAATTACTTTTTAAATAAACTAGAAATAAAATTGAAAAAATATTCTTGTTCTTTCTTCTTAAGTAGACTCAACACCTTTAAAATCGAAATTTGACACCCGCCCCCAAACAAAAGGAATTTCGAGACTTTAATTCTGAAATCATCCATATACATTAAAATACAACTTAGCAAAAATTCAGTGTCTTACTGCAAATAGAACGCCAGCTGCGGCTGTTTTTTTTTCCAAGAACTTGCCATCTCTTTGCCTTTCGAATGAAATCTTCAAACGCGTTCATCTTGTTTTTCTTTAATAAAAATATAAATAAAAGTTTTGGTACTTTCAAAATGGTAAAGCTTTGTAAGATGTGGATGAAGATATTTTGAAATTTTTCTAATTGAAGTTTTATCGTAAGTAATACTGTTGAAGATCTGCTTTGCGACGTATTGAAAACTTTAAAAAGAAATTCAAATATGTGACAGATTTTCCACGATTTATTCTACATTATCTCATATTTTCGGATCTATTTTTTCACGGAAACTAACGTCAATATATATATTCAATTCTAAAATTTGTTGACTATATTACTGTAGACAATACATAAAAGGATGGTGCATGTGAATATGTGCACACACAAGTGAAAATGGGAATCTTACTTCGGAGAGTAATTACGTGTAAGCGAACATACGATCACGTAAAGAACAATATTGGACAGTTAAACAGTTTATAAAAAAAAAAAAGAAATTATATTAAAATTTAGGTGATTAGACAGGTTGAAAGCAAAGTTATGATATGCAAATTTAGAAGATAGTGCCCCAAAAAGCTAGTTTTTCTTTAAAAACCTTAAAAATTGGATTAACAAAAAGGAATGGATTTTTGTAATACCTAAACAATACTGGTTACATAAAGTGAGACTTCTGTAGGTTTAATTAAACAAAAATGGGTTAGATTTAGTCATAAAATATAAAGATAACTTTTAATCTACTAAATTTTGCTACTAGATTTTGCTTACTAGATTTTGCTGGTCCTTTGTTCATCAAAGGCAGCAGCAACAAACATTACCTGCTTTTATTCACCTGTACTTCCCGTGCCCTGCTCTTCGAACTAGTCTCATCTATGAACACCGAACACTTTTTACTAGCGTTTAAGAAGTCCATCTGTCGTAGAGGGCTTTGTCAAACTATATACTCCAACGATGCCAAAACATTTCAAAATGCACAGTCCGAGTTGAAAAGAGTGGGGAACTGTTCTCAACAGCCATCGGTAAAAAATGTATTTGCCTCCTATGGTATAAAGTGGAAATATATTGTTGAAAGAGAGCCATAGTGGGGAAGGTTCTGAGAAAGGCATTTTAGAATCATTAAAACATGTTTAAGAAAGATAATTGGTCAGTCTAGTCTCAATTTCTTTGGAGATAGAAAGAGTTTTCGTAGAAATTGAAGTCAGAATTAACTCATCTATAAAGGATAACCCATCAGAACCCTCTCCACTAAGTCCTTCCCCTTTTTTAGATGGTCATAGATTGCTTTCACTTCCAGCCTTGAGAGTATCCAAAGACAAGTCAACAGGGTCTAGACAATAATTAACGAGGAAATATAAATATCAGCAAACACTGTTAAAGCATTTCTGGAATCGCTGGGGAAAGAGTTACGAGCTTGTACTTGCTTAATTAAAGATCTGTGAATGTATTTCCAAGTAATAAATTGTCTTGTGAATTTAAAATAGGGTATATAGTTCTCTTGCATGATGATCATCTCCCAAAGAGCATGTGGATGATGGGTAAAAGCATCAACACTTATTCTGACAGAGATGGTAAGATTTTACCCTGTATGATTAAGACACAAGCAGGTAACTACAAGAGGCCCGTGCAGTTATTGTGTAATCTAGAAGTAACCAACTTTTAATTGTACACAACAATACTGTGAACTGAGTATTTTGTTACTAGATTTCTCATTTTCTATGTTTTATTAATCAGTTTTTGAGTTTTCATTTATTATATTTTTGTATTCATAACATTACTAATTTTTCTTGTAGCGTATAGTGTCCTTTATTGATGTTAGTGTGTCTAGTACGCATTTCATACCAATGAGTAAATTTCTTAAATCTTCATTTACATTGATTCAGTTTCTAGCATACCCTATGTCTGTGGACTCTGAAGTCTACAGGGGAGGGGAGCTGTGAAAAGGGTAATAAAGGGGGCGCTGATGATCAGTGTCAACTTTAAGTGTTTTCAGTTGGCAAGCGAGTGATGTAAGTATACCACGATAATAATATGGTGTGTTGTATGAAGGTGGCCTATTATATAATAAGACATTTGTAAATACAGTATAAAGTGTCTATGTGAATAAAGTGTGTATTTAAAAGTACCACCGATTGAAGGTCCTTAACACTAAAACTACCGGACATTTTTATAAGGGCAAAAATAACAAAAAATGGGGTCATTTGACCCCTCTTGGTAGATTTAGTGTTAATATGTACAATCAACTCGTCCCAGACATCTGAAAATCTGATTATCTTTTAGCCAACTATCTCGCACTAGTTCTATACATCTATGAGTATATAGAATCTATGAGTATATATCTAATACATCTATGAGTATAGAGAAATGAGTTTTAATATAAACATAAAAAATTGAATATTGATAAGCGTTAAAAGTAAAAATTCAATACAAAGCATCGGCTACCAGTCAATCAGTTTTAGCGAGGCAGATGCTTACAGAAATATATCTTTTAAGACATTTTAATTTTTATCTAAAAAAAATAAATTGCAATGAAACCGTTTTGAAAATTTCAGCAGGTGGTGGTTTCTCATTCATATGCCATTCTGGGGGCTGATGGTTTCTTTCGAGAAATACCACGTGTAAAAAGAAATGTCTGTTTATGTATAAAAGAGCTCTCTCTCGAACTACCACCACATTGCAGAAACTATGTCTGTCCAAGTAAGTACGAGTTTTTATAATTATTCGCATTAACTAGAACATTTCATGTTCCACCGATTTTGCTGATTCTATGTAAATATATCCCTGAGTGAGATTAGTCTCCTAAACTCACTCCGGGATATATTTACTCTCCTAAAGAGTTTAGACTACTAAATGTTCTCTAAATGCCTTAAGTTATATAATGTTTTAAAATTAAAAAGTTTTCCTTTTACTTACTGAAATTCTTTACAATAGAGGGTTAAATTAAAAACTGTGTCATTCCAACAATTAATTTAATACTATAGCAGAAGACACATTGTATAATAAGTATCTTATAATGATATCACCTAAAAGTTTTTCAAGCTCTTAAGGTCCTTTTATTGTTCTTCTGTATTAAAATCAACTTCCAATATTTCATAATATTTTATTTGAACTATAATCTCGTGTAGATCTCAGAACTGCATCTACGAAAAGGAGTTTATTCTTATTAGTTTTTAACTTTCTTCTTTAAATCTGACACAAGATTTCAATAGATTTCTTTTACAGTTATTCTCTATGACGGCTTACAAGCTGCTGATTCTGTTAGCTATGATCTTAAGTAATCAAACTTATCTATTTCCTTTAACATATTATTTTCACGGACAGCAGCTGTGAATCAAAAGCTAAAATTTTTGAATTATGATATGTCACCCACACTCTTTAACAATTCGAACATCAAATTCACGTTATAAATCTAATAAACTCAAGGAATTTATTAGATCATAGCTCTCATATTTTTGTTGTTTTTACAATGGGGTCCCTTTTAAATTTTTGACAAGAATTTACGTAGTATGCAAAATTCTTTTGACGTAATAAAAGATCACAGTAGTAAAGTATGTGTACAGAGATAGTATTATGTTATCAACGGAAAAAATTACAATAGAAACTAAAGTTATCTGTTAATTTTTTTTATTATTATTTAACAGATAATTAGACTTTTCATTACAATTTGCATCACAAGAACAGCACCCTAGTTTTTTTTTTTTAACGTGGTTTAATTTCGACTAAAAAAAAAACTTGTATCGCAACACAAAAATTAAAAAAGCATTGTAACAGATAATTGTAGGGAAATATTGAAATTGTTATATTTTGAATTTTCTGTTAAATTAAAATTTTTTTATGTCACAGAATAAAACACAAAAAGTTTGCATAATTATCGAGAAACATAGCCTTTCTCCGAGTTATAGAAGGTTAAATGTAGCAGTTCAGCGACTGATATCAGACTTTCATAATAACACTGTGGCAAAAGCTTTGTATACTGAATCACACGAAGAGAACTGGGTGAGATCGAGAAAATAATTTTGAATTGTCACGAAACTTATTACAACTTGCAAGAAATCTGTATAATATACATGAAGTTTTACAAAAGTGCCCAGAAATATTCAGAGAAGATTTTTGGAGCAAAAAATAATAGTCACATATTGGTTTTTGAATGCATGTCTGAGCGCGAGTTGTATGAAAGTTCTGTTTTCTAAAAATGGGTATTTTTGCTACGCTGGTACACTTGTCACTGTTAGGTTAATTAGCTGGAAATTTTCAATACTTGTTTGAAGTTATATATTTAGAAGCCTTTCGATGCACGTGAACAAGCTGAAATTTGTTTCTTTCTCAATGGTCTTCTCCACTGCAGGTAGGAATCCCAGGCCTGCTCCTGGCTCTGTGCGCACTGCTGTACGTGCTGGTAGCCGTCCAGTCCGCGTACTGTCCGGACCCCTACAAGCGGTACAGCGAACAGCACTCTTATTGCGTGGGCGTTTGCTGTTCCTGCGCAAAATACAGGAGGGGCGTCAGCCCTTGGCTTAAGCAGGAGCTGCTGAAGCTTCACAACAACCTCAGGAGCAAAGTAGCTGGAGGAAAATCCTACGGGGTTGACCACTTGCCTAGAGCTACTAACATGCTGGAGATGGTAAGACTCATTCCTTATCACGTTATTCTTGAAGCACAGTGCGTTCTAAGCTGTCTGTATTTGGAATTCAAAGTGTCATCATTTCCATTCGAGAAGCTCATTGGTTTTTAGGAATATATCTAATGGCGATACTTTATTTACTGTGTTCATGAAGCAACTACCTTATTGATTGTATTTGTGGAGCTAATATGTCAATTGTTCTATTCCTTATGCCAGTACGTAGTTTGCTTAATTCGAGAAGCCAAGCATTTTTCTTTATTCATGAATAAGTCATCCGTTTTGTACGAGAAACTAATATTTGATATAATACATGATTTCCCTATTTGTGAAGTATATACATCATTTGCTCGATTCTTGAAGCCGATCTTTCGTGTGTTCTGTTCGAGAAGCTAACACTTATTTTTTTTCTTTTCGTAAATACGTTATCTTTGTTCGTGAAACCAGTTCGTCATTTTCTATTTTAAAGATTACACCATTTTCTCTGTTCTTGATGCCAATACAGAGTAATCTCTATTCGCGAATGCAATGAGTCGTTAACTCTATAAGGCTAAAACGTCATTTATTCTATTTTGTGAATACATGACTCGACTATATGTAGTTTGGCTTCAACAAGTATTGCATAAACTGAATTAATAGTCTTTTTTATTAATGAGATCAATACATAATTCTCTCTGTTCGTAAAGCCAACACACCCTTTTCCTATTTAGTGAATATGTCCTTTGCATTTTTCGTGAAGCCAATACGTATTTGGGTCAATTCGTGAAATGCATATACCATATCTCTTGTAAGCCATTTTCTCTATTTACGATACCTATTTGTTGTTTTCTTTATTTGTGAATTCAATATCATTCCCTTTCCTCTATAAGCTTTAACATCATATAGGAAATACGCCATCTTTTTTTCTGTTGGGGAAGCCGATGGATGTGTCACGAAAATTCTGTTTGATTCTGTGCACGAAGTCAGTGCCTCATTTGCTCCTATCCACCATTTCGGTCTAAAACCTTCCTAATTTCACTCTCTATTAGGTGTGGGATGACGAACTGGCAGAAGTGGCCCAGAGGTGGAGCGACAAGTGTGAGAGGAAGAGCGACTGCGAGGACTGCAGAAGAGTCGGTAAGTAAATCTCCTATTGTTCTTAATCTCATATTTTCGACATTTTCAATGTCTCTGTTGTATAAAAAAAGGATAACATATACAAAATTTTTATAATAGTTGACACAGGCTGAGTACAAAATCTCTTTTAGACTATTAGAAACAACTTAAATCCCAAATTATACCGGTTCTGGTATAATTGGGATGTATGTTCCACTCCTCATTTAGATAGCAGAGATCAAATCCCACTTTGGTTATCGGCCATTTTCAGACGATGGCTCAGACTTGTAGAAAATTTCTTTAACTTGGGCCATGTCAGCCCACTGGTTTCATTACACACTCACATAAACTCATTTTAGATATCAAATAGATGTTCAATGGAACTTACGTGTACTCATCCCTCCTTTATTATTTTGCATTTTTTTCTTGAAGGTCGTTTCGGGGTGGGACAGATCATGTATGATTTTGACGGTAAGATGGATGCACAGGACATTGATAACGAATTTTTCAGCCGCTTCCAGGGTCTGCAGAGTTTCAGAAAGGAGCAAGTGGCACGTTTCACGGCCGGTACTAATCCCAAGACGGCACAGGTGAGGAGAGACGTTTTCTAGTCTTATGTACCTAAAAGGAACGTAGATTCTATTTAGTGGACTTATGCTGGAACACTATGAACCTGCGTGTTCATATAAACATTTCTAGCAGTCAGTTAAAAGTTATTCAAAAGTTATTCATAAATCAATTCCATTTTTATACACGATTATTTAATAAAAGGTTTAATTTCTGGATAGAAAAGACGTCGCGAATCTAAGTGTGAGATCCAAATTTTTTACAGTGAATAATACACAACGATTATTTATTAGAGACATATACGAAAAGTGTAAATTCTGAACCATCCTAATACCCCTAGCTACATACCGATTAGCTATCTTTCTCTCTATGCGTGCGTGTGCGTATATATTTCAATATGCCTCTGTTTTAGGCCTGTGCGATCTATCGATATATCATTAAATATCGATATAACGGCCTACATCGTAACATCAATTTCCAAATTTTCAATTCGGTGATGCATCACGACGTGAAACGAACGCCGACATAACTAAATCGATTTAAACTTCTCCAACCTCCGATGTAAAATCGTGTCTAAAATACACCGAAATAAGAGCACATGAGCAACGAAATATAAAAATGAACATCCGATTCTTGGCCTTCAACAAGGGGTTAATAGCGCAAATGTTTATGCGTTTCCGACAGGTCAACATCGGGTTTTCGAAATTCCGATTTCATGCGAGGGATTAAAGGCGCATGCTTGATATAACTGATTGCTGATATCTACAGCGTGAGACTGTTTTCTAAATGCTGCCACGAGCAGGTGTTATGTGAAAATTTTCACGTTTAAGACAAAGTTTTTAATTGGTCCTAATTACTAAATAATATAGAAATTCATCACTGCCCTAAAATGCAAAGCTACTCATATTTTTCTACCAAAACAAAAATCGAGTATTTTCTTACACATTATTACCTAAGTTCACACAGGATAAAATTTAAATATTTGGTTTGCTTCTTCATAATATTTTATAGTGAATTGTTTTCAATTATTTATTGAATATTATTTTCTGTAGAAGTAACAAACTTCAAAAATGTTTTCTAATAGCTTTATTTTTAGCATATTGTGTAATTATATAGTTAATACAAGCTTAAAAATCATGAACATTTATTTCGTCAGTATATCATTCAGTTATTTTATACAATATTAATTCTTATCGAAGTAAAATATTTTTGTAAAGCAATTTTCTAAAATGTTTTTGCTTTAGACATATTGTATAATGTAATAACGCTTAAAACAAACTTAAAATTATCAAAGGTGAATTTCTCATATCGATGTATCGTTAAATTGTGATATAAAACTGAATATATATAGCGATGTAAGGGTCACAGACAAGTGTGCTTTTTTACAGTTGCTATGGGCTAAGACGTGGCGCATGGGCTGCGGTTTCCTGGACTTCAACTACCCCGGTAACGGCAGACGTTACACTCAAATTGTCTGCAACTACGGGCCCAAGTGAGGATTTTTATATAAATAACTGTTACCGATTTACTCATGAATGTATATTTAATGCACAATTAAGTATATATTATTTATTGGGTTGTTCGGAAAGTAATTTCGTTTTTTCCCTCAGAGGATTTAATTGTATTTTTTTTCACCCAACTTCACATTTAAGCCGTATAATTTTTATATGCTTTGATAGCTCATATAGCAAGGCTTGTGTGTGAAAAATTCCAATTAATTCTACGCAGTAGTTTTTGGTTGGTACCCTCTTAAATATGGAGAGCGATAAGCAGAATTTTCGACATATTTTACTGTTTTACTAAAGAAAGGGTAAAAATGCTGTTCAAGCCAGAAAAAAATTGACCGATGTGTATGGAGAAGGTGTGTTGACAGTACGCCAGTGCCAGAACTGGTTCGCTAAATTTCGATCCGGCAATTTTGATGTCGAAGCTGCACCATGTTCGGGAAGTCCGGTGGAAGCTGATAAAGACGCGATAAAGGCATTAGTTGATGCGAACCGGCGAATAACAACACGTGAGATCAGATTGAGGTTAAATTTATCAAATTCAACAGTTTATGACCACTTGAAAGGCCTGGTATTATCCTCGAAGCTCGATGTATGGGTTCCCTATATTCTCACAGAGAGAAATCTGTGTCGCCGCATTGACGTCTGCGATTCGCTTCTCAAACGTCACGAAAATGATCCGTTTTTGAAGCACATCATCACTGGGGGACAAAAAATGGGTTATATACAACAACGTCAAACGCAAGAGGTCATGGAGTAAAAAAGATGGACCGGCTCAAACCATTTCCAAAGTCGATATTCACCAAAAAAAGGTGATGCTGTCTGTTTGGTGGGATTTTAAAGGAATCGTTGTTTTTAAGCTTTTACCGGATAACACAACGATTAATTCGGAAGTCTACTGTCATCAGCTGGAAAAAAAGAATGATGAACTTCAACAGAAAAGGTCAGAACTAATCAACAGGAAAGGTGTACTGTTTCACCAAGACAACGCGAAACCTCACACAAGTTTGGTCACTCACCAAAAGCTTTTACAGCTTAAATGGGATACAATACCACACCCACCAAATTCTCCAGACCAGGCACCATCGGATTATTATTTGTTTCGGTCATTCCAAAAATTTTTAGACGGTAAAACCTGCACCTCAAATGAGGAGGTCAAAAACCACCTCGATCAGTTTTTTGCCAGCAAAGACCAAAAATTTTATGAGCGTGGAATTATGCTACTACCAGAAAGATGGCAAAAGGTGTTGGACCAGAATGGCCAATATATAATTTAATAAAATATTTATTCATTATACGAAAACTGTCTTTCATGTTCACCAAAAAAAACGAAATGACTTTCCGAACAACCCAATACATTTAAATCTCACAGAGGTCTTTGAAGGCAAGGTAGGCACTGCTACCCTCAACAAAATATAACAGGGGTCACATTTCCATTATTTTACCTAAAGTGCCACCCATCTGAAGAAATTGCTGAGACCTGTCTTATTATAGTACAAAAAAAGGGGGTAAAAATTACAAAATTTGCAGATATATCAATAACGAATATTACCTAATATACACCTCATTTAAGGAAATTAAATACCGGGTGGCCATAATTAAACTCAATAAAATCAATAGTAGCTGAATAATTTTCTGTTCGAGGTGTTCCAATGTCAGTTATCATGCATACATTGAATACCAAGAAAGAAATCGTGTCAGCCACTTAGCTGTTTTCCCTTATGTTTTTTTAAAACTCTTCTTCTAAATTAAAAGTTGAAAGTTATACGAATAGTAATACAATGGCAGCTATCATTAAAAAGTATATCTGGAGGAAAATTCAGTATCATAATAAATACACACATATGTGTGTGCGTATGATATTTATGTATATATATATATATATATATATATATATATATATATATATATATATATATATATATCACATATTTCATGCACACACACATATATATATATATATATATGTGTGTGTGTGTGTGTGTGTATGTATGTGTGTGTATGTATGTATGTATGTATATATACGTATACATATATATATATATATATACATAGGTACATATGCGTGTACATATATATATATATATGAGTGTGTATATATATATATATATATATATATATATATATATATGTATGTATATAACTTTAATTTTAGATAAAAGTGTTTTGAATATCACAATGCACTGTTTAATTTGTTTTGTTACATTCTGTGTTATTTTCCTGGAATTTTTTTTACAATGTTAGGGTTTAAAAGCAATACGACATAAATCCTATGATAAGTTAAGGATTCTTAAATTTAAAATATACTTCAAGTAAATATGGAAAGAAAAATCGCAATAAAAATAACGAGTCGCAGAGTTTTGAAAGTAAGGAAAGCTTCCTTGATTAGGTAAACTGTCAGGAACATCAAAAGGCTGTAAACGTCGCCTATAGACAGACTGCAATTACATAGAGTAGATGATTGTTAAGACAGTCTATGATAAGGTTAACTGTCAGGGTATCAGGAACATCAAAAGAGTTGTCAACATCTCCTGTAGACCGACTGCAATTACAGCCAGTGGATGATTGTTAAGACAGTCTATAGTAAGGTTAACTGTCAGCGTTAGGAACATCGAAAGGGTAGTCAACGCCATCTGTAGACCGACTGCAAGTACAGAGAGTGGATGATTGTTAAGACATTGTATCATAAGGTTAACTGTGAGGGTGTCAGGAACATCAAAAGGGTAGGCACCGTCGCTCGTAGATCGATTGCAAATACAATTAGACCACCCCAGTCTAATGCGAATTTTTAAGAAAATTTGAGGAATATGTACAAAAATGTAAGAAATATAATAAAATAAATAGTTAACACGATGCAGTACAAAATACAAGGTTATAAAAGTGCGAATTAGAAGTTACACGGAGTGCGTTAACAAATTGAATAAAATGTTTTCAAGATTAAGTAAGATTAAGGAAAGAAAATGATGTTAAAATTAGAAAAAATTACAAACACGATACAAAACAGTAAAATTTTAAAAATAAAATTAAAAATCCAGCTTAAAATTGAATGGGAGAAAAGCTCAGATCGAGTTCCGGGACAACTTCTAGTGGAAACTCGAAAAGTGTAAAGGGCCGTTATGATGGGAGATGATATAAACCTAACGAATTAAGGAAGTATGCCGGTTTTAGCCGCTTAGTTGTCCAATAATAACAGCCCGACAGTTTGGTTATGATCGGATTAGGTAACCTGTTGGCGCTACCGTAGAATTTGGAAGAAACTTTGTGCAAATATTTTTAAACGTGTCAGTGTTCGAAACCCTTTTAATAATCATAATGGTGAGATACCTGGGAACCTGAGTGATTATTCAAATTGTTTTACTTGTGAATTTTCAAAAATTTCTATATTCTATTGGGAGGCAAACGCCTGTTCTAAAGCGAGAGCGCTTCTCCATTTGATGGTAATTTTTCGGAGCATCTGGCCCAGTACTGAAGGTAGCGTATTTAACAAGGGAGCGGTTCATAATGAATATTTTTGCATATCATGATGCCAATTACAGTAAAGAAATAATAAAATAATAAAAGGAAATGAAATATAAAAATGAATTTATAAAAAAGCAATTTAAGAAAAAATATTAAAAGTTAGTACAAATTTGAAAAATACGAATAAAACTGGTTGCATGCGATTAAATATAGTTAAATGCTGTTAAATATGATTAAATGCGATTAATTATGATTTAAAAATAAATTAAAAAGTCTATAATGAATAAAAATTGAGATGAGAGTCGTACAGAAACATAAATTGAATTTTGGTACACTACCAGTAAAATTTTACAGCAAGGATGCATAGTACATAAAACTTATCTAATTATGCAGCAATTCACTTTAATCTAATGCTAGTACCTAATCCTCAATATCGTGTTGCAATTATCTGTTATTTCTCATGACCATGCGTTACAGAAGTGCTGGCTTAGAGGGCCTGGCCCAGGAATGCCAGACAAGAGAACTCTACAGCGATGTCAGCAATTCAAGCCTGTGGGCGTCGCCCAAGACTTAGAGGAAAGTAATGATGGGTTGACAACGATAGTTAGCTTGAATATTAATGTGTTTAAAGCGTAAAAAAGCCTGAAATTTATTAGAAATTTTTGAATTAAGATAAAACTGAAAAAAATTAAGTAAGCAATGAGTCTCTAGGTCTCCTTCTGAACTCTGGATCTACGAATCGTAGTTTGACAGCTCAGTGACAATCTCGTTAGTAATATTTATTAAGTGTATTAACCCTTTAAAGGTCACCTACATAAATTCTTTGGAATTTAATGAAATTACTTTATAAATATTATCTATGAACCTTATAAATGCAAAAAAAATAATTTTTACAATCTTTAGACGGATTTTCTCTAGAGGATACCATAGGAGGGATTGAGGGAGGCTAACTGACAAACAAACCCATCCTCTTGTACAGCGTGAACACGATACTTTTTAAAATTTTAATTATATTGGAAGAACAATAAATAAGTGTTCTTAAAAAAGTATTATAAATAAATAGTTCAACAATTTATAAGTGCTGTTTGAATAGATATTTTTGTGTGGGGTCATAAGTGAAAAAAAAATCGAATTACTAACTTTCCAGGTACAGAAAGTATAAATACAAAAAGAAAAATAGATTAAATGCAGAAAAAATAAAAATAAATTAAATGCAGTACTGTCATCTATTGTAAGTTTTAAATGTCAAAATATAAAAAAAAAATCGAAAAAACACATTCATATTTCTCCAAAAATTCGAGAAAAAAAATGTTTAACAAGAGGTTTTGTTGTGAAATCACTGTCCACTAAAGGGTTAAATTCCTGAAATTTTGAGAAAATGCTCTTTTAATGACTAGTAAATTAAGATCACGCCTGAAAATGTCATTATGAAGGTAGCGTGGCTTCTGAACATTACGTCTTAGAATTTTAATTTGAGCTACCTCGAGAATTTTGATGTGTGAGGAAAATGCATATGACCAGACTGGTGAGCCATAGCATGGGCGAGGCAGTATTATAGCTTTATAAAAAAGAGTCTTAAGCCGAACACTCAAGTGAGGAGAGTATATCAGAAAACGAAGATCATATAGATTCTCAATGATGAGTTTTTCTATATATTTATATGCGGCTTCCAGGTAAGACGCTTGCCGATCTACACGCCCAAGTATTTTATTGATTCCTCCCAAACAAATTGGGTCGTTATTAAGTTAAAACCATGGCGGAGTCTTACAAGTATGCATAAATTGATATGAAAATATGGCAGAGCATTGAGAAGTACTAATTTTGATTTTCTATTATATAAGCCATGTTTCCACAACATCAAGATGATGTTGAACATAGGCCGACACAGAATTAATACGCGGAGCCTGTGCGTAGATGGCCGTCAAAAGCTAGGACCATCAGGAAGATGTGTGGGTCAGCGCTGTACCGTCGAGAGACTCTCGAAGGTACCGGTCAGCGTCATCTGAGAAAATATTCCCACGGGTGCTGGCTCTTTCTCTTGGTTGGCTTGTCAGTGGAGGTCGGCTAAGAGTTAGTAGACAGAAGTAGAGAGAAAGGAATAAAGGTTAGAGTCTAGGATCCACGAACTTCATGAGACTAGTGGCCAGGAGTAAATACTCGCTGTCACTAGTAAGGGTTCAGAGAGTGAACAAAAGGATAGGGAATTTTTTTTACCGTTATGAAGAGAACTTCATAACGTATTATTTATAAAATTTAAGAGATTTGTTTTACCATGCAAGCACGTATTAATTTTTAAAAAAAAAATTAATTAGGGAAAATTAGAGAGACAGTGTGGCTCGAGGCCGCTTACGGTTTCTAGAGTCGGCGTGGTCATAGTCGAAGTATTCCAAAAGAAGATCATTTCTAATATAGTTATAAAAAAATTCAGCTAGATGTATGCAAAAATTTGGAACAGTGGGGAAAAGCCAGGGTATGGTCATATATAAACTATAAAACTTTTACTTGAAAATTTTTCTGGTAGGTAGTTTTTATCTGTATTAATAAAGAGGCGTGTTTATGTGTGTCAGTCTATCTCGAAACCCGTTTGAGCTTAATCGGGGATATCTACATGCAAGTGATTTAAAAGAAGCCATTTTTAAAAAATTCAAATTAGTTTTCTTATTTATTTCATTAAGTGATTTTTATCGCCTTTTTTTCCTTTGACTTCAAACTTTGCTTTCGAAACCAAACGTAAAAGAAGAAAATGGTGAAATTTAGCTTAAATAGCCAGGAAACGAGTTTTCAAAATTAGTAATGAAGTAAGAATGCACATTACCTCCATGATTTTAATGTTTTTGTCACTATGATGTCATCCCCTGAAATATCATTATTCCATTTTTTTGAATAAGATTTTCTTTAAGTTAAGATATTCCGAGATTACTTATATATTGAACATGCAGCAAATCATTCAAATATTTCAAATTCTCACATTATTTAAATATACAACTCGAATTATTATTAATTTTAAAATTATTCTTTGATTATTTTTTTATATAACAATGTTTTATTATCAGTATTCTAATGAATGCCTCTTTTTATAGTTTAATAAGTAAATACTAATAATTTTGTTTTTAGTAAAATCATAATTTAACTAAAAGTACTATGCTATCTAAAATCATTTGAAATGTCTTAAATTCTGTAAAACTGATAAAGTTAAATTACTTTCATATTTATATTTTTGTCTGTATTATATTTGTACTTTACATACAATATTTGTTCACAATATTGGCGATAGAATCGATTAATTTAAAATTAATACAAATTATATAGCTAAATAATGTGAGAAAAAGAAATATTTTAGAATCATACATCATGTACAATATATAATAAATCGCGAAATACTTTTAATTTGAAGTAAAACGGATTTAATAAATAAATGTGATATTTCATGAAATTACGTCATAGTGCTAAAAATGATAAAATAGTAACCAAAAGAAAACCAAAGAGGTAACATGTATCCGTGATTTTATTTTATTTTATTTTTTCAAATTTATCATCTGGGCTGATTTTGAAATCACTGTTTGAAGTCAAAAGAAAAAAACGCGTTAAAAACGGTTTAAAAAATAAAATAAAAAACTAATTAAATTTTTTTAAATGGCTATTTGTAAGGTTATACGGTGTTGCAAAGATTTCCAGTACCAACTGTCTTGCATGTAGCTGTAAACATTTAAATGTCACAGACAGACTCAGACTCACCTTATTAATAAAAATTATGTACCAGAAATTACTTTAAGTAAAAGTTTTATAGTATATATATCAGTATATTCCTAGCTAAAGTTGGGGTGGTCTGATGTCTGATAGACTGCGTTAATACTCATCTCTGCCGCAAGCTGGTCTTGCAAAAATCAGTCTACAGGCGACTTTGACTACCCTTTTTGGCGTTTTTAAATATATTTCCTTTTTAAATCTGTAATCGTGTTCACAGAAAGACTCAGACTCACTTTATTAATAAAAATTATGTATCAGAAATTACTTTAAGTAAAAGTTTTATAGTTTATATATCAATAGATTCCCAACTAAAGTTGGGGTAGTGTGATGTCTGATAGACTGCGTTAACACTCATCTCTTACGCAAGCTGGCCTTGCAATCGGTCTCCAGGCGACTTTGACTACCGTTTTTGGCGTTTTTAAGTAGATTTGCTTATCAAATCTGTCTGTAATCGTGTTCACAGACAGACTCGGTCTCACTTTATTATAATAAAAATTATGTACCAGAAATTATTTTAAGTAAAAGTTTTATAGTTTATATATCAGTATATTCCCAACGAAAGTTAGGGTGGTCTGATGTCTGATAGACTGTGTTAATAATACTCATCTCTTACGCAAGCTGGCCTTGCAATTGGTCTACAGGCGACTTTGACTACCCTTTTGGCGTTTTTAAACAAATTTCCTCATCAAGGAACTGTTCATAACTTTTACAAATTCTGCGAATAGTGGTCTAACTTTTGCTATTATGCTTTTCATATTTGTTAGAAGCATACTTTTAAATAAGAGTCTTTGATTTGGTATCACTGTTAAACCTAAATACCGTAAAAGAATAAAATGAAATAAAAATTGGTACAGATGCATTATAGACGCCGTTTTTTTTTTTTTTTTTTACACCAAACTTGGCGATTTTATCGGGCAATGAGTGAGTTGGTGTGTTTGCCCTGACATTGATGGAGGGGTATGGCAGCTGTAATGTGTTCTTGCACCCCATTGGTGAAAGTAATTTGGAAAGACGTCAGTACCCGGCACTATTGGAGAAATTTGCATCTTAGCTGTTCTTTTGGTTTACAGTCGCCTAGGTAAGGTGTTCTTTTTTTTCTTTTTTTTTTCTTATCATTTTCTGGGATTTAGTAATTTAGTTATATTGATTGTAGTTATTTCGGTTCTTACTATTTATGAAATTGTTAAAAAGTATAAGGATATTCTAAATCAAACAAGATACTTTGGTTTGGAACATTTTTGTTTTGTTCTTATCATTTTCTGGAATTTAGTTATGACGGATGAAGTTATTTTGGTTCTTACTATTTTTGAAATTGTTAAAAAGTATCAGGATATTCTAAAGGAGACAAAATGCTTTGGTTTGGATCATTTTGTTTTTGTTCTTATCATTTTCTGGGATTTAGTTAATTTAGTTATGACGGGTGAAGTTATTTCGGTTCTTACTTTTTTTGAAATTGCAAAAAAGTATCAGGATATTCTAAAACAAACAATGTGCTTTGGTTTGAAACATTTTTGCTTTGTTCTTATTTTCTGGGATTTAGTAATTTAATTATTTCTGGTGTAGTTATTTCGGTTCTTACTGTTTTTAAATTGTTAAAAAATATCAGGATATTTTTTACCAATTGGAGTGAGGTCGGTTTTGCATTTCATTCTAAACTCCAAGTGTGTGGGAACAACGGTACTCCGAATCTGAGTTTTATTTGTTTCATTTGTATTTGATAAAAAAGAATCATTTCAAAGATTTTAAGGGAGGCAGGAGTGTTGAAGAATGTTAATGGCTCTACCCTTTCCAATTTTCCTCTTTCTTCTGTACCTTTTCCAATTTTCCTCTTTCTTCTGTACCTTTTCCAATTTTCCTCTGGTTATTAAATTTATTTTGCTTTTCTTTTATTACCCCCCTTCACATGTTAGATTTTTTATAATATTAGTGCTTATTAAAATGCTATATATTGTGTTTATTCTGTTGATATATATCATAAATATTACTAATCTGTTATTTATTTTTTAAGTAACGTAAAAAATTATAATTATTATGCTAATTTTATTTTAATAATGTTTTAACCCTTTAATATCCAAGTCATTTCTGCCGATTACATTTCGGAGTCTATCTTAAATCTAAGTTAATATGGACTGTACAGAACGAAATAAATTTGAAGATCAAGCAATTTTGAATACTAGAGCATGTAACGGTAGTGATCAGTTATCGTTTTAAACATAGAGTGACATTTATAAAAAAAAGGGGGGGGAAACTTCCTTAAAAAAGATTTATTTGCTATTGCAGGTAAAATAATCTCTGCAAAATGCTGTAGTGTAATGGAAAAAGCAAATTTGTCATGATCTCAGTCTGTACCTGCCGAAAAAGTAAATTTATGAGCGCTGATCGAAAAATCATAAAATCTAGATCTAAATGAAAAAAAATAGAAATAATAGAAATTACTTGAAAATTTCGTAGATTGTTTATAAGATTGCCCATTACCTACTCTCAAAAGGAAAATTTGTTCTAAGAAAACATAAAAACTCTACAAGCTATTTTTTAGCAGTATCTAAAATAATACTCCAGGCATTAAAAGATTAAATTGTTAATCTGTTTTTTTTTTTTTTTTTTTTTTTTTTTTTTTTTTTTTTTTTTTTTTTTTTTTTTTTTTTTTTTTAGTTCTGTTTTGTTAATGTTGTGTTTCAAATATGCCATGTGACCGCCACCATGTCTTTTTTTTTTTTTTTTTTTTTTTTTTTTTTTTTTTTTTTTTTTTCCAGATCCGTACGCGTACCACCGCCATATTTTTCTAGTTGGCGATTTTAAAACGCGCGTTTTTTTGTTGGTCACAAAAAAAACATGACAGACGGGACCGGCGTCTATAATACATCTGTTCCTAAAAATTTTAAAAATAAAATGAATATGAAAGCATAAAAGAATTTAAAAAAAAATGCCCTTGAATGGTGTCACAAACAACGCTTGTAACAAATCTCATGCATGTATCTGTCACTGCTTCAGCGCAATAGTGTTTACAGACAGACATAGAAACACTTCTCTTTATTAATATTTAGTTCCCTTTTAATTACAGGCTAAAACAATTAACATCTTTTAAATATCTTAATCCATCTGATTATTTTTATAATGCATTTTCAGTTGATACAATTTTTCTTGCTTTCTGACCATATTTTTACTTGACTTTTTTCATTTTATCAATTTTAAATAGGAATATTTTCTTCATTTCGAATTCATTTGTGCCATTTTTAATCTAATTTTTACACGTCCCTTTCATTTCAGCTTTTCGGTTAGCATATATAATATTTCTTATTTCTTTAGATTATAATTCATGGTAAATATTAAATTTAAAAGAATGAGTTATTCGTTTTATGATAAGTTGTTTTTATTTTTGAAATTGTATATACTGTTGGCGTGATATTACCAATACACAAATTACAATTTTGAAATAAATATAACCTTTATTAGGAAATCCTAAATGCCCAGTTCGAAAGCTGGGGCTAGTTATACTCACACACACATATATGTGTGTGTGTATGTGCGTAATGATACCTTAACCCAGTATTCTGAAATAAATTTTGGGAATGCTATTTCTAAACATACAACCTTTGGCAAGAAACCTTTGTTTTCCTTTTGATTGGGGTGATCTTGGTGACTTTGCATACACCAAAATTAATTCCTGCTTAGCTCAAGTATTCTTGTATAACTCTTTTACGTAACTTAGTTTCGCTTCTTACGCATCATGTGATTAATATCAACATTCTCACTGGCTGCCTCATTATCACCCATTACCACTATAAAACCCTTATATTGCACGTATGTATATATATATATATATATATATATATATATATATATATATATATATATGTGTGTGTGTGTGTGTGTGTGTGTGTGTGTGTGTGTAATGAGACGGACTTCTCGATGGATGGTTGCAGTCCATTTTTATGGCCATTACTGCAACCACCCATCGAGAAGTCCGTCTCATTACATGTGTGTGTGTATATATATATATATATATATATATATATATATATATATATATATATATATATATATATATATATATATATATACATATATATAGACACATTTATTTTAATATGTATATGCATGTATACACATACACGCATACACACACACACACACACACACACACACACACACATATATATATATATATATATATATATATATATATATATATATATATATATATATATATATATATATATATACATATATATAGACACATTTATTTTAATATGTATATGCATGTATACACATACACGCATACACACACACACACACACACACACACACACACACACATATATATATATATATATATATATATATATATATATATATATATATATATATATATATATATATATATATATATATATATATATATAATATTTCGTCCTCAGTGGGAACGTGGAAGGCGAGGAGGTATACAAAGGCGGCAATGTATGCTCTGCCTGTCCGGCCAACACCTGCTGTGGTGACGCCTGCAAGAAGCACAACCTGAAAGCCAACTACCACGGACTCTGCAGTGAGTGATTTCATTTTTTATTTAGATTTCTATCTTGTAGTCGACAAACTATTTCTACACCTTGCGACCCCTACAATAATGCTTTTGGAAAACACCAACTTGAAGCCCAACTTTTTCTTTTGGATGGTAACCGACACAATGTTTGTGTTTTTATTTTAACCCTTGATAAAGTCAATGTAATATAATTACTACAAAAATTAATGGTACTAATGGTAAACAATGACCATTAATGGTACTACATGCATTACTACTATATAAATAATTCATTCCTAAAATGCTACGTATTCATCATTATTATACATACAAATGATTAATATATGAAAATAATTGCAAAGTCACGATGTTCCCTGCAGACTCCGCGAATGAAATAAGTGTACCGCCTGGGTACGACACATCCAGGTGGTAATTGAATTTGTTCTACACGTTTTGTAACGAAGTCTTGTTAATGAACATCACTGCGTCATTGATTCGTTTCCCCTGTTGAGTAAATGTTTCTAGTCGGAGGTTAAATACACAAAGGTCTATGTTATACCTTTCGACTTCCATATTCCCATTAGCAAAAATATTAAATGATCTCGGGAAGCATATCAATGTTGCAGTGATATCCATTAGTAAGTTGTGTTTGGTTGGAGTCCTATGGTCTACTGTTTTGCTACAAGGACTACAGATATCACAACCTATTACTTAAAGCCGATTACGAACGCCTACGAACATTCACGAGTCTTGGGCGGGTGTGATGAGCAGAATGCACACAGAGCAGATGTAGATGATGAAGAAAGCTTCGTGTTTAGTGTTATTTTCATAGATTACATATATTCGTACGTGTAATGATTTTGAATATATAGCATTTTGAAAATGAGGTCGTTTTGAAAATAACTTTTTATGGTAATTTTGTATAGTCACTAAAAGAGCATTAAGTTAAGAACTACACGTGTTTATAAATAAGAGACATAATGGAAGCTTAAAAGTCATTGTTACACAAAACCCAGAATACATCATGTGTCGTTGAATTTCCATCACTCAATTTGTTCTTTATTGTTCTTTCCCTTATTTTCCTGTGTAGCTTTATTAGAAGCCCATTTTAATTAGATTATATTCTGTAAATAACATATTCATATCATTTTAACTCTGTCGAATTTTGGGAAAAGGGACTACCTTTGAGTAGTTCAACTTGATTCAACTGTACCAAATCTCATGTATCTTTTTTTAAAGTTTACAATGTCGAGTGCACGTAGCTGTGGCTCGTCGAATTACCCAAACGAGTGTTTCACAGGTGCAACTTTGAGCACTTTTTCTTTACGCTGGTTTAGATTTCATTAGTTATAAAGACTACTTTAATACTATGCATCGGGTTTGAATTTTTCTAGACTCTTCATATACAATATCATAAGTACAACAAACGATGGATAAATATCCCGATATTAAAGCTGTTAAAACGTTTCGTATCATTTTTGTCGATATATGATCTCATTGTAACTTCGAACAGAGGTCATAGACGAGAACCTGCCTCCCGAGGGCAACGTGCCACATCAGAAGACTAGCAACGAGGTGTTTTACTGCGGCTTTAACGATGAATCTGACTGCAGCCACACCGTGGAAGGAGTGGATAGATGGATCAGGAACGTGACCACTGGTGGTGAGTTTCTTTCTCCTATCTCAAAGAGACATAGTTTTCGAGTACTGCGTCTCAACTAAAGTCGTTGGAGGCAACATAAACATATTTGTTCTGCGTGCTCATTTAAGAATTTTCGCGGAACCAAATCTAAACGTGGAAATGTTTGGGTTTTCCAGTCACTAGCTTTTGAGAAATTAAGTTCCAGTTTAAAAATTTTAATTCAATCTGAAACTTTGAGAATGTTACTAGCCATTAAAGAAATCGCCGCATACCCAACAGGCCAAAATGATGCCTCAGAGATATTTCAAGAATGGATTAGCCTATATCGTTTTAGAAATTAGAGGATCTAGATTACAGTTTAGGATTTTACGGCCAGCGTTAATCTTGATTTATTCACTCTTATAATAGTCAGTGTAGACAAGACAAATTCGTAGAGATGTTAGGTGGGCAAATCTGGAACACAATATCATGTGCGATCATTGTGGGGAAGATGTAATCATATCAATCAATCAGGATTTCTTAAATTGAAAGTACTGGAATTTGTTTTCGATATGACAAAACAATTAAAAGATAACAATTTCAATTTTCTTGAAATGGAATATTCGAAGTTATAAAAAGACTGCACATCAGCCTTAGATGTGGACATTATGGTGTAAAGATACCACGTTATGTTAGAGAGCGTATCTTTTGGAGCTCATTAAAAAACAATAAAGAAAGGCTTTGCCCACCCTGCGACACTTGTACATCTAGAAAAAGATTAAAAACGCGTGGTGAAGTAAAGCCGCAGTGTTTCAAGGTACGAACTGCTTTAGAACGATTCATTCTCGCATGTACTACAACTTTTACCACGGAAGGCAATATCTATATACATTATACATCCCATTCAATGAATAAGATTTAACGCAGTATTATTCAACTGAATCTTAACGCAGTATATAAATGAGTAATTAATAAAATATGATACATTTCAACGTTAAAGTTGAAAACACTCACAATTTCAGTTTTATTTTAAAGTATAAGAGCAAAATATAAGATTGTGTGTGTGCGTAAATGGTGTAAATTCCTTTAAAAAGTTTAAAAATAAAATAAAGTACACAATTACTATTTTCTTAGGTACTTGGCTTAACACTTATTTGGGCAACTACGGCTACACGGTATTGAAGTTCAATCAGCCCATCACTTCCAAGTCCGGCAAACTATGCTTGGCTATCAGAACCCGTAGCGGACCCATGGAGGCCGGACAACCCTACCGGTACCAGTTGTCAGGAGTTTTGGAGGAAGAGGGCAAATTCTCAACTTCACTCATCTTCCCCCCTGCAGACGATAATGTGAAGCATAGGTTCCATACAGACTACTTCCAACCGGCCGAGTTTCCGAAAAACAGGGGAGCCAAGGTGAGTGAGTGGGTACGCAGTGGTGTGTGATCCATAATCCAATAAACATGATGCTAATTCAACAGTTAAAAGTACTTTACTATTTACAAAGAATTATTTACAATACAGATTAATGTCTTACATATGTCAGAGCTCGACATGGAATGTAGAAAGGCGGGTTCTTCACTTTTATAGGAAAACCAACCACGACTTCAGAGTAGCAAATTATCATTCGAAGAGTCGTCTTTGGTTTGCTTACAACCATGGACGCTGCAGCACCATCATGCTTACATATACAAAAGGTTGTTTGTTTCTATGGAATTAGTTTGGGAATACTTCTAAGTGAAATGCGAATTCCTTTCAGCTATTTGCTGTGAAAGTAGTGTGTAGTCACCTTTAGAGCTTTAAAGTAAACTTTTTAAAACTTTGAATGAATGAGATTTTCTCTTGGGATTCATTTTACCAAAAAGAAAGGGTAGTATCAGGTGTGCCATATATTGGGATAATCCTATGTAGGATTCCTATATTATGGCAGTTTATTAAGACATGTAACGAGGCCAAATGAAGCCCAGTTTCATTCATGTGAGTCTGGAATATATAATTTAAATATGTTTATAAAATATTCTACATTTTAGTTTTACGTAAGATTTTATTCAGATTTAGTTTACCGCTATAAAAAAATTCTGCAGTTACCATGAATCCGTATGGGAACAATTCAGGAAAAACTGCTCTTCTTCATTACAGCCACCAGCAACAATGTCTCGCTGTTGCCAAAAATTTCTATTTACAGAAAGCCAAGCTTTCCCCTATGGTTTTCTACTTTTTTATCCTTTGATACATTTCTTTTACTTTTGACCAATTAGAAGATTAAAATCTAACTTGAAGCTTTTATGAAGGACATTGCCTGTTTTGATCTTTGAGTCGATATGTATTTTCTACTTACAAATCTTAGGAAGAGGTCATTTTTCATTTTTTTTTTAACTTTCAACTAGATAATATTCCTTTTTAAGATTAACTAAATTGATAATGCAATGCTTTTCACTGAAATACAATAACCTCACTTTAAAACTTATTGAGGCAAATATTATCGTTCGCATTTTCGTAATTTTCGATTCATTTACAGAAAAAATGGTTTGGTTGTATATTCCAACCAATCTTACTCAAAATAGTAACTAGAAACATAAATTCAAAATCTTTTCCGTAAAACGTGAACGGTATGTTTATGTATATGTACAATGTTTACAGATATTTTCTTTTAACAGATATTTATATATATATTTTTTTTCTTTTTGTGTCCAGCTGACCCTCCACTTCTCGGTGGGTGGCGAAGGTCCGAAGCAGTATTTAGAAATCGATAGTATAGTGGCGACGGAGAAGGACTGCCCGAAGAAGACCATCAGAGAAGGCACCGGATTTATCACCTTACGATGAAGAACCCCCTTCCCTTTCCAGATGCTCAATTTTCAATAAAGTAAACGATTAAATTATCTGTCTGTTTTGAGAGCTACGTTTTTCTTCATTAGCTGTTAGTTTTGTCGTTAAATTACCTAAACATACACTCTATGTGTGTTTATGAGAGTGAATATTTGTGTGCATGAATAAGATAATCAGAATAGTTAAAAATCATGCAAAAGAAGATTAAATTACTGACTTAAAAACAAGCAATAAATCATATAAATTAATTGTATTAGCAAAATCCATAAAAAATAAAGGAAAACTTAATGTGAAATATAAAATAAGTAAAAATTTAAACTCTTTCCCATGTAAACCTATTGCTAGAAACTGCAAATTTAAATTATGGAAAGAAGCGTAAATTTTAAATTCTCAATAACCTATGATACGAAACAAAAGACATATAAAATGAAAAATACTAAACATTTAAAGAGTTCTCCTATCGCGATAAACAGCATCTTACGCGCTCAAGCATCATAGCAGGTAACACATTATGTAAAGAAATAATGGTGACAGCGAATTATACAACCTGATAAAAACGCACATTTGTCATTGTTGCCTATGTGCAAGAACCTAAAGATTCCAACGGATTGGATAAGACAAATAAATAGTTGCTTGAAACATAATTTAAATCAGTTTTAACATTAAATTAAAACAATTTGAACTTTAAGAAGGCTTCAAGAAGTTTCGCATTGTGCCACGAAGAATCTACCAAATTTCATGCCTGTAGATTGCCCCATTTAGGAGCAATCGTGTTTACATACATAAAAATCTTAATATGGGTGAATAAGATGAGATGCATATTTAATTAAAGTGTATACATCTTATTCTAAAACTGTAGAAACCGGCATCGGTAATTTCCCAGTCAACCGTGAAAATCATTATTTTCCAAAAATGCACAACTGTGCAATCAAGAGTGGGATAAATAAAGCAAGACCAAGAAAATCGACATTGCTTTTTAAGTGGTACAAGAACATGTGTAGCGCTTTTAACCCCTTCTTTATTGGCATCGCATCTCACACGTTCGGCGTTTTTGTGTCTGTACATTGAGCATGTCAATACAATAGAGAGAAAAATTACATCGCTGAAATTCAATTCGTCGCTCCTTACACCTCTCTTTAAATTCCGCGATTGTTTTCCTATTACTAAATATTGCAAAGAGGTGACGCAACGACTTCTATAGCTAAATATATATAATATCAGAGTAATTTTCAAAATGTAAATCTTGGCTGCATTGTAGGGTAAACTGGAGATTAATGAACGGAATATCACATATCTGACCACCAGCTGGTCAAGCAAAAAACTACTGACTGACAAAAGTATTTTTGCATTTTCAAACTTACAACAGAACATATATTAAATTTTCAGCGTAAAAAAATGTTTTATTTTATCAGAAATTCGAAAAAAAAAATCCCACTACGAAGGAGTTAATTGAATTAAGCATTATCTTAAAGATTAGAAATATACGATTGACTTACTTGTTTGTTCCCCATTTATGCATATCAAAAAGTACCATTTGGATAACTTTTAAATTAAATAGAAAAAAGGAATTTTTCTTTAATTACCTGTATGTTACCCAAATTCGATTTCAGACACTATTCAAAGGGTGAAGACTCGTATAGTAGCCGCCTAATTACTGAAAACATGTTAGACATACATATCTTTTTACTGTTCTTAAATATCTGAACAGATGCTAAAAATTCGACCTTAAAATAGTCCTTCGGCTTGTTCATTTGATGGCATTCATAATGACATCAGGGAGTTTTTTTAAATATTTTTAAAATTTAGTTTTAACCATAATACATGTTTTGCAAGCAGATATAAAAATTTTCTAAAAGTTTCAAAAGCTTTGTTATAAAATACATCGTAGCCTATATATATGCCTATCTTACACATTTTACTAGCATTGGTTGTCATTGCAGTGAACTCTAATAGAAAAAAAAATAAATATTAAACTTATTCCAGATATTAAATGTTGTTAAGAATTAAATATTGTAAGAATTAAAGTAAGTAAAGAATTAAATATTGTAAATTATTATTCTACAAAGTCTTTTCCTAATAAAGAAATGAGACAAGATGCTGCCCCTAAATCTTGTCGCCTTGAACCAGGGTACTGTTTGCCGGATGCGGGCCCTAGAATCGGCCGTTAAGAGGCATTGCACTACATAAAAAAATAATTTTATTAAAAAAAATATCCCACCTAGCTTTTTTTTTTCTCTCTCTCTCTTTAAGTCGGGTTGCAAAACCAGGATCAAGAGCATACAGAGCAGAATTTTTTAACTCAAAGAGAACAAGGGCGGAGCATCCCATAAACCCCTCCCAGAATGTATCTTAGTTATCCATCCTGAAAAGTTTTTTATCGCATATTTTGTGACCTATAGATGGCGACACCATACTGTCATAAACGATTAAGTTATTCGCGCCTTCATTTATACTGCTTATATTAATTTATATAGAACTGAGCCGTGCTTATTCATGCACCGTTTTAAATACTCGCTATAGTCTTTGAACATATATTCAAGACTATTGTCAGTATGTAGGACTTAAAGCTAACAATTTAGTTAATTTTCCACACAGACTTTATATTGCAAGATAACATCTGATATTAATCAAATGCTGTATGACCATAACGTATATATGTTAATTCAAAAACATATTTTATAACTAAGATTATGTCTATAGGCAAGGTAAACGATTCTTTTAGAGGCCAAATGCAACGGTGGCAAAACCTGTTGCCAAAATATATAAGCAATTTAAATTAGAAGTAATGACTTTCAGTTTGAATAAGCAATTCTGTTCAGTTTCTGAATAAATTACTTCTGAACACTATTTTTTTTTCTTTTAAGTGTTAAAATGAATTACTCCTAAAAATTTGTGTTTACCATTCAGGAATCCAAATTATTAGGATTAAATTTTAATTCCAAAAATTTTTAATTACCACGGGAAAAGAAGGTTTGAAGTGAAAGCTAAGGCTATTCAAAGCTAGTAATATCTGAAATAGCAATATATCCTCCTACTTTAAAGTATTACCGCGATATATCAATGATATCAATATCAAATTAGGGATATATCGCCATATTAAATTACTGATATCGCCCAGCCCTAACTCTCTCTCTCTCTCTCTCTCACACACACACACACACACACACACACACACACATATATATATACATATTGAGAATGTGGGTTTACATGAATATCCATTGGGTATCAGAAGGTTAGGTAAAAATAAAAACAATGTCTTGTAACAATAACAGTTAAAATTTAATAAGAAAGAATTGACCATGTCGAGGGGGAATAGCGATCGAGGGAAGTCCAAGTGGGAGGAAAAGTGAATACTTAGCGGTTGCTCTTCTCCGGCGGAATTGGTTTGGTTTGGAGTGCTACGGTCTACTTTTTGCAACACGAGGGCTAATGAAACTGGGACCTACAGCTTAAAGCCAATTCCGAACGGCTACAGACTGTGAGATTCAAACCCACGAACTTCAGTACCGAAGGCGAGCACCCTAACCAATCAGCCATCGTTCGGCTTTTTCCGGCGGGAAAAGTAGAGAGAAGCGCCTGACGTCAGTTTCTTCAGATTGGCTGGAGAAATTTCCACTCTCAGATGATTCAACTCGCTGCATATATATATATATATATATATATATATATATATATATATATATATATATATATATATATATATATATATGTGTGTGTGTGTGTGTGTGTGTGTGTGTGTGTGTGTGTGTGTGTGTGTGTGTGTGGCTGTAACGAAAATTTTCCGCCAAAAATGTTCTTAATAAATTCAGAAAAATAAACACGAAATCAGTACCTTTAGTGAGGGTAGTAATCACAACCCAAATCTATGATTTTCGGCCAACGTTTTTGTAGTTTTTCAATACCCAGAAACTTGATGGTCGCGAGTCCAAAAACAGATCCTCATTTCGAGCATCCTGTTCAGAATGGAAGATGACAGAACTTTTTTCAAGAAACTAAATAAACTTCCTTGATAACTTTAATCATTATGTAATAAAAAAATAAACATTTGTATTGTAAAACGTATCATTTTGTATTGGCAGGGAAATGTTGGTTAGGAACTTCACTAATTTTTCCTTTTTTAACACATTGGTGACTTTGAAATGTCATGGGCAGCATACTGGATGTACCAAAGGAATTACATGATTGGCTTTAATTTATTTTCTCATTCCAAATATACAGTTTCATATTTTTCCTCTAACACTGCAAATTCTCCCTTTTAAAAGCAGCCAGCTGACTAGAAAAAAAATCAGGAAAATTTATTCCTAAACTGGGAAATTTTCATATTGCTTGATTCTCATCCAATGTGAACTTTAGTAGCAGCCCATCCGGCAAGCACATTTTGCTGTTCATTTTCAAAAGTTGAATGAATTTGTTCGTAACTAATGAAAAACAGACATTTATTTCATAAACTATCCATCCAAGGATGATACTAGAACCAAAACTATTATAGAAAGCAATTTTCAGTGCTGTCACAGTAACAAGCATCTAAGTCAGAAGTTATCAGATTGTGGCTCTTTGCATAGGCATTTCTGACTCTTCAGACTTCTGCTTTTATGTCTGCATGATTAGCAATTAGTATTTGTAAATGGTGCTTTAACTCTTTCATTAACTTGTGTAATTGACAAATTGGCTCTTCTCTTTTGAAAGTCTGCTGATTCCTGGTCTAGAGAAAATTTTCAACTTTTCAACAAGACTAGCTACATAGCCTCATGTTGCTCGGACTAGTTTGAATTATGTGTCAATCTCTCATAAATGAAGAAAGTCATGTGACAGCAAACTGAATAATTAGTAAATACTTCATAGATACATAAATTTTAAAAACTTTTAAATTTCACACATGGTTAAGAAACTATAACTTATAGCGTGAGTGAGCATTAAAAAACAATTATTAGAAGAAAAACAATTATTAGAGAAGATCTGCGGGCATATGAGTTCAGTTCGGGGAGAGGAGATAGAGCCTGCAACCTGGAAAGATCTCTGTGTGGAGTCGGGGAATGCAACGTCGTTTTTATTTTGATATGGAACGCTCGTCGATTTAATCTGGTTAAGACAGGCTCCGTAACTCAGAATATCTTATTTTGTTCTACTTTCATTTTCATCAATCTTGTAAATAAAGTTGTGTTGTCTTTCTAAGCTTTCGAGGAATTTTTTGATTATGCATCCCATCCCAGAGGCGAGCGAACATACCTGTCCCAGTTAAGTAGGCTGGCAGGTCACACGCTAGCGTAGCGCCTCAGAAAGTGGTGCTTTACAGAGAGTAATATTAAAACATGTAATTTATAAATATAAGAATGTATGATACATATAATAAATCCAATTCTTGACTTCAGTTTAACATTCAGATACTTTGACTTATCATATATTTTGCACATCAAACAGATAAAAATAGCTAGGATAACTTTTTTTTAATGATAGTTGAACCTATAGTCAAGAGATGGTGTCACCAGTCCTTTTATTACAGTTTTAAATACTATTGTCTTAATTATAACTTTGGAATTTAAGTGATCAATATGTATTCTTTGTGTTGATTGATATTCTTGGTGCATTTCTGCATAGAATGGTTTTTGAGAAGATAGCCTCATGTACATCATATCAGCATACATGTATTATTGGTATTAAACTGCTGAGTAATTACAACTGATTAACATAACATACTGATTAAGTTAGATTCCACTCGAATCTTGTATTACAAAAGTCTGACCACACTGCACATTCATCTTTGCATCCTAATGAAAGGAAAAAGTTATTCTGGGTCTGAAAGACCTGAATTCTAAAAGATATTGAACTTTGATGAATTTTCATATCTGTACTTTCCTTTACCTGTGTGTGTCAACTTTTTTGACAACAAATTATAATTCACTTATTTTAAAAATTAATTTTTTAATATTTACTACTTTTATTTGCTTTTAAAGGATTTTATTCAGCAAATAAAAGTGACCAATACATTTAAATACCTTTTGAAACAGTTAAGGGAGAAAGAAAATGTTATTTATAGGCCTTAAAACAGATTTCCTTTACTGAAGCAGAAGGAAAAATATTTCCATGATAGTAAAAATTTTAAAGTCAAAAAAATTTTTCTATTCCAATTCAGTGACTACTTTTGAATGCCTTTTAACAATCCAAAGTTCCTAAAATTTATTGCCAAATAGCTCAATGTAAAAAATTGATTCAAATGTGAATCGTCAGAACAAACTAGATACCAAAATTAAACAATATACTTGCTGAAATTGAGGTCTTAATGGTGTATGACATTTTCCACAAATAAAATTAATAAAAAAGAAAAACAATCATGTTATATAAAACCATTATTGGACACAAGTTCACACATAGTTCAGAACCCTGGGGAAAGACAAAATCATATGAAGATTGACTAGTTATCTTTAAGAAAGATTCTGAATAAAATGAATACCAAAGGTACATACATACAATAATGAACTGACAAGCTTTATAGTGAATCAGATATCATCAAATACATTACAGTACACCATATTAACCTTTTCAGAAGGGCTGGGACAGCATGTGTACCACAAATGCATTAATTCTTTAGAGAGCCCCTTTCAAATGGTTAAATTTGCTGGATTTATCTGCAAAATGGACCCTTCCTCTTTAACACACACAGTCATCAATTACAAACCAATTAGTACCTGAATTAGAGGCAGGTCCAATCTGAGGTAAGTTTGCTGTATTGGTGGGGACTTTAAAACAATAGACGTGAACAACTAGAATACTTTGGTAGAAAGGAAAATAGTAAAGAAAAAGATTCTGAGGAAGGCCTTGGTCCAAAGAGGGCTACCAAGCCAATAAAGATAAAGAAAAAATTCATACCATCAGGATTGAGTAGAGTTTGATGATATATGGGAGGGACCTTTAGATGCTGATCTTGCTGAATGACTGCCCAGAGGCAACTAATAGGTTAAAATACAGATATTAATATTAAAGTTTAGATGAATTTTTACAAAACTAGTAGCTTAGAGTGGTTTCTCTCAGTACTAGGCCTTAGCTGGAATATTTGGTCAATTAGAGCATACTAATAAAAGAAAAGCTTACTTTACAACTGAGATAACCATGAGATGTCAGCACTCATAGTTTAGAAACAGAAGTTTTGCTTTGGCAAGAATCTCAATTTATTTTCTACCCATAGTTATTTATATATTTAAGCTTAGTGTGAATAAATAGAATTGAACATGATGGGTCTTCTTAAAAAGGAAAGAAAACATTTAATTCAACATATAACTATAATTGCCACACACATCTGTGTACAACTGTTTATTATAAGATCAGTCCTTATATATTATTCATACTCTACACCCACATTACCAATGACAAAAACATAAACAACAGAATGCCTTTGGCTATATATTTCAAACTTAGTTTTTCACCAACTGGTCTTCATAAGAACATATATGATTATTCATATTGAAAATGTGCATCAAGATTTCAGAAAAACTAAGATTTAAAAATGAAAGTTTTTTAAGAGACACTTATTGTGCTTGTCTTCTGCCTATTTTTAAAGTGCATTTTTAATTTACTTAATGCTCTTCTTCGATGTGAAACAGCATTTTTTTCATCAAAACTCATTTCAGCATAAGTTTTTTTCACTGTCCTCTGGAAGAAAACAGGAATCCCACCCAAATCCTTGTTCACCTTTTGGAGGAACTATTAAACCCTTTGTCTCACCATGAGATAAAATAACATCTTTACCAGGCCCTTCGGTGAATCCTAATGTACAAATAGCAGATGCTGATTTATCTTCAAATCCCTAAAATTATAAATATATGTTATAAAAAATAAACATGCAATAATTTAATATAGCATAAGAAACACTATAATTATAATACTTACTGTTAGAAGTCTATGCAGCCCATGAGAGCCCAATTTCTCATAAAACCATTTTATATATGGTCCGGGTAAATCCTTCAAAGCATGGAAACAAAGAGAAGTATCTTCTACTATGACAGGTCCTCCTACAATAGCTGCAGCAGCTTTGCATTTTGATACACAAATGAAATTCAAACTACCTTGGAACTCAGGCAAATCAACCTTTTTATAGGTTATCTAGAGAAACAAAAATATTACATATAACCAGTCAAAGTAAAAGTTAATAGCATACTGAAAATAAGTAAAAAATAGTATTGACAATTCTGTCTTTTAAAGGAATATTGAACTAGTTACTTTACAAACAGAAAACCTTTTAAATATTGATAAAGTAAAATATCAAAACAAAAATAAAATTTAAACAATCTCAGTCTAATTAAAGAGATGATTTGTTTTAAGAAAAAAGCAGTTATTTGTAAACAAGTATATGTGACTACAGAATTATTTTAATTAAATACAAAAAATACTCATTGGAGTGATTCAAACTAGATGATTCAAACTAAATATGAGAAAGAATAGATTACTTCACCAGTATTAGCTGCAGAACAAAGTATGTAATATATTAAAGCTTGTTAAACCATAATCTTTTGCTTTCTATTCAAATATGCTAAGATCTGAATAGGCTAAGACTATGGTAACAATATTGTTTTTCCTGCACACCATTAAATTTATGATTAAGACAATTATTGCTTAAAACATATTAAGCTTAACTGCACAAGCCCAACACACACACACCCTCCCACTATCCCAAGTAAACTAGCCACAAAAAAATATACAAACTAACTTAGCAAAAGTTCCATAGCAATAAGGCCATTAGCTCCTGAGAATGATTGGTAAGTATTGAGGTACAGGATAAGATTTAATTTGAATTGTCATACCAGAGCATTTGATGTAGTTCAAGGAACTTAAGTGTGAAGTCCTCATTGAAGCAAATGAAAACTGTCCAAATAAAATAAGAGAGAGATATCAAGGACCTTCAGTAGGCTGATACCAATACTTTAATTATTTTAACTAATTCCATGAGAGAAGAAAAGTATAGAAGTTCATTATCAAAGTTAAAGGATTTGTGGAACAAACTAAAGTCAAAGATGCAAATAAAAAATAAGGCTGAATTACCAAAATTGCTGTTGAACTGTAATATCTTAGATAAATTATCATATGAATATGTATCATCTAACTGGTACTAGGCTACTAGGATAATTAAAAGTTATAAGACTGTTAAAAGAAAAGTTGGATGTAAAACCTGAAAATTACTGGGTGTAAATATTACAGAAGAATACAGGTAATTTTTTTATAGACCAAAATGAGCGTATAAGTAAAGTATGTAAAGACTATGAAAAATTTAACTACCCCCTTTCTTTTTTACCAATTGCTAAAGGTGTTGTCTACTCAAAGACCCAATGTCCAAAAATATTTGAAGAAATTGAGGAAATGAAAATGTTTCCTTACAGAAGTTTGTTTGATAGGAAGAAACTTTCATAGCAGAACATATGAGTCCAGATGATATATTGTGTACACTACATATTTTCACAATTCCAGTAGCAATCTAGCATGTCCCATTAGAATGGATTAAAGTGTTTACTGAGAACAAAAGTTTAAAGTAAGCACAAATAAAAACTCAAATTTTCAAGCATATACAGACATGGGCGTAATTTGAGAGGGGCAAGGGGAGACAATTGCCCTCCAGAATTTTTAAGGTTTCATTCATATATTAAATTGTTGATTCAACATTTTAATGAATGTTGAAGTTTATCTGTTTTTATTAGTGTGCTTAGACTTAATCCAATTACGGTTATCGTCCTTTCCTGGGCTTTTTCTAAAGCAAGTATTAATATTTGAACTTGTAGTTTTGCCCCTCCAAATGTTTTAGGTTTTATTCATACATTAAATGTTTGAAATTTTAATAAATGTTGAAGTTATTCTGTTTTTATTAGTGTGCTTAAGACTTATTCTAATTACGGTTATTTTCCTTTCCTGCAACATTTTTAAAGCAAGTATAGGTATTCGAACTTGTAGTTTTGCCCCTAGAAATGTTTTGTGTTTTATTCATACGTTGAATTTTTGAAATTTTAATGGATGTTGCAGTTATTCTTTTTTTTCTTACTAATTTATTAAAGGAAGTATAGGTACTCTAATAACTGTATGCTTCTCGACTTTTTCAATGCCTTTTTTCAGGAATAAATATATGCTACCAAAAAAGGAATCCACAAGGAACCATCAGATTTCTTGTTTCAAGGCTGAAGTGAAGGGGACCAGTAGCCCCCCTCCCCCCTAAGAATGTCTTGCTTTATCAAATTCTTATAGAAGATTTTAAAAAAATCCTGACCATCAGCAAGCTATTTAATCTAGTATTTAAAAGAGGCTAAGAAAAATTATATTAGTTTAATTAGCTAGATTCTGAATTCTGAAAACATGTTTGAAAAATGTCACAGTAGTTTAGCACAATACTTTTATTTTACCCATCTCCAGCTGCTGAAAAGTCCTTAACTTGATACATGCTATAGAATTACACTATATAGAGTTGACTATGCCACTGGCTTAGTTTTAAGCCAAAAAATAGGCAGTGAATGGAGACCTTTAGCTTTCTATTTAAGAAATTTAACTTTGAAACAAAATACAGTCTATAGCTGAGAGTTATTAGCTATTTATGCTTCAATTTGAAATTTTTCTTACATGCAGAAATATCATAAATTTATAATTTATGCTAATCATAAGCCACATACATTTGCCTTTTTACAAAAGCTAGAGAGACACTCATCCTGTGAATTGAATCAGCAGTTTTCAATGGATGCAAGACATGTTTTGGGATCACTTTATGTGATAGCCAATAGTTGATCAAGAATGTCGGAAGTTTCTCTTCCAGTGCCGACAGATTTTTAAAAAACTTAAGAGGTAGGGAGCATCATTAAGAATCATAATCATACAGGAAAGCATGGGTAGAAACAGACAAGTGGCACTATAAACAACCTCTCAATGTCCATATGTATAATGTGACACAGCATAACACCAGAATAACTAATTAAAGAGGTCTACCTTATAGGTTATTTAAGATTTAATTTAAGTATGAGTAAAATAAATATGTACAAAGACTTACAATATTTGCAACACCGTACAAAGTTGCTTATAGTCCGAAATCCACTACTGTGTATGTGAAACTGTCATGATAAGTATGTAAGACTGAATCACTTACTATTCCAAAGAATTTGGAACCCACAGTGATGAAATACTGGCATTTGATAGGCCGCTGTCATTTGTCAAAACTGCTGGAGGAAGAGAAACAGATTTTCATTTTGGAGGTGAAGTCCAAACTAACATTACTTAGGGTTAAACTCTTACTGTGGATATAAAATGTCAGTTAGCCACAAGGCTGAATGATTCTTTTTAAGCTGAGTATTCAATAATCCTGTTGTAGGCTAGCATGTTCAATCTTGTTATTACTAATCCCAGATAGTCTAGCATAGCTAGATCAACTCCAAAGAATCCTAAAAGTAAACGAATAAAATTGGGTTCTTAAAAGTCTCTTCTTTCTGAAAACCCAACAATCAAGAATATCAGAGAGAGATGCCTGGTCAGCTTAATACCAATGGCAATTTGGAAAGAGCTTCAATCCTTGCTGGAAACTAAGCACATTAGTATGTCCCCTAATGAAACACAAGAGCTGTCCGTTGCTTTTTTAGAAGTTTACTCTTGAAATAAAGAGACCCACAAAGACTGCTGCTACTAAGCTATGCATGGTTACGAAAAGCATTCCAAATTTTATTGATATATTTTTAACTGGAGATATTTCAAAGAAATTGAGTACTTTATCTACGTGCATGCCATTTTTAATGTTACAAATAACAAAAAACTCCGTACATTTTTTTTTTTTCTAAAATAACCTATTGGGTAAAGTTCAACTATATATTGTGCCAGTTTTATGCTACAATACAAAAGTACCAACCTTGAGAGATTACATACAGTACTTTCTATTAATTACTCAAGTTCTATGCAAATAGGATGCCTAAAAATGGTCTCTACCTACCTGCAAAGTTTGTCCTACCAGTTTTGAGGCACATTATGTGGGTGGGTGTATATATATATATATATATATGTGTATATATATATATATATATATATATATATATATATATATATATATATATATATATATATATATATATATATTATATATTATATGTATGCACATAGGGTGATTATAATTCAAGTGTCACTTTCCAAATGCTGTTAAAAACTACTGGTAAGAATTATTTTTAAATTTAACCTGAATATACTGGAAGAAAGAAACTGTATGACAGAATAAATAAAAAGTTCTAACCTGTATCAATAGATGACACTATAAACAGCATAACAAAAGTGGATTCATCTACAAGTGACATTTTGAGTTGGCTTTACCACAAATCACATAGTAAACCCCCTGTACTGTTTAATGTGCTGGGTGTTTTGTTGTATAATGTTTAAAAATTAACAAAGTCAGTAACAGTTGTGGTACTGTTAGTAAAAAGCCCATCCACCACGGCAAGGTCGTACCACATTGGATGGGAAAAACTTGTTTTTAATAGCCCTTAGGACAAAAACCACATAAAAAGTAACAGTGAGAATGCCTGTTATCCCCAGACTTGCAGTAGACAGGTTCAATATGCTGACCACCATTCTGTGCCACAAGTTGAACAGCATGTTCCATAACAGACCAGAATGGCTCAGAGGTCACACTACAAATATGCTGCCTTCAATTCAGCTGATTTTACATTTGGCCCACTGCACACATTTTAAAGATAACCCTATAACCACATGTCACAAGGATTAGGGTCTGGTATCTTGAAGGCCAAGTTGTTAACAATTATGGCTAATAAATTGATCATTTCTGAAATACCTTCAGAAGAGTTGTATGACTAGGTTTGTGATGTACAGAGGAGCACTATTTACCATGAAAATTATTCTATCCAGACATGCTCACTGTTAAAGTATTAAAATAACCTGGTTCTGAAAAACTCACATTTACCATTCATACTGCAGATAAAGGGACTTCTAAGATCCATCTCCTTGAGAAAGGAAAAAAGGACCTACCATACACAATGCTGTAACTTATGGGACTTTAATTATAATCACCTTATATGTATGTGTGTATATATGTATATCTATATATATAAACACAACAAAACCTCTCTATCTCATGTATTATTATACTGTCAATGAACAGAGTACATGTTGATACCATATTAAAATAACTGTCAGTACCAATTATGCTATTGATTATTAGTTTTAAAAAAACAAAAATTCCCCGTAACTTTTTAGCTGCTAGGCTTTGGTAGACAATGTTAAGTCGATGTATCTAGTATATTATTCTCTGCTTAGGATGCCATTTAATCTCTAGAAAAAAATGATTTGTTTTTGATGAAATTTAGGCCTTATTTTGATCTTTCCCTATCACATCTATATATTCTGCTAATTTTTAAATTGTTTTTAACATTAGGTATATCAGTTTTATTGAAATTAGAGAATGGACATTGTTGCAAAGTAATTTCAGTGTCAATTATATTCAATAAGTTTTTACCACCTGACTGCACTCATGATTTACAATCTTTATATGCAGAATTAATGAATTCTTTCAAGATGCATTATCTGAAATATGTGCAACACATAATCTAGCACAACACTAAAGATATTTCTTTTCTTTTTCCATCAAAGGTGCTATCAACATAATGAAGAAAGTATGAGATGCAATTTCAGCAGAGACTATTGATTGTTAGAAGCATACAGATTAACAAAATTAAAAATCTATATACTTGTGCAATAAACAGAAATTACAGATTCACAAGATGGCAAACAAATTAACAGAGTTCAACATCCACTTGCTGCAATTAAGGGCATAAATATAGATAATATTACAACTTTCCTAGAAATAAATAACAAATCAAGATTTTATCCAATTAGCCAACACTAATAAAAAGTGTGAATCATCAGAAGATGAAATGGAAAATAAAATTAATATAAAATCAGAGGAAGCAACAGCTTGCCTTGAAAAACTAAGAATATTAGTATGCAGATAAAAGAATTATGAACAGATTCTTAGAGGTACAAAAAGATATAGAAATATTTATTGCAGAAAAAACATCTCAAACCAGTAATTTAAATATTTTTTCCCACAAAAGAGGTAATTAAAGGAAAATAAACTTATATTAAAACTTGTTGGATACAACTTATGGAATGTGTGTAAGTATTTAATTTTTCCTTGTCTACCAATATAAACAGCTAAATCTACACTTTAATTTTATAAATAGTTTTAGGATTATAATTTGATATACTGCCAAACTTATAGCAACAAGTTGGAATTGGAATGGATAGTGGCATCATATCAGGAGTTGTACTGTAAAGTGTTTTCATATCGCTCAACTTTCCTTTTACTTATAGTTAATAATGTTCCCCGACTGAAAGAAATAACTCTCAAAAGAAGACAATGGCTTCATCTTTTTTTCAGAAAGGTCACTCCTGAAAAAATCCGAGACAGGTAAATAATTTAATTTAGAGTATTAAAAAAAATATATTTGACTTAAATATTTTTTAAGAATTAATTTTTTATACTAGTGATTTCTCCAAATTCAATAAAGGTTATAAAATTGTTTTAAAAGGAAAAATTTTAATATTACCACAACATACCTTAAAATTAGAGTCACTCAAAATAGAGTTTGCTTCATCTATTTTACCTTGATTGCCACTAACAAAAGTTACTGATATACCTTCCTTTTCCTAGAAAATAAAAGGAAAATTAGAGAAACTAAATAAAAATTACTGAATAAAATATACAAACATGAGTATAAGTTTTACAAACAGGCTATTTAAAAACATTAGTACTTAATTTTATTAGTTAAAATTTTTATTTCTTGTTTAGTGTATTAGCATCTAAAAAACATAAATATTGATTAAAAACTATTGTTTATATATGAAAATGTAAAATTCTCAACCAATAAAAGAAAATAGAACTGAATGAACCAAAGAAATACACTATTTTAAAATAAAAATAAACACAAAATATTTTATGCTCTATGGACAATATTCTGAAAAGCACAACAATACACTTTTAAACAAATAAGCTTAAAATAGCATATATTTTGCAAAAAAAAAAAAAAAATGTAAAATTTTACTACTATCATCATAGATTTTTTTTCGAAATTAACAAAATGACCATAGAAAAAAATTTAATGGTAAATATAAGTTTCATTGATATTTATCATTAATAAAATTATTTTAACAAGTTTCATTGATATACTAATAAGAATAATTTTAACAGTGTATAAATTCAAAGTTAAGGTTGTTCTCCTTGGGAAAACTCTTTATCCTGCAGTGAAAACTCCATTACAATTTTTAACCAAATGGGAAGTAATTAGTCAACAATCACGTCCAATCAGAAGTGTACCGAGGTACTTTCTCACGGTGAGTTGCACGTGCATGCATAGCCGTGGGAGGATTTTCCCTGACGAATTTAAGACCCTAATTATCTACGTCAAGTTTAGGGACCCCTGCAGAGAGGATACTTCACGGAATGTCACCATAACGGCCAAGCTCGCACAGAACTGTAAGCGTGAATTATGGGAGCAGGGGGCTAAAATGTAATGTCAGCCGGAACAAAAAGGGGCTACTTTAATGAGCCCACCTGCACTCCCGAGGGGCATTTGATGTGGAAAAATTCCCACTGAGAATGGATTGGATGAGAAGAAAAGAAGGGGCGTTGGGACCTAGGCGAAATTTTTAGGAGTGAGAGCTGAGAGCTGAGAGTTGGATGTGGGCAGTCGAGAGAAGTGGAACAAGGATCCACTGGCACCAGCTCATCAAGTGCGCCCGGACTGACACCGCCCCGCTCACCATCACCAACTCGTACCGTATGCCCGTGAGGAAAGCCCCTGCCTGCTCCCCTGTGACTTGAATGGAGGTAATTTATAAAGAATATTTACAATCCTTTGACTTAGGCCTCTATTAATAATAATAATTCAATATAAAGAGTTGTGGGATAATTAGTCTGTAATTAGAAAATATAAATGATTGATTATGCTAACCAAGTATTTTTGTAAATAAATGTATAGAATAAATGTTTGAATCTCTATAAGGTGTTATATTCATTCTGTGCTTCCCCCTTGTAACGAACACTGGTGTTTAGGTTGTATGTACATTACAACAAGAGGATTTTACAAACTTTTGACAGGTTAGAGGTCGCTTGATAAATGTTTTGAAAACCCCTATTTTAATCCCCAAGTAGTGCTTTTTATCACTGCTAGGTACTCTGTAAAAACCAACTACCTTGACCTTGATTTTAATCCCCATAACTTTGAATGAATTAACCTTTACTTCAAGTCAGCTAGCTCTCCAAGAAGGTGGTGAGTATGTGAGAGAGCAGATGTTTCTACCAGCTAGACCATCCCTTCCTTTTTTAGGGGCTGATAGATATGGCCAGAGGTCTATTAAACCCAACATTCTCCTAGCCTACTGAAGTATTGTAGATATATTTCTAGAACCTAAACCATAGGAGGTAGAGTATAAGACAGGCAGTAAAAAAATAATGGAAATAAACTTATGTGATGTTTATAAAAAATAACATATTTGACAAAAGAAAAATTTTGTATTTAGAAAATATTTACAACCACATTGTGCCTATTAAATTATATTCTAAGCTTTTAGTAGATTTAAATTTATCCAGTGAATACTGAAAGATATTTATACTGTAGTATTTACTAGACAAATTTAAAGTAATTTTATGAATAAAAAAGAAAATAAAAAATATTATGAAATTAGTTATGGCATATCCTTGTATCTTTCTTTTTCAAAACGACATATTTCAACAGCATTCAAAAACTGAGTGGCATAACCAGTAATTTATCAACTACCATTTTATAGTAGCAAATTAATTCCTGCTTTTCAGGCTAAATAGTTCAAACATTCAATCACATTTATTGTCATACCTACATTCACTGAATGTAATGCTAAATTTATCAACCTCTTGTGACCAATTCTAATGTGAAGAAATGTTTTACACTTTTCATAGTTATAAACAATCTTTGACCACTTGCAGTGGAAACTAGTAGTTCATATAAATTTTAATAAGTTTAAAAATTTTTGTAATGTATATACTGAAAATTTTTGGGGAGGGTTCAGACCTCATGGACCCCCATTCCCTACCATATAAATATGTCCTTGTTTAGAACTGTTTTCCTAATTTTAAGAATATCATTCACATTAATATTCAGATATTAAAATGAAATTATATCCAAATATTTTACACAATTTAAATGAAATTATGAACTGAAATCTAACAAATTTATATATAGGATCCTCCTAGAAATTGACACATATGTATATATAAAGTTTCCATACTAATATATAGTTAAATATCCAAAATAATTACATTTTTTAAAAATGTACTATGTTGAGTGAACACATATCAGTGTTGGATGAGGGTTGAACAGATAAAACTCAGCCTTTAAAAAAATGGAGTCTGTGGGTTCAAATTCTGCTGTCAGTATGTATTATAGTAATTTGGAATCAGCTTTGTGCATTTAGGTTTCTGTCTAATTAGAGCTCACACTGAAAAAATTTTGTGTGCTCCAAAGTAACATATCAGTTATTCATCACAAAGTCTTTTCTTACATGACCTAGAATGGGACTCCTGAGGGCAGTTCATACAGTAAACTACCATGTGGACTACCACTGTGTAGGTAATGAACTTATATACTTATATTATAACCATTCCTTTGAACTGAAATGTGTCATAAAACATTTCAGAGTAATTCTCACACTTCTGATTGCAATTGTTTTTGACTACTAGAATGAATCAAGATTTTAGTTTGCAATTGAATTCCTTGATCTACTAAGAGGTTTATAGCCCCCATCCCCTAAAAAAATTATGTTTGATTCCACAAAATTTTTAATTAGCTTATACACTTTTATAGTACAGTTACAATGCAAAAGGGGCAGTTTCATCAAAATATCTGAAGCCCTATACTGTTAAAGTTAAATTCAAATCATGACAACAATGATGATCAGCATCAAGAGATACAATTTTCTTTTTATTACATATCAATTTACCAGTGTCCTAATGAAAAAACTTTGACAGATTTATCCTTAGATGCTATGCCTGTACCCATACACCAAGTAACAATAAAAGTTTCAAATAAAAATATAACTACCTTTCAATCAATATGTATATTTCAATTTATGTATATTACAAAAGCTGAAAAAGTTATAGTGAAATATGAGGGAAATTAAAATATATAAAGGAATGAACCATCGATAGGTAAATTTAATACCTATTCTGGGGAAAAAAACTAAAATATTAACAAAAAAAATGTTCTGAAGTATGTAATGTAACTTAATTACTTTTTTTCTCCCTGAATACAAGGAAATAATTAAAGCATGCTCCTTTTCTCAGAAATAATCAAATAGACCTCTTTATTAATATTCATTAATATAATCTGTATTACAATCTAACAGATCTTGCTAGAATTTTCCATTAATTTTACAGATTCAACTAAACCAAAATGCACTCAAAATGTGACCTACAAGAATTACATTCACATATAAGACATAATAGTTGGATAAAAATTATATCAAAAGCAATGAAATAATATGACGGGATAGGGAGATCATATCACTAGACATATGGTTGCCCTCACCATTCTTCATTTATTGATATCAGAAATCAAAACCATAGTCTAGTAAAAATACAGCCACAAAGAATTGAATTTCGAATAAATTTTCCTAAAATCTTAGTTTAAGAAGCTAAAATTGAGGAAAATTTATTTAATATTTAGTTTATTTTTTTATAGTGGGTGAGGGGACATTACTTCTCTTAACACCAGATCAGATAGTTAACTAATATAAAAAAAAAAATAGAAAATGCAAATTATGTAACAAATGGCATGTAAATTAATGAAAACTATATTTTACAAATTCCAATACCAGACTTCTACTCAGACAATATAATTTTATTAATTGCAGAAAGAATAGAACATAATAAGAAACTAAAAATAGACAAAATTATACTGCAACAAACATCTTTATCTAATTATTAAAATTACTTAATTTATATGACAACCTTAAGATCAGTTTGTCTGATACGTTTCTGCCCTTTGTTGCACAAATGAGCATAACTCTTCCATGTATTTCTCTTTACAAAAGCAAAAAATAAGTTCCCCTTGTTTTAACATGTTGCTCATTATAAAGACAAACCAAGCTGAGTTTACACATTGATATGCAGCCCAGCAAACATTTAAATGAAATGGAAAAACAAAAAAGAAGCTAATATAGGTTTCATACATAACAGAGAAGTTATACACATGAATTCAAGGTTTGGCAATTCAAAGTTAAAGATTGAATTAATAATGTATGACAATAATAATATTGGAAATGCCAATCTTCTACAGAAACTAAATATATATTTTGAATCTATTCTATTCAAGCAAAAGTATCACAATAAAAATAAAATTTAATGTACGTCATATAATGGCTCACAATATTTTATAGTATTAGTAACATCTCTAAATAATATTGACTTACAACTCTTTAGTATTATATAAATAACAAAAATAAATAAATTTAACTGTTTTATTTAAAACCTACAGACGATATTGCAGAAAATGCATCAAAAATGAACAAAATCAAATTATAGAATGGTCCAATTAAACTGACTTAATAGTATTTGTTGAGTTTTTAATTCCTCCTTGTCTTATTATTTTAATCTTCTTTATTAACTGACTGAAACTTGTGAACCTGGCAATACTGTGTGGCAGTTAGTTGCTAGAGATGTACTGTGTGTACTAGCGTGCATAACCTAATAAAGTTTATTCTTTGTGTAAGAATGTGTTACTAATTTAAAATCTGAATAGGTTATGGGCCCAGATCTACGCCCAAGCAACTAATAATCGTTTGTATTTTAAAAAGAAACCTAACAGTTATTTTCGTAGCATTTGTTGCTAGCTATCACGTGTGACGAGACTCACGCCGGTTGTTAGGCCTAACGAAGTTTGAAGTAACGTGTGAATCAAGAATCATGGCTGGACTTGATATTTCGTCAATGAGTAAATTTGATGGAAAGAACTATTCCCAATGGCGTTTCCAAATAAATTGTGCACTAAAAGCGAAAGGTGTATTTAAAGTAGCGAGTGGATTAAAAGATAAACCCACCGTCGAAACTGACATCGAAAAATGGGAAAAAGACGACGCAATCGCCATGTTCACCATCACCGCCGCTATGGAGATGAAGCAGATAACTTTAATTGAAAGCTGCACCACATCCTGTGAAATGCTAACAAAACTAGACTCGGTATTTCAGCAGAAGTCTGATTTCAACAAGATGCTCCTTTTGGACAAATTCCATGGATTAAAGATGGATTTGAATGAGTCTGTTGTCGAGTACATCGCCAGAGTAGAAAACTTAGCTCACCAAATTAAGAACGCTGGTGAAATCATCAATGAGGTCACACTTATTACTAAAATTCTGGGTACTTTGCCAGCAAAATACCGTAACTTCCGGCAAGCATGGTTATCAATGGATGACAGCAGACAGAATATATCAAATCTAACAGCCAGGTTAATTGATGAAGAAGCGAATCTGGTTGAAGACGAGCGAGAGGAAACTGCATTCGTTGCGAATTACCGGACGGCAAAGTCTTCAGGAAACCAGAAGTCAAAACTCAAGCTGGACAAATCGAAAATAACGTGCTATTCCTGCCGAAAGAAGGGACATTTTGCCAGAGAGTGTCGATCAAAACAACTGAGAAGGGGTAGAGACAATCATGAACCAGGTACCTCTAATGACTCCATAGGCTACAATGCATTTAGTGCTGAAGCAGAGGAATTTGAAAACTGCAAACAAGACCGATGGATTCTCGATAGTGGAGCATCAGCTCATATGACTTATGATCTTCACTCATTATGTGACTTTCAAGAGTTAGATGGAAGTGATAAAATCCGTCTTGGAAATAACACAGAACTCCCAATCAAAGGAAAAGGGGAGGTAAGAATTTTAAAGTTCATTAACAATGCATGGATTGAGGGGTTAATAACAAATGTACTTTATGTGCCAGGTTTAAAGAAAAACTTGTTCTCTGAAGGAACTGTTACAAGCAAGGGGATGAAAATTATTAAATCTGGTGATAGTGCCAAAATTTATAATCGTGATGATGACCTCATTGCTTCAGCTGTTCGTACTTCTAATAATTTGTATCAAATGTTGTTTAAAACGATAAAACCCATTGAAGCAAATACAGCTGCTACAGACAGTATCAGACTATGGCACGAGAGAATGGGCCATATTAATCTTAAAGCTCTAAGAGAGTTAAGTGAAAGGGGAGTCATCGATAAAATCGATTTTTCTGATGCTGATAAATTCCTTTGTGAGGGTTGCCATTATGGCAAGCAACACAGACTTTCTTTTGGCCATAGAAAACAAAAATCTAGCAGACCAGGTGAACTAATTTACAGTGACTTGTGTGGACCCATGTCAACGTCATCACTGGGTGGTGCCAACTATTTTGTGATCTTCAAAGACGACTTCAGTGGCTATGTGTCTGTTGAATTTTTGAAACATAAGTGTGATACTCTAGATAAGTTCAAGAAGTTTGTGTCTCTTTGTGAGAACAAGCATTCAGTGTCAGTGAAAGCCCTTAGAGTAGATAATGGTAGAGAATACATCAACCGTGACTTCAAAGATTTTCTCCAGATAAAAGGCATAGAACTTGAGACCACAGCTCCTTACACCCCTGAGCAGAATGGAAGAGCAGAGAGAAATATGAGAACTATTATGGAGAGTGCTCGATCAATGTTACACAGTAAGAATTTACCATTGTTTTTGTGGGCTGAAGCAGTTAATACAGCTGTGCATATCTTAAATCATGTACCAACTAGTCAGTCACCTGATTCTACTCCATATGAACTATGGACTGGAAAGCAGATGTCATTAAAGTATTTAAGAACCTTTGGTTCAGAAGCTTACATGCACGTACCCGATCAGTTGCGCAAGAAACTGTTCCCCAAAAGTATCAAAACAATTCTTGTGGGGTATGAAAGAAATTCGCCAAATTATCGACTCTTTGATCCCGAGTCAAAATCAATAAAAATCTCAAGGAATGTTTCATTTAATGAAGATGCAAATGCACCAGAGATTCACTCAAAGGAGACAATTTCTTTCAGTAGCTCTGGGTACCAAAATATTGCCAATGAGTTAGAGACTGAAACAGACCTACCAACGAATGAAAGTGATACACTTAATATATCACAGAATTCAGAGGATGAAGTATCCCCTTATGATCTTAGACCAAGGCAAAACTTAAGAATTCCCCGCCGCTATGAAGTAAATGTTGCTGAGATCCCCAAAACATATGAAGAGGCAATTAACTCCCATCAATCAAAGGAGTGGAAAGATGCAATAGGAGAAGAACTCAAATCACTGCAGAAAAATGACACCTGGGAATTGGTAGAATGTCCAGTAGGGAAGAATATAGTTGGATCAAAATGGGTGTTTAACATAAAGTACTTACCAGATGGAAAGATAGAAACGTTTTAAAGCTCGTCTATGTGCAAAAGGGTTCTCACAAGTGGAGGGAGTTGATTATAGTGAAACATTTTCACCAACAACGAGATATGACACTATACGGACAGTCCTGGCAATTGCTGCCCAAAGAAGTTGAAAATGCTGCAGTGTGACATAAAAACGGCATTTTTACATGATGATATCGAGGAAGAAATTTACATGCAGCCTCCTCCAGGTCTAGATGTTACTACAAATTTGGTATGCAAGTTGAGAAAGTCTTTATATGGTCTAAAACAGTCATCAAGATGTTGGAACCAAAAGTTTTCAGATTTCTTGACAAGTTATGGATTCAATCAGAGCATGGCAGATCCTTGTTTATACCATGGTGTTTTCCAAAGTAAGAAAGTTCTTCTTATTTTATATGTTGATGATGTTCTCTTACTGTGCGAAGATGAAGGAATTCTCAGAGACATCATAGAAAACTTGAACAAGAATTTTGAAGCCACTATTTGTAAGTCAGGTTGCTTTGTTGGAATTGAAATTGAGCGAAACAAAGATGGTTCAATTTTCATCCATTCACATGCCTACATCAGAAAACTTTTAAGGCAATTCAATCTTGAGTGTTGCAACCCAGTCAGTGTTCCAGCAGATCCCAATGTTTGTTTGTCATCTGAACCGGACATCACGTTAGAGGAAACTGTACCATATCGTGAGGCTGTTGGGTCATTGCTATTTCTTTCTGCGACCACAAGACCTGACATCACATATGCTGTAAATATTGTAAGCAGGTTCCAAAATAAGTACAGCCAAATACATTGGAATGCTGTAAAAAGAATCATGAAGTACCTGAAAGGAACTCCATACCATGGCATCCAGTATACCTCAGAAACAGAAAGTCCTCATCTTGCGGCTTATTCTGATGCAGACTTTGCTGGTGACTTAGACACCAGAAGGTCCACGACTGGATATGTTTTCTTGTTATCGAATGGTGCCATTACTTGGAACACTACGAGGCAATCTTCTGTGTCAACATCTACTACTGAGTCAGAGTATATAGCAGCGTCTACTGCAGTGAAAGAAGTGATATGGCTCCGCCAACTGTTATGCGACATAAATGAAGCATCATTTTGTAAGAAAAATGTTGTTTTGCACATTGATAATCAAAGTGCCATAAAACTAATCAAAAATCCTGTGCTTCACAAACGCACTAAGCACATTGATGTGAAGTATCACTTTATCCGTGAAAAATACCAGGATAAAACGGTGAATATCGACTATGTCAACAGTAATGAACAGTTGGCTGATATATTTACAAAGGCTTTGCCTAGAGATAAATTCGAAAAATTTAGAACTCTGATAAACTGTCTTGCTAAGTGTTAAATTGATATTTTTTTAATGATTGATTTTCTTTTGATGTGTATTTTTTATAAGTGTATAATGTTTTATTGTTTTTTTACAAGTAGGAATTGGAGGGAGTGTTGAGTTTTTAATTCCTCCTTGTCTTATTATTTTAATCTTTTTTATTAACTGACTGAAACTTGTGAACCTGGCAATACTGTGTGGCAGTTAGTTGCTAGAGATGTACTGTGTGTACTAGCGTGCATAACCTAATAAAGTTTATTCTTTGTGTAAGAATGTGTTACTAATTTAAAATCTGAATAGTATTTTTAAGGTTATAATGCTCCAATCAAAAACAAACTAGAACCAACAAGATAATGTGAAATACACGTGTTAACGGGAGAAGAAATAAGTAATAATAATATGACATGTACAAACATAAAATGGTTATACGATAGATACAGATGCGATATTTACACCGCGGCTTTTGTCGTCGAGTTTGGTTATTATTATTTTTTTAAATCTCTCAAGTAGGTCAAAAATAATTCAAGAAAAAACATGTTTGACAAGCAGGTAAAGGTAAAATGTTATATTATGCCTAAGAAAAAAAAGTATTATTTTGATACGAATTTAAATTTACAATTGACAATATTTTAATTTCAGTTTTTTACAATTGAGTATGACATAATTTTCCGTGATTTCGTAACAAGATCTATGCTGTTAACATACATTAATCAATTTTAAAATTGTCAGTACTATTGTTTCACTCTTATATACATTTTATACTCTTATTTATATGGCATTTTAAATAATTTGATAATTAAATTATGGAACATCGCATTTCATTTTCCCCAAACTTTAGATTGGCAAAGTAAATAAACCTCAGTCATTTATTTGGCCAGGTTAGATTTTATTTTTAAATTTCACAATAGATACAGTACGTTAATATAGTATTGAAAGTCATACTGCAGGATTAAAAGTTGTCAAAACTTTGACAATGAAATTATTTTTATATTAATTAAGAGTGCTAAAAAAATCAAATGGAAAAATTTTAGTACATTTATTGGGCCTGACTCCATATTAATCTTAATATTTAGAACTTTATTAGTTTGAATAATTTAAATCCTCATTTTACTTAGCAAAATCTTTTATTACAGCTCTTTAAACCATACGCAATTTATATCTGTCTGAAAATAAATCTTTTTGTTGCCATTTCCTAACAACTAAAAACAATGAAATATTAAATGTGATTTTAAATTTCTGTATAAGTTCAACCCCAACAGTACTCCCTTCCCAGTAACTAAGTTATGGTACAGTATATTTTATTATCTTCCAAAACACACTATTTACAAATATATATATATATATATATGTGTGTGTGTGTGTGTGTGTGTGTGTGTGTGCAAATGTGCAAATGTTGTTTTCAAGTTTTTAGGAACGATTATTTTTTTAGACATATTTAACGGATATTGTTCTTGATTCAATTTCCCCCCATAGTTTTTTTAAGCTGTTTGATAAAAAATATCAGGTGGTGTAGGAGTTGTGCTTTTGGGAAAAATTCCGTGTAAGCGTATATTTTGTCCGTAATGACAACAATGATCTCCGAGTCTTCTTGCATAGATGTGCATACGCCAAGAAGATTGATGAAATATTTTCCTACGTTAACTGTCGGGAATCTATGGTTTGATAAAATTCGTAGAGGTTTCACACAATAGACTTCCCCTTGAAAGAAGGTAGCAGATACTGCTTGAAATTTAGGGAATTTTCTGATTGTTTAAAATTTTCAAATTATTTATCCATAGTTTATTTATCTACTACTACTTTATCGTAGTCAATGAAAGAAATTTCTTCAATTCTAGATAAAGTATCTTCAACTATATTGTCTCAACCTTCAATGAGCTGTAAATCAGTTGAAAATTGAGAAATATATTGTAAATGTCTAATTTGATGAGGTGATGCTTTTTCTGGTTTTTTGCGTAAATGCAAAGTTTATGAGTTTATGGTCTGTGAATATTTCAAATGTTCTTCCTTCCAGTAAAAATTTGAAGTATTTGATGAAGAGATAAATGCCTAGTAATTCCCTATCGTAAGTAATGTAATAGTTTTGTGCTTTGTTTAGATTTTTCGAATAAAATGCAATAAGATGCCATCCATTATCTTAAAATGTTTGAAGTACTGCTCCAATCCTCTTTGCATCGTTGAAACTGTTCCTTAGCTTCATCTGTCCATTGAATTTTTCGTTTATCTTTTTGTTGTGCATAAATTTTTAAAGGGTTTTTTACGGGGCCTAGTTTAAAATTAAAGATTTCAAGAACCCAATTTTTTAGTATCTCGCTGATTGAAGTAATTTTTAAAAACTTTTGATGACCGTTTAATTCCTTTTTTTTTTTTTTTTCAAAATATATAATAATTGTACACCTATATAGATACACAAAAATTAAAATTAAATATAAAAACTAAAAAAAAAAAAAATATTAAAAAATACTTACCAGTTGGCTTGATGTTTGCCATTTCAACGGAAGTCTATGCGCTTTAATCACACATATCTAATCGTATCACACGTATTGTGATATCCCTATCATATAAATCCGAACTCCATGTAATTTCATATATCCCTGTAACTGTAACTACACATGTAACATGCATGCGGTAGTCAGTAAGCAAACTTACGTGCACTTGCACGCCGACAATAAAGAGTATCTTATTTTATGAAAGTATTTTCATGTGTGTTAATTGTATTAACCTGAATACATTATAATTGGCGACGAGGATTACGAAATCACGTAACTTTATGCTCTTTTAGCCGTATTTTATTATTTTTAAATAAGTAAACATGAGCAAGTTAGGCCTAATCGGCACGTTGCATCCATTCGACGTGGAATTGGATGATTTCAACTTATATGTTGAACAACTGGAACATTTTTTTCTTGCTAATGATGTTGAAGAAAGCAAGAAAGTATCAGTGTTTATCTCTGCAATTGGAATGAATACGTATAAATTGCTCCGAAACTTGCTACTTCCGAAAAAGCCGAGTGACTGTTCGTATGCGGAATTGAAGGAAGTGTTGACGCTACATTTTAAACCTGCTCCTATCATCATTGCCGAATGTTTCCGATTTCATAGACGAAATCAAACAGCTGGAGAGTCAGTTTCGCAGTACTTGGTGGAATTACGTAGGCTGGCATCCACGTGCGAATTCGGTGCTTTTCTTGACGAAGCACTACGGGATCGTTTTGTATGTGGACTGTGCAACGAAAACATTCAAAAGAGACTTCTAGCAAAGAAGGATCTGAAGCTGTCAGATGCAGTGGATACAGCTATCGCCATCGAAATAGCAGAAAGCGATGCGGCTAACATGAAGCAATTTACACCAAGTGTAAACAAAGTGCATCAGAGCGCTTCAGCGTTTTCTAAAAAGAACGTTCAGCAACAAAAAAAAATGGTTCTGCACAAGGTAAGAAGTACTCTAAATGTTTCAGATGTGGGGCAGCTCATGACCCTGCTAAATGCAAGTACAAATCTGCAAAATGTCATGCTTGTGGCAAAAGTGGCCACATATCTCCAGTGTGCATGAGTAAAAACAAAGGCTCATCAACAAAAAAGGTAGAAATGGTGGAGTATGACTCTGAAGCTTCCCTCTATGCAGTCAAATCCATAAATCAAGTATCAGGTAAAAAAGAATACATAATTCCTGTAATTGTAAATGGGAAACATGTAGATATGGAATTGGACACTGCAGCTGATGTTTCCATAGTGTCAGAAATATGGATAAAAAACAACTTACCTGAAATCAAAATTGTGCCATCATCAACCATTTTAAGGGATTATAATCAAAAAGAGATTCCAGTAAATGGAGAAGTCCTTGTTCAAGTGCAATGCAACAACCAGTCCCATACATTACCACTAATTGTTGTGAAAGGTGATAGACCTGCCCTGTTTGGTAAAAAATTGGCTATCCAAAATAAAACTGAATTGGAGTGAGATATTTGTGGTATCCTCAAAGTCTGTGAACAGTGTAGATGCTCTCAAGAAGAAGTTCATAAATATTTTCCAAGTAAGTGAGCACCCTATTAAACATTTTAAAGCTGTGCTCAAAATGAAAGAAAATTGCCAACCTGTATTTTGCAAAGCTAGGCCAGTTCCATATGCTTTAAAAAATGCTGTTTCAGAAGAAATCAGGAAGTTAGTGAATAATAACATTTGGCAATTCGTTGAACATTCCAAATGGGCAACACCTGTTGTTGTGGTGCCAAAGAAAAATAATGCAGTGAGGTTGTGTGGTGATTTCAGGGTAACTGTAAATAAGCACCTTGATCCCCATCAATATCCACTACCTACTCAGCAAGATCTCTTTGCTACTTTGAGAGGAGGAAGATATTTTAGTAAACTTGATATGACACAAGCATACCAACAGATTGAGTTGGATGCTGACTCTCAAGAGCTCTTGACTCTCAACACGCTGATGGGTTTGGTTCGCCCTAGTAGATTAATGTATGGAATATCAGCAGCATCAGCTATTTTTCAGTCTGTTATGGAGCAAATATTGCAAGGCATACCCAGAGTTATATGCTTCCAAGATGACATTCTAATTTCTTCAGCTACCGAAACAGAGCATTTTTCTACATTAGAGTCTGTAATGTCAAGGTTGCAGAAGTATAATGCTAAACTGAACGCAGATAAGTGTCAATTCTTCCAACCCAGTGTTGAATTCTTGGGACATTTAATAGATAAAGATGGTATTCATCCTACTCAACAGAAAGTAGAAGCCATCAAGGCGATTAAAACCCCAGAAAACGTTTCTCAGCTCAAATCATTTTTGGGCTTGCTGAATTATTATTCCAAATTTATTAAAAATTCATCCACCTTACTGTCACCATTATACAACCTTCTCAACAAAAATGTTCCATGGACATGGTCGGAAGAGTGCAATAAGGTATTTGAACAGTGCAAACAACTTTTAACTTCAGATGCTGTGCTGGCTCACTATGATGAAAACCTGCCTCTACAGGTATCTTGTGATGCTTCGCCTGTTGGTTTAGGTGCAGTCTTATCACACATTGTGAATGGGGAGGAAAAACCTGTTGCCTATGCTTCTCGCACATTATCGAAAGCAGAAAGCAACTATTCTCAAACTGAGAAAGAGGCTTTGGCAATCATTTTCGCATGCAGAAAATTTCATCAGTATCTGTTTGGAAGGAATTTTGTCTTATACACAGATCACCAGCCTCTAATCACCATCTTTTCCCCTTCTAAGGCAGTTCCAACCATGGCCGCAGCACGTTTGCAGAGATGGGCATTGCTTTTATCATCATACAACTATACCATCAGGTATAAAAAAGGAAGTGCACATCAGAATGCTGATGCTCTTTCGAGATTGCCCAGTGATGACCAAAACGCCAACTCTTACCCATCAGAAATTTATAGGATTTCCTATTTATCAGAATTACCGTTGACTTCTGAGGACATTTCTGCTGCTTCCAGAACTGACAAAGTCTTGGGAATTGTTATCAAATATGTTCAAACAGGCTTTCCCTCCAAAGTTGAAGATTTGGGGCTTAAACCGTTTTTCAGCAGAAGAGATGAATTGTCCGTGGAAAGAAATTGTTTATTATGGGGCATGCGAGTGGTAATTCCAAATGTATACAGGAAACATTTGCTGGAGTTACTTCATGACACTCATCCGGGGATTGTAAAGATGAAGGCGGTGGCCAGAAGTCATTTCTGGTGGCCCAATTTAGATAATGATATTGAAAATATGTCTGCAAATTGTAAAGCATGCCAGTTGATAGCAAAGTCTCCTCCTGTAACACCGATGCAATCGTGGGTATGGCCCAAGGCACCATGGGACCGTATTCACTTAGATTTTGCTACAAAGGACCAAAGGGAATACCTGGTAGTGGTGGACAGCTATTCCAAATGGTTGGAAGTGGCAAACATGTCATCAACAACAGCAGCAAATACAATTGCTGTATTACAACAGCTGTTTGCCAGGTATGGATCACCACTGGAAGTTGTTTCAGATAATGGTCCTCAGTTCACGTCTAGGGAATTCAGAGCTTTTTTAAAATCCCTTGGTATCCTGCAGACATTAACACCAGCGTATCATCCCCAATCAAACGGTCAAGATGAACTTACCATTCAGACTTTTAAGCAGTCATTGAGCAAAATGCTGCTAGACACTAGTGATGGAAGCTCAGTAATGGCGAAAATAAATAGATTTTGGCTTAAATACAGATCTTCACCTCATTCAACGACTGGCTCATCTCCAGCAGAATTATTTCTTGGCCGACCAATTAGAACTCTTTTGGAGTTATTACACCCGTGCACAGCAAGGCATGTTGAAAAGAAACAACGGTGTCAGAAACAATACTTTGACAGATCTCACACCAGTAATAAGAGTTTATCCTGTGACCAAATTGTTTGGGTAAAATCTCACAGAGACTCTTCAAACAAATGGATTCGTGGCAAACTGATTAAGCCAAAAGGTTCCAAAACTTGGTTAGTTGAGATAAATGGAAAAAGGTACCTAGCACATATAGATCAAATTCGTCCAGCTAGCTCTTCAATTACAGAACTTCAAGATGTTGTCATTTCAGATTTTTGTAGCACGTCTCAAACTCATGAAACACCAATATCTAGCACTATGCCAAACACAGAAGTCCAACATAATGACCAGACTTCTACTGAAATTCAGCAATCGGAAGAATACACTACAGAAAGTTCAAATGAGAATATTCCTGTTGCAGACGTCCCAACCAGACGTTATCCAACACGACTAAGAAAGAAGCCAGATAGACTTGATTTATAATGACTCTTTAATTTAATAACAGTGACTTTAAAACTTTTTTTGTAAACTTGATTTATAATGTTTCTTAATGTAGTAATAGTGATTTTAAAACATTTTTTTAACTTCATTTACAATGATTCTTAATTTAATAGTAGTGACTTTAAAACTTTTTTAAAAAAAGAGGGTGTTGTGATAACCCTATCATATAAATCCGAACTCCATGTAATTTCATATATCCCTGTAACTGTAACTACACATGTAACATGCATGCGGTAGTCGGTAAGCAAACTTACGTGCACTTGCACGCCGACAATAAAGAGTATCTTATTTTATGAAAGTATTTTCATGTGTGTTAATTGTATTAACCTGAATACATTATGCGTATCTAATTTGAAAATCTGAAATTGTCGAAGGCTGCCAATATCTATTTTTAAAGGGCAACTACTCTATCACCTAAACGAATGATGGACTCCCTTGATCTTGTCCTCTTGTTAAGTCGGGCACTTAAAATTTTATTGTATAAATCGTTCGTTAGACCGATAATAAGTACCAGCAACAAAAGGAATATCCACCCTACAAGTTAGGGTGGAATATTTGTATGAATTCTCTACACTTAAGACTTAAATCATATCTTTTCTGTTTAACTTGATTTTTATTTAATGGATTTGTATTATATCTAGCCCAGTCTTGCAAACGATTCCAGGAATAGTAGAGCCTCAGATTAAACGAAACTTTTGCCGACCAGATGTGCCATTCCCTCTCCAAGGAGAAAAAGTTCGATTCAAGACAAGATTTTATTGGGGGATATGGCTCTTTAATCAGGTTTGCTCCTTATGACTGAATCCCAAGCGCACTCCATATTGGGTTCCTTTATCTTCCTTACCGGACTTCCTGGGCATTTTCATCACCCGTAGTGTTTAGTTTCTGTATGTTTATGTTATGTCTTTCCTAGAATAGTCTTTACTGTTGTTAGAATACCCCCAAACGCACACACGCATACACAGGCATTTCTCAAAATCATTTAGACCCTTCAATGTCGAAATGAATGTCAAAGATTACGGAAATTAGTACACCCCGTATCTTGATCACAAGGGGTGGAGAAAGCCTGTAGCCCCGCAAGATATTTGAGACCAACGCGGTCTTTTTCTAAAAAAAACTGTTACCTATAAGCAAAGGGCACACATGGTTCATTTTCTTTCCATGAAACGGTCTTTTAGAATTTTAGAATTTCGGGGAGAGGGTGGGGGCACCGATCCCCTTGACTACGGCCTTGAAACACGAAATCTGTTGGTTTCATGTTGATTCCTTTTTCGGTGGCATATATTTATTCCTGAAAAAAGGTATTGAAAAAGTCTAGAAGCATACAGTTATTAGAATACCTACACTTCCTTTAATAGTAAAACCCTAAAAATCGGTAGGGGCAAAATTACAAGTTCGAATATACTTGCTTTAAAAATGTCCCGGGAAAAGAATATAACCTTGAATAGAATAAGTATTAAGCACATTAATAAAAACAAAATAACTGCAACATTCATTAAAATGTCGAAAATTAAATGTATGAATAAAACCCAAAACATTTGAGAGGGGCAAAACTACAAGTTCGAATGCCTATACTTGCCTTAAAAATGGCTTAGGAAAGGGCGATAACCGTAATTAGAATAAGTCTTCAGCACACTAATAAAAACAGATTAACTTCAACATTAGTTAAAATGTCGAATCAAAAATTTAATATATGAATAAAACTCTACAAATCTGGAGGGGCAAAACTACAAGTTCGAATACCTATAACAAAAAATCATCTCCTTTACAGTATAATAATAAAATTTTATAAAATAGATTAACAACCGAACCTTGAAAAATGGAATATCTGATATTATTACACAAGTAACTCTTCTAAATTGAGTACTATATTAATAGGACATTTGCAAAAATACAAATTTGAAGGTGTGCTGAATTTGTTCAGAAGAAAAAAGTATCTTGATGGATAGTTATAGAAAGAATTAAGGTATATGATTTTTTTTTCCTGAAATGAAATGCCTACAATAAAAAAGTTCTAAAATATTTAAAGTTAATTAAATTAATAAGAAAGGAAGGAGAGAAAATATTTAGATGAAACATGAACTGAATGCAAACTATATCATGTAAGGTTTGGACAAGTACAACTGTCACATTGTTAAAAGCTGCCTTTTACTGTGTCTCTTAACATGATTAACAACAAGCTTTAGCAAAAGTGAATGACTTACAAATATTTCTGTTAGAAATAATTTTTGCTAAAAGTTTTTACAAGAATAACATAAAATAATTTTATTTAGTTTCACAGCTATATGGTTGTCAAATCTTATAGTAATAAATTGTTAACTCACTTTCTATAAATCGAATGAGTTGAAATTTTACATAAATGTGTAACTCTGATGCTAATGCAACTTTCTAGCAACATGGAGCTGATTTCTTAATTGAGAAGGAGGTCGAAGGACTTATGAATTGTTTCCTCATATGCCTCCTCCAAATTCTTTTTTCCTCCATATTCGGAGGATCAGAGATAGGAGATTAAAATGAGCTGAAAGCCGCAAATTCTCGTTGAGGAATACGAAAATGCTGATCCGCGGTTAGATCAGAGTGTTAAAATCGTGGAGAATATGGCCCTACATCTCTCAGTGAGGTGATAACGAACTAGCATGCGTATTACTTTTGGTTTCAGGGTTTCTTTCTTCATTCGAATAACAATCCTTCGATACTGAAGAAATTTAACAGGATTCCACCTCCCCCGATCTCGGTGTGTGGACAGTCAGTTTACTTCGAGAGGGAAGTTAAATACTTAGGTGTTTTTCTGGATAGTAGGTTAACCTGGCGCAATAATAATTATGTCATAGCCAAATTCTTCAAAGCTAAAAAAAACGCTCGCCCACCTCCTGTATCACAGTCAAATGGGAATGGAAAATAAAGTGTTGCTATTTAAGACGGTGCTTAGACCCATTCTCCTCTACGCAGCCCCGGTCTGGGGTTCGGCTTCCAACACTCAGATCCAGTGACTGCAAACTATCCAAAACAAAACCCTCCGGGGTATAATTAAAGCTCCTAGGTACCTTAGAAATGATATCATTCACGATACTCTCAACATTGAACCCGTTAGAGATTTCATCGCGAAGCTCTCCACAAAATGTTTCTTCAATCTACGAAACATCAATAATGAAGAGGTTTTAAATCTCCCTGATTATGACCCATGGGAAAACCGGCGTCGGCCCAGAACTTCAACCATACTGACGGGGATTCGCCCTCAGTTTTGAGTGTTTTCATCTCTTTACATTGTCGTAAATATCTTCTTGCCCACCCCCAATATATATATATATATATATATATATATATATATATATATATATACATATATATATATATATATATATATCAGTTTTATATATACATGTATCAGTTTTTCATTTTTGTGCATTGTTCTGTACTAATGTCTTGATTGTGTTCACTTATTGTAAAGAGTTTTATCAGAGTGGAGGAAAAGAAACTATTAAAGAATAATTTTGATATTTTATAATTGTATATTTTCATCTATTTTGATCTATTTTGTCTTGTTTTATGTATGTGTTCTTCTTTCTTCTTTCCTTCTCTTCTCCTCTTTCCTTTTCCATAACTATTATTCAAATATCGGCCAATAATGAGAGTAATGTTGATCACATGTCTATGTTTAATACAGGGGATAAAGGGCCTTCGGCCCTAGGTGCCCCAAAACGTGTTATTCCAGTATCCAGATTCTGAAGAACGTCATAAAATCATATGATCGAAACACCCAATCACATTTAGAGTTGTACGATCGTTAAAGGCTAAGCGCTTGTGACAGTTATATTAAACTTCGTTATGCACGTGGTCGGTAGAGTTGTTTGTTGTGAGAATGTAAGTAGAGGAATTGTATGCGTTTTTGGCTTTGATGCGTTTTCTCTTACTATATAGACTCAAGTGAAATTATGTAATATTTAGTTTAAAATCATTATTTTATAGTTGGTGGATAGTATCAATTATGGCAGATAAAAAGAGTGATCTTCCAGGATTTTATAGAGATCCTAAAACTGGTAAATATTACCGAGAAGGGCATGAAAATACCAACCCAAGTTTAAAAAAACTTAAAAAATTAAGGGAATTTGAATATCCAAAACATCCCACTATTAATCCTCCCCAAGTTACTAATGTTTTGCAGTATATGAGATCAGCAGAATTGGGTGTACTGTCCGGTTTATCTGCAAAAAGTGAATACTGTAAAATGAAATCATTCAAAAAAATCGTTGATAGAAGAATTAAATTTGAATGACTATCAGGAATATAATGTCGTTTCAGTTGATTTAATCAAAGGTACAGGGAATTCTGTGTTAGGTGTGTGGAACATAAGAGAAAATTCTATGTTTCGCTGCCTTATTGGAGAGAGGACATTCAAAGGCTTAACAGATCAGCCAACACTGGGTTTTAAACCTAGCGGACACCTTGCTATTGATCTGTGTGAAGGACCTGATTGTACAGTTATTTGTTTATTCAGACATTCTCGCACAGAAAATTGTTGTTATGGATTTCTTCCTCAGGATGGTGAGAGCATAGATATTTATACATCTCGTTGGAGCATACCATTATTTTGTTGTGCATCTACACAACATGGATCAACATATGGTTTTGGTTGTGAAGGATTTCTTAGATATTATAATAGGTTTAATGATGGAGAAACAATATCTGTGAAAGGAACTGTTCACAGTTTAGCTTTTAACGAGTCAGGAAACACGGTGATTTCAGGTATTCACAATGGTTTTATAAATCTACATGATGTTCGTGCAAAATCAATATCAATGGAGCTACCAATTTCTTCTTACTGTGTTACTGATCTACGTTTCCTTAATGATAACCTGGTAATAGCTGCAGGACTTGGTAATATACTTAAAAAGGTATGTCTAAATTGGAAATATATTAAATTACTCTATTAAATGTTATATTGTTATCTTTCACTAAATTTAATCTGAAAATTTTCTCTTTGTGTTATATTAGTAATTAAGTATACTTTTCATAGTTTTTTTTTTCATATGCAATACAAATGTTCTGCTTAATTCCTTTTGGAAATGTGTATACATATATATGGACATACGTGTTTTGAGGGTTACTTTTATCTTAATCAAATTATTTATTTTAGTATCTCTAAGATAAGTGATAGACAGGTACAAAATTAACAATAATTAGTAACAGCCTGTCAAAACTATCTGTATTTACAAAACTTTAATAATTGTTTCTAATAATACAATTTTTTAAGATAGTAGGACACAATGAGCAAATTTGAGGTAAATTGATTAATGAGATGCATATACACTGTATCATGGCTGTTTTAATATCTTACAGTGATGGCTTCTGTATCTGTGCACATGAACCTCCACTGAAAAGTGGAGAAATAAATGTATCAAAAAATTACATAAAATAAAATACACTTTCCAATTTGTGTCAGTTGTTAGCCTTACCCTTTTTCCAAATATCTAGCTAGTGCATTGTGTTAAATGTTACTATTGTAGAGAACTCTTTGTGATTTTCTTGATTGCATGTGTGATCTAAGAAACATCATTGAAAACTAATTTTATAGGGATAGAATGAACAGGACCTAGAGGGAAAAAAAGACAAGGCTCATTCTGTACATAAAAATTGTATAGTTACCTTGTGTTATTTGTAGTTATCTTGTCTGAATATTTCTCCTTGTTTACTATATTTGGTTAGTTAATTTATTTTTCAATAATGTAATATATTTTAACTGGTATCATTTTTTGATACAGATTTTTTGTAGACTAGTGAAAAACTAGTGTTGGATAAATAGCACTTAATAAAAGTAGCAGAGTTGGAAAAAAATCATGATTTTTTTTAAGATCAGATTTATTTGATTTAAATCAGATTTTCTTTAATTTATTGGAAACCGGGGTTAAATGGTCAGCTTTTGTAAATTTTGAGTATTTACTCTCAAACTAAAGATTTTTTGAATCTGAAAATATATATCACATTACCTATATATTAGACTTTATATTACACTCAGTTAAAACCAATTATTATAATTACTTTTTTTATTATAATTTTTTTAATAGCAAGTGACAAAGTGGACCATTTTACCCCGACCCCGGGGTAAAATGGTCCATGGCACGGGGTAAAATGGACCGCAAAAAATTTCTACAGATAACTTAAATGTAGTACATTATTTAATAGTACAAAACATAAAATGTATTATATTCATTTTCTATAGCTTCAATCTGTACACATAAAGCATAATATTAGCGAATATTGAAGTTAATGAATGATACACCAAAAGATTTGTGTGTTACTGAAAGTCTGCTATTTTCTTGAGAAGCAGTAGGATCTGGGAGACTCATCACAATATCTTGAACATTTCTGAGCGATTCATCAACATTGTCAGGGAAAATGAACACATTTTGATTAGGTTTTTGCCTTATAAATTTCACAAGAGCATAATCTTCATAATTTTTTTCTGTTATTAAACCAACCAAATGAACCACTTTCTTTTTTGTCAAAAATTTAACCAAAACATACTTGCCAACTTTTAATTCCTTATCAAAATTAGCATCATGCTGTGAATTGCTTTCTTTATCACTGTGTTGTATATCACTATAAACAGACATATTTTCCGAATCACTCGAACTTTTTGATCCACATAAATTTTCTTTATTTGCTTTAAAATTTGCAGTTTTATAATTTTTCTGCTTAGTTAAGACTAACATTTTTTCTAAATTCTTCCTATCTTTAACTAAAGCAGCATTTTTCTGTTTTAATTTTTTCTCTTCTTTCTCTTTGACATTTTTTCAATCATCGTTTTCAATGGTGTATCAGAATTTTTGATGCACTTTTCTTTTGTTTCTTTGTTGTCTTGCTCATGCTAGCTTTTGCCAAGGGGCATAATTCAAAAGGTGATATTGTTTTCAACTGATGATTTTCACTTTGTACTGATTGTGATGTATTTGTTTGCTGATTACCTGTGCTTGGTTGACGATCAGCTGTACTTGTTAATTCAAAATCTGGTGACGGTTGATCAGTCACATATGATGAGAGATATTGAATATCCTAAAGACATTTTTATTGAATTGCCATATATCTGTTACTTTAAATCCTGCATGTTTTTTAAAGTATCACACATAAAATCAATTTAGAAAGCATTACAGAAATAATAATAAAAAAAAAACACACAACCTAGAAAATAGACCATGGCCCATTTTACCCCAGGTTCTGGTGGCCCATTTTACCCCAGGTTCTGGTGGTCCATTTTACCCCATGTGTAATTCTGACAAAACGTGTCAGAAAAAAAGAACTAATCTTATATTAAATTGTTTTAGCTACATTAAATATAATAATACATCATCTTAGCTCTTTATTGTGAGGAGTTAAATCTTCCAAATCACAATTCTTAAATGAAGAGAAGAAGATATATTATGATGAAAATATTTACTTCTGACTACCACAAATCAACTTTCTAGAATAAAATGGCTAAATTGTCAGCTAAACATACAATTACACAACCATTTTCAAGACTGCAGTGCTGTTATTTATGTATCAAAGTATTAAACATTAAAAATAATAAATAAAATAAATTATAGGGGATGGTCCATTTTACCCCAGTCTCCCCTAAATCAGATTTTTTATTTATTTTTTCTGAATACTAATTTTAATTGCTATTTTTATGTTTTTTGCAATATACATAGAATAGTTTGTTATAAGATGCAACATCTTATCTATCTATTATATTCTGCACACTGATTACCTAAACTTAAATATATAAATTTTAATCTAAATACATTCTATTATTTTGTAATTGGATAGTGCAAACTAAATAAGATGTAAATTAAAAGAACAAATTAAATATTCTTTTAATGCAAACTATTTATTTAAAAAACAAATCACAATTATTTTAATATTTTTAAGCACTGAATTATGGATTTAATTGTTTCAATAAAAACACTAGCTTTGATGCTTTATCCACTACTGATTGGTTACGAAGGCTAGAATGAACAATACTAAAAGAAGAAAACTGTCTTTCCATTCCAGCAGATGAAACCACAGCTGTTGTTGGTAGAGAAACTAGATATCAAGTTCTGTGATACTCTCCACCACTTCTTGTGGAAAAAGTCTCTTCTTTCTGACTGGTGGTAACCAGTCATAATCAGTCATTGTAATACTCCTACTACATACTTTCTGGTAACAACAGGGTTTGCTTTATTTGCCCAATTCGAAAAAAACCCGTGCAGGTTTTTTTAAAAAAAAAACCCACTTGAAAAAACCCAAGTGGGTTTTTTCAAAATTGGGTTCTCAAAATCTTTATTTTAAATTCCATATATTTAAATAACAATAAATATATTGAATTAAATCTAAAATTTATATTACATATTTCATCTTTGACAATGATCCTAGATTTTGTTTAATTTGAGGGGGTCTAAACTGCTAGAATAACAAAAACTTAAAAACTTTTCAGGAAAAAATAATTATCTGTATAACAAATACAATAAAATCTAAATTAAACAAAGTTAATAAGAATGTATGATGAAAAAAAAATAAGAATATTGAAGTATTACATGTGATAAAATTAATTGAAAAATGGACAAGAAAAATTGGGAAAAAAATATGTATAACAACTGCAAATAAATAAACATGGGGATAATATATATAATTAATTCTGCTACTTATCATATATAACTTACAAATTAACTAAAAAAATATCTTCTGAATGCTTTAATAACACAATACTGCTAATAAATGTATATCAATAATTTAATACATTTTATTGGAAAGAAAAAACTTCAAATGCAACTATTTCAAAGCCAACTTTTAGTATAAAATAATCGCCATTCAAAACTAGTTTTTTGACGTTAGAAAAATTTTATAATATGAAAAAAATTTATTTTAAGATTTCAAAATTTCCTTTAATTTAGACTAAAATTTCTTCTGTATAATTTAAAATTGATTTTTAAATTTAAAAAAATTATTAACATTTTAATTTTATTTTAATCATACAATTAATTATCTATCCTGTCCTCTTATATAACAAAAAACTTGAATAGCTCTCAAATCACCAAAAAAGCATCTAAAACCCATTAAAGTATAGTAAAAACCATGAAAAAACCCGAAAAAAGCCCAAAAAAAAAAAAAAAAACACCCACTGGGTTGGGTTTTTTCTGAAAAAACCCGGGTTTTGCCAACCCTGGATAACAACACCCCAAAATTCTTGGAAAGCACATGCTATCTATTTACACTTATTTACTTATTGGTATTATTCTGCTGACTGATTCCAATTCTCCTATCTTTGGAATATACATTTTAAAAGAAGTGAAAAAAAATTGTTTAAATCAATGATTTTTTAAAAAAAATCAACTGATTTAAATCATGCCAACCCTGAAAATTGGGGTTTTGGAACTCAACATTGTCTTTAAGAAAAAAAACTGAAATGATTTCAGAAATAGGATTGGTGCCATATCTTCTACAACTAATTATAGAAAGCCACAGACTGGATTTGTAGATCTACAACTGTTACTAATTATTGTTAGTATTCAAATGACCACTGCTGTAGGTCACATATTGCTTTTCATCACCAAAGTGAGGTAAGGAATTTTTAACAACTGTGAGCAAAGGCTAGTCTGCCTTTGCTCACTTTGGTGAACTCTAACCATGATTTCGATCAAAAAAAATAAAATGATAAACAGGTTTGCCACATACTGAGAATACTGCAATTGTTAGGGAAAATGAAAAAGTCTTATAATAATGGTTTGGGTCAAATCAGAAAAAATCGAAATTCATTAAACTTTCTCGAAAAAGTAGAGAATTTTGTTTTTGGTGTTCAATAGTAAAGTTTAAAAAATTTTCGAATTTGAAACCAAATATACAGTTTACAATTATTATTCATTTTTATTTTTAATTATTTTAATTGTAAAATAACCATCATTACTGTAACAATATAATTAATGTTCCTTTAACATTTTATGATTTTGTTCATTTATATTTATAATATTTAATGGTAATGCATAACATTTTTTATGATTATAGTAAATAGAATCATAAATTCAGGTTAATATTATTGGAAATAATCAATAGATGACAAGTATAATCAGCATCCTTGAGTCTCATTATTATTCTTTGTTTCTGCTTCCTGACTAGGTAGAATCATAAGAGCATTCGCTACGGCTAGACATGTTTTGCAATAAGCAATTAGTAATGTAACTCATATCTGTATTTAAATGTATATGTAGTTTTGTTTTAGAAACTAGATTCCTCTTTTGATTTCACAGATATATATACTTTTTACTAGTTATAGAAAATTAATTTAATAAACAAATATAGATAGGTTTTAGGAAGGATTTCATCCAAGCTATTGATAAACCTGAAATTTTCTTACATTTCTCTGGTAAACCTGGAAAAGTCAGTGAATTTTGTAACTTCTTGAGAGTGGCAACCCTGGACAAATGACATACTGAAGTCAGTAAAATCATTATTGATATGTGTGCCTAAAAGAAAGAAATGGACAACTAGATTTAATTTACAGAAATTATACTTGACTATATTTTAACAAATGTTCAAAAACATATTGTAAGGAATATTAAGTCCATAGTAAGAAATAAAATATTAGAATTGTTTACCTATGAAACTTATCTTTTCAGTTGCATCCTTTTTCTGTAACTCATAGAAATGTAAATTTATATTAATTTTAAGTTACATTATGCATATTTAGTTTTCAAAATTTGTTTTGTCAACTTCTGTTTAAATAAACTACAAACCATCACTTTTGTCAGTGTTGTCTTATTACTTGATATGGTCAGCTGCAGAAAAGTTGTAAATGGAATGAGAAGCTAAATAATTATTCCATAACTCAATCAGCAATAATTGGAAAATATAAGAAAGTTATTTAAAACATATATGTATATTTTATCTTATTGACTTTTACTTGAACAGAAGTTCTCAAACTTTTTCAGTATAGATAGTGTGCCTTTAGAACTAGAAATTCACTGCAGAGCACTGAATTTTATCTAGCAGCTGTATACTGTATTTAATATATATAACAACAAAATAGCATTAAATATACAAATTAAATTTGTCATTGGTGGGAAGGGGGTTGATTTACAGGACATCATATTTCAGCTTAGGTTTTGTTTTCTTTACTAATTTCCAATTGTAAACATAAAACACACATTGAAAAAAATAAACAACTTTAACTATGGTTGGTGACTGAATATTAACTAAAATACAACTTAAAAAGTAAGTACTTAAGCAGTTTTATTTGGAATAAAAACAAATTCCATTAATTCTGGAAAGGTATCGCATTTTCAGGACTGTAAATTCAATCTCTTTTGAGCATTGCCTTCTGGTATAAATTTATTTCATCAACTAGCAGATGCAAATTTAACACATTGAATACTGACTACCTTTTTATATAGTTAAATTGTATTCTTTATCATTGATGAAGGATTTTTTTTCTCTATTTTTTGCTATACCAAGAATACAAAATGTCATAGTATTCCAATTTTTGGTCCCATTTTGTTCATAAAATATATCCATAATTTTTAACATCAAAATATGTTTGATAAAAATATTTTTAATTTTAATCTTGGCTTATCTTTCCACAGAGCATTGGTAAGTACTAAGTGCCTCACAGATAACAGTTTGAGAAACTCTGCTCTAGATGATCTACAATTTACAAAACCTGTAGATATATCAGTATGTACTAATGAAATGTATTAAAGTGCAAAATTTCAGTAACAAGCAAGAATACTTCCCTACAAAGAAATTGATTCAGAAAATCAGGACCAGATACTATTAAGTGTGGGGCCTGAACGTAATTTTTCTCCCAAGCCCTTCAAAATTTAAATAATTAAAAATTTACTTCTGTTAATTTTTATAGTTAGATTTTGGGTACATATGTGTAGATAAAATACATTTTAAAAATATTTAGTTTAAACAAAATCCAATTAGTACAAACAGGAGTTAAGTTTTTTTACAATTAAAGGTCACTACTAAATATTAAAAAAGAACCATTAATTAACATAACTGTATTTTATTGAATTTATACAAACAGGTTTTACATATTCCCAAGTTTTTGTTTTTTAAAATCTTCAAAATTAGTATTAAAATACAAGCTCCTTGCTTCTGTAAACATAAATAAAGTGCTACATATTTGTGTAAATTGGTTCATATTTGTATCACTTTGTGAAAATGAAAAATAAAAAATTTTATAAAAATACTTATCTTTTAAAGGCCAAACACAATATTTATTTCATTTTATGCTGTCTCTTAAATGTTTCAAAAGAATTTTTAATAAAAAATGTTCAAAAAGTAGGCTTGAATTGAATGCAGTCAGTTCATATCTGGCCTTGAAGAAAATAAAAACCATGAAATACATGTCATTTCCTTTCTCTCTTCTCAATTTTCAATTGCTTGACCCATCTGTTAGGTTGATGCCTATTTAAAAAAAAAAAAAAAAAAATCTGATAGAAAAGTATATATGCAAAAGAAATCTGATAAAAGCTGTTTATTCTCTGTCCTATATTTAAAGAAGTAACTATATCTGTTACTGTAGATCAGGAGTCGGCAACCTGTTTGTCCTTAAGATCGCAATACTAAATTTGAAAATCACCGAGGGCGCATATTTTACATATAATCAACAGGTATAAATAGACATAAAAAAAAAACAGATTTTTTATAACTTTATTTTGTTGGTGTCATACATAATGATACATATAATTCAGTGTGAAACTTGGGTGTCCATATTTTCAGCTAATTTCTTATAATTGGGGATATATTTAGAGTTCCCGGTCTTTAAACAATTATCTAAATGTGAGTCATTAAGCTTTGTTCGGTATTTTGATTTCAAATTTTTCATATTTGAGAACAAAGACTCGCAATTGTATGTTGCACAATATGAATAAATTTTTAGCACACATTTCCTTAAAATAGGATACTTATTTTCATCGACTAAATTCCAAAACATTTTATCATTACTATGCGCTTTTAAAATAATATCACTTTGCAAGTTTATTATTTCTAATTCTAGGTCTTCGATATTATGAAGCTCGAAATACACTGAAACTAATTCAAGGACATCGTCTTCAGTAACATTGAATGGATTTATGAAAAATGTTAGAACGGGTTCTAATGCTGCAAAATCGTCAAATCTAGAAGAAACCTCTTCTATTAGCTTATCTATAATTTCTAAATATGATGTAGCAGTAACATTTTCGTTATTCAAATTTAAACTCTCAACAGTATATTTTATATTTGGGATATGTGATAATGATTTTTTCAATAGATGGGATTTCAAAAACACTAACTTGCATTTGAATGTCCTAAACTCAACTGACTACTTGCTGTATATCGCCAATTGACAAGAGTAAGTAAATCGCTCTGGCTATCATACATTTACATTAGTCCATGGAGGGCTCATTAAAAATTGATCAGGAGCGCCATGGCGCCTGCGGGCGCCGCGTTGCCTACCCCTGCTGTAGATAAACCATTTTATTGTAAGCAAACTGAGTAACAGAATTTCAGTAACATTTAGCATTATAACGTATGCACATTTAGGAACTTTAAACAAAGGATAAAAATAATTATAAAAAACTAGAAGCTCTGTCAAGAAAATCTCATATTGATCAAAATGACTTCTGTCATCATAAGATATAAAACATATAACTGCTACATATCCAGATGAATTTCAGATATCTGTAACACAGTTAAGTATCTTTGCTAAAGATCTGGTTATCCAGCTATCAGGCAGATATCCTTAAGTAGAAATTCTTAAATTCTGCAGATTGCAATTGCAATAAAAGTACATTGTCAAAAACTGGTTTTTAAAAATTTTATGAATTATCATTTTCTAAACTTTAAATTAAAAAATAAAATTGGTGGAAAAATATTTCAAAATTTGATTAAAATTACAGGGGATTTCATGGTTGCTCATAGAAATTTGCTAACAGTAAGGACTAGGGCTTGATTATTTATCAATATATTGTCAAATATTGATATTCTTAAAAGTATCGCTATAACAATATTTAAAATTCTGCTCCACCAGTATATCCCTTTACTCCAATGAGTGCTACTCAGCTGCATTCACTCGTTAGTAGTTCTTAATAATTTTATGCTTGGTAATTTCCTATTGTTCCTTTCTTTCTTGATATAAACTTTGTAGTGCTGTTAAATTACCTTTTTGTGTTTACTCAATAAGGTGCTTTGTCTATTTAGATATTAGTTTTATATCAAATTTTATTACCAATTTTAGTTATTTTGATGTCATTATAAAGATAAAAGTCTAAACAATAAAATCATTAAAATTCTCAAAAATATGTACTATCTTTTACAAATTTGTAATAAAAGAATTTTTTTTCTTCTTTTTTCAAATTTAAAGATTTTTTGACAGTAAAACCACAAGTTTCACAATCTTCAATTTTTTTTCTCTTCTTTTTTTTTTTTTTTTTTTTTTTTGTTTGTACAGTTTAAACATACTTTTCAACATTAAAAAAAATCAAAAGGGGGCTTTCTGTTTTTGTCAATATAAGTGCATAATTAACAGTCTCTGTTTATCGTAATTTTTTATTCTAATTTCATTACTAATATTATTTTAACATTTTTATTGTAAGTTCTATTTATTAATAATTTCCTTTTTTAATTTTATTTTTGTACAGATTGATTTGCGAATGAAGAGTACAGTCATGGATTATTTTGGACATAATTGTTGCTCATTGAAAAAGAGAGCTTTCAGCATTTCTAATGACATGTTATGTGTACCTGGCACAGATAGAATAACTCGTATTTGGCATTTAAATGGCAGCAATCCAATATATGAAATGAAACCTGTTATTGATCCAGATAATGACAGCAGAGCATGGCTCTACACTGATTGCAATAAAACTTTTATGTATGAATTTGAACAATACTTTCAAAGACGATATCGTATTATATAACCTAATACCAAAATCTAATATGATATTTTAACTATCACCAAAGTGCATTATTAAAATTATCAGAGTTCATTATTTTTCTAATTATTTAAAGGCTACAATGTTATGTATAGTTCAAAAAAATTCTAAATTTTTTTTTTAGGGGCAGTAAATAACCAGGATGTCAAAATAGTAACTTTTCAATATAAATTGATGGATCAAAATTATTGTAGAGTGTATTATTACCACTTTTCTGCATGTGTTGTGATGCCTAGATATTTAAAATATCTAATGAAAAATCAAAAAGGGGTGTTTATTATTAACATTGATTAAGAAATTTAAAGAGAAAAGTCAAATATAATCTGGTATAGTTACAGTTTATAATTTAAAAGTTTTTTCTTCCATTGCACTATTACTTTTTTTTATTCTTTCTTTTTGATAATGAAAATATTTAAGTCCTTTATTTAGTCCTAATTCATGTATCTATATACATTATCATAAATGTAACTTAATACATTTGTATGTATAAGTCAGATTTTTTTCCACTTGAATTTAAAACAAAAACTTTCTTTTGGTTTAAACTCTTTACACAAATAATTATCTTTACAACTATTGGAAAAAAAAAAATTGTTACAATGGTTCCACATCCCCTTTTTTCCTGATTAATCATCATATTTAATCTGGAATAGTCACTCTAAAAATTTCTTCATTATATAAATATATAGAAATAATTTTAAAGGTTTCATGGCTTATTTTTAAATGGTTATTTTACATGCTGTTTTAATTTCTAGAACATTTTTAATGGTCTGTTGCAAGTTCTAGAGTTGTATTTTACTTTAGTATCAAACTGTTTATTTTAGAAGTATCACCTTTTTATAGTTCTGTTTGGGCTATTCATAGTTGGTGGAAGAATAAAATTCAGGGTATTTTTTTATTTTATAATCTTCATATGGTAATTGAATATGCTTAATATTTAACATAAATGGCAATAGCTGTAGTTTTGTGTATTTGGTTATAGGTTTTTCATTTTATTCTTTTTAGACATTTTGTTTACAATTAAAAAAAAAAACAAGGATTTTTTTCATGTTAATTATTTTATTTAATCCAGAATAGTTTTTAACATTAATTAAATTATTACTTTGCAATAAATACATTAATTCATGCTTGAGTTGATTTGTAAAGAAACTCATTGGAAAATTATAGAGCAATACTCGAAAAAACACTAGAAAAAACAATTTCAGTACATATTTTTAAGTGTTTATTTTGCCTGCAGTGTTCACTTCTAGATAGTTTTTAATGTTCCTATTCATGATCTAGAAGTATCATCATTCTGTTTATAATAAATGTCCTTCTGTATTCAAAATGTGAATTTATACTTTTGTGTTTATAATTGGTGGAGAAATTAAATTCAGCCTACTTTATTTTATAAATTTTCATATAGTAATTGGATATGGTTATTGTTTAACATAAATGGCAATATCTGTAGTTTTATGTATTTTGTAATAGATATTTCATTTTATTCATTTAACCCTTTATTTGACAAGATGTTTTTTCAAATATCCATTAAATATATATTTAAATAAATAATAATAACAATATTAATAATAATAATTTAAATAATAATAATAATATATTTAATATATATTATTGATAAAAATATATATTTATTATAAACATTTTATTTATTTGATTGTTCATTGTAGTGGACTTAGCCAAATTAAGGGTTAAAAAAAAAGAAATTTGTTATAATAATTTTCTTCTTTTTTATGTTAATCATGTTTAATCCACAATATAGTTTCTTTTTTACCATTAATTAAATCTTTAATTTGTAATACAGAGTTACCAACGATTCCGGATTCTGCGGAATTATTCCGCATTTTAGCTAATGATTACGGAATTACGGACGTTGCTGCAAAAATTACGGAAAAATCAAAAATTTTGTTATCAAAAGAATTTTAATAAGGAACAGTTAGCTTCTGGAAAATGTACAATGTTGGCCCTAAACCAAAATACTGAGATTTCTTAATAAAATTATTTTGGGAAAATTCACTTTGCTTCTTTTAAATAATTTCTGCTGTACGGTTATTTTGTGTATATGAACTATGTCTACAAATTTGCATTTTTATGGTAAGTCGGCATTTCTCTTATCAGGAAGTGTGTCCAGTTTTTTTTTTTTTTTTTTAATTTCTTATTTTATGAAAATGCTTTCAAATTTTGATATTTTTGTAAAAATTTGTTTACTAAAACACTTTTAAACATAGATTTTTGTTAAGGGTCCATTTTTTTTTTCATATTGATTTTTTCTGAAGAGTCCAAAAGTGGACTCAGTTTTTTCTTTGAACAGACCCCTGTATATGTATTACTAAGTTTCGTGAAGGTTAAAATTGAAAATTATTTGCTAAGTTTTAAATTCTTAATTTTGAAAATTATATATTTTTCATCTGGTGTACTGTAAATTGCTTAAAATTTATATATATATATATATATATATATATATATATATATATATATATATATATATATATATATATATATATATATATATTTTATGAGATGGTGAAAAGTACTGGGGAGGGGGGGGGGTAGGTTCATCAATGCTGATTCCTGATTCCATTGGTTGGAGGTTGGCAACCCTGGTAATACATTAATTCCTGTTTGAGTTTATTTGTAAAGAAACTCATTGGAAAATATAGAGAAACATGCAAAATACCTTCTTAACTCTTTAAGAAAAACAACTTCATTAATTATTAAGTGTTTATTTTGCCACTTCTAGATTGTTTGTTTTTAATGTTTCTATTCATAATTTAGAAGTATCTTCCCATCTGTATCATTACATTTACAGATATGCCAACTACTTCGGAACAGCTCCGGGCCGAACAATGGCCGAATGGTTAGGGTGCTGGCCTTCAGAACCGGAGTTCGTGGGTTCGAATCCAACTATAGCATGGATGTTTGTAGCCGTTCGGAATCGGCTTTAAGCAGTAGGTCCCGGTCTCATTAGCCCTCGTGTTGTAAAAAGTTGACCGTAGCGCTCCAAACTGGAGCAGCTCTGGAGAAATGAGAAAATTTGATAACTTCAGAAACTTCTGAGATTTCTCCTGAAAAAAAAAAAAAAAAAAAAAAAAAAACGAAACTTTTCAACAGTTAAAAGATTGCAATTCAGCAATTAAATACAAAGTATTGCGGAAAATGATGCTGAATATTACTATTTTCACACAGTAATGCTGCATATTAAAAGTTTTCAGCACTGTGCGGAAAAACCAAACTAAATTTAGGTCAAATTTGAGTAGACAAACTCTAGAATCCCTGATGATAGAAAAAGGGAAATATTTTTATCAGGGTCAATGTTGCTATAAGAAACTCTCTTCTGAACAATAAGTTGTTAAAGCTAAAAAAGTTACCCATAAATTTTTAAATTCATAAATTTTAATTTATCTTTTACAATTTACTACTGTGTAAATGTTTCAAATTTAATTTTAATGTAGAAACCAACAAGATATGCACTTATGTATAATCTGAATTAGCTTGTTAAAATTTCAAACTACGCTGCTGCTCCGGACACAATTGTCTGAATGTTGGCATGTCTGCATGCTATTTATAATAGATGTCCTTTTCTATTAGCAGTATGAAGTTATTTTATACAGGAGTGATTGTGCTCCAGGAGCACCATGGAATTTTTTTTTTTTTTTTTTTTCAATTATCTTTCCGGGTTTGGAATTAATCATTTTTTCGGGACTGAAATTTGCCACCGTGGTACTTTAAATTCAAAGAAACAACAAAAAAAAAAAGCTTGAAAAAAAATTAGAAAGGTTCTCGTCAAACTTTCATTATCGCTTGTTTCATGTTTCAACCGCAGAAAGCGAGTATTCGAGTACTGCTTCGGTCAGCATTTCCGATCATCTTAGGAAGTAG
>CM063502.1:107437298-107600090 GCA_032207245.1 Pardosa pseudoannulata
CCATGTGTAATTCTGACAAAACGTGTCAGAAAAAAAGAACTAATCTTATATTAAATTGTTTTAGCTACATTAAATATAATAATACATCATCTTAGCTCTTTATTGTGAGGAGTTAAATCTTCCAAATCACAATTCTTAAATGAAGAGAAGAAGATATATTATGATGAAAATATTTACCTATTTATTATGTGATTAAAATATATATGTGTAGATAAAATACATTTTAAAAATATTTAGTTTAAACAAAATCCAATTAGTACAAACAGGAGTTAAGTTTTTTTACAATTAAAGGTCACTACTAAATATTAAAAAAGAACCATTAATTAACATAACTGTATTTTATTGAATTTATACAAACAGGTTTTACATATTCCCAAGTTTTTGTTTTTTAAAATCTTCAAAATTAGTATTAAAATACAAGCTCCTTGCTTCTGTAAACATAAATAAAGTGCTACATATTTGTGTAAATTGGTTCATATTTGTATCACTTTGTGAAAATGCAAATAAAAAATTTTATAAAAATACTTATCTTTTAAAGGCCAAACACAATATTTATTTCATTTTATACTGTCTCTTAAATGTTTCAAAAGAATTTTTAATAAAAAATGTTCAAAAAGTAGGCTTGAATTGAATGCAATCAGTTCATATCTGGCCTTGAAGAAAATAAAAACCATGAAATACATGTCATTTCCTTTCTCTCTTCTCAATTTTCAATTGCTTGACCCATCTGTTAGGTTGATGCCTATTTAAAAAAAAAGAAAAAAAAAATCTCTGATAGAAAAGTATATATGCAAAAGAAATCTGATAAAAGCTGTTTATTCTCTGTCCTATATTTAAAGAAGTAACTATATCTGTTACTGTAGATCAGGGGTCGGCAACCTGTTTGTTCTTAAGGGCGCAATACTAAATTTGAAATTCACTGAGGGCGCATATTTTACATATAATCAACACGTATAAATAGGCATAAAAAAAACAGATTTTTTATAACTTTATTTTGTTGGTGTCATACATAATGATACATATAATTCAGTGTGAAACTTGGGTGTCCATATTTTCAGCTAATTTCTTATAATTGGGGATATATTTAGAGTTCCCGGTCTTTAAACAATTATCTAAATGTGAGTCATTAAGCTTTGTTCGGTATTTTGATTTCAAATTTTTCCTATTTGAGAACAAAGACTCGGAATTGTATGTTGCACAATATGAAGAAATTTTTAGCGCACATTCCTTAAAATAGGATACTTATTTTCATCGACTAAATTCCAAAACATTTTATCATTACTATGCACTTTTAAAATAATATCACTTTGCAAATTTATTATTTCTAATTCTAGGTCTTCGATATTATGAAGCTCGAAATACACTGAAACTAATTCAAGGACATCATCTTCAGTAACATTGAATGGATTTATGAAAAATGTTAGAACGGGTTCTAATGCTGCAAAATCGTCAAATCTAGAAGAAACCTCTTCTATTAGCTTATCTATAATTTCTAAATATGATGTAGCAGTAACATTTTCGTTATTCAAATTTAAACTCTCAACAGTATATTTTATATTTGGGATATGTGATAATGATTTTTTCAATAGATGGGATTTCAAAAACACTAACTTGCATTTGAATGTCCTAAACTCAACTGACTACTTGCTGTATATCGCCGTTTGACAAGAGTAAGTAAATCGCTCTGGCTATCATACATTTACATTAGTCCATCGAGGGCTCATTAAAAATTGATCAGGGGCGCCATGGCGCCGCGTTGCCTACCCCTGCTGTAGATAAACCATTTTATTGTAAGCAAACTGAGTAACAGAATTTCAGTAACATTTAGCATTATAACGTATGCACATTTAGGAACTTTAAACAAAGGATAAAAATAATTATAAAAAACTAGAAGCTCTGTCAAGAAAATCTCATATTGATCAAAATGACTTCTGTCATCATAAGATATAAAACATATAACTGCTACATATCCAGATGAATTTCAGATATCTGTAACACAGTTAAGTATCTTTGCTAAAGATCTGGTTATCCAGCTATCAGGCAGATATCCTTAAGTAGAAATTCTTAAATTCTGCAGATTGCAATTGCAATAAAAGTACATTGTCAAAAACTGGTTTTTAAAAATTTTATGAATTATCATTTTCTAAACTTTAAATTAAAAAATAAAATTGGTGGAAAAATATTTCAAAATTTGATTAAAATTACAGGGGATTTCATGGTTGCTCATAGAAATTTGCTAACAGTAAGGACTAGGGCTTGATTATTTATCAATATATTGTCAAATATTGATATTCTTTAAGTATCTCAATAATCATATTTAAAATTCTACTCCACCAGTATATCCCTTTACTCCAATGAGTGCTACTCAGCTGCATTCACTCGTTAGTAGTTCTTAATAATTTTATACTTGGTAATTTCCTATTGTTCCTTTCTTTCTTGATATAAACTTTGTAGTGCTGTTAAATTACCTTTTTGTGTTTACTCAATAAGGTGCTTTGTCTATTTAGATATTAGTTTTATATCAAATTTTATTACCAATTTTAGTTATTTTGATGTCATTATAAAGATAAAAGTCTAAACAATAAAATCATTAAAATTCTCAAAAATATGTACTATCTTTTACAAATTTGTAATAAAAGAATTTTTTTTCTTCTTTTTTCAAATTTAAAGATTTTTTGACAGTAAAACCACAAGTTTCACAATCTTCAATTTTTTTTCTCTTCTTTTTTTTTTTTTTTTTTTCTTGTGTACAGTTTAAACATACTTTTCAACATTAAAAAAAAATCAAAAGGGGGCTTTCTGTTTTTGTCAATATAAGTGCATAATTAACAGTCTCTGTTTATCGTAATTTTTTATTCTAATTTCATTACTAATATTATTTTAACATTTTTATTGTAAGTTCTATTTATTAATAATTTCCTTTTTTAATTTTATTTTTGTACAGATTGATTTGCGAATGAAGAGTACAGTCATGGATTATTTTGGACATAATTGTTGCTCATTGAAAAAGAGAGCTTTCAGCATTTCTAATGACATGTTATGTGTACCTGGCACAGATAGAATAACTCGTATTTGGCATTTAAATGGCAGCAATCCAATATATGAAATGAAACCTGTTATTGATCCAGATAATGACAGCAGAGCATGGCTCTACACTGATTGCAATAAAACTTTTATGTATGAATTTGAACAATACTTTCAAAGACGATATCGTATTATATAACCTAATACCAAAATCTAATATGATATTTTAACTATCACCAAAGTGCATTATTAAAATTATCAGAGTTCATTATTTTTCTAATTATTTAAAGGCTACAATGTTATGTATAGTTCAAAAAATTCTAAATTTTTTTTAGGGGCAGTAAATAACCAGGATGTCAAAATAGTAACTTTTCAATATAAATTGATGGATCAAAATTATTGTAGAGTGTATTATTACCACTTTTGTGCATGTGTTGTGATGCCTAGATATTTAAAATATCTAATGAAAAATCAAAAAGGGGTGTTTATTATTAACATTGATTAAGAAATTTAAAGAGAAAAGTCAAATATAATCTGGTATAGTTACAGTTTATAATTTAAAAGTTTTTTCTTCCATTGCACTATTACTTTTTTTTATTCTTTCTTTTTGATAATGAAAATATTTAAGTCCTTTATTTAGTCCTAATTCATGTATCTATATACATTATCATAAATGTAACTTAATACATTTGTATGTATAAGTCAGATTTTTTTCCACTTGAATTTAAAACAAAAACTTTCTTTTGGTTTAAACTCTTTACACAAATAATTATCTTTACAACTATTGGAAAAAAAAAATTGTTACAATGGTTCCACATCCCCTTTTTTCCTGATTAATCATCATATTTAATCTGGAATAGTCACTCTAAAAATTTCTTCATTATATAAATATATAGAAATAATTTTAAAGGTTTCATGGCTTATTTTTAAATGGTTATTTTACATGCTGTTTTAATTTCTAGAACATTTTTAATGGTCTGTTGCAAGTTCTAGAGTTGTATTTTACTTTAGTATCAAACTGTTTATTTTAGAAGTATCACCTTTTTATAGTTCTGTTTGGGCTATTCATAGTTGGTGGAAGAATAAAATTCAGTGTATTTTTTTATTTTATAATCTTCATATGGTAATTGAATATGCTTAATATTTAACATAAATGGCAATAGCTGTAGTTTTGTGTATTTGGTTATAGGTTTTTCATTTTATTCTTTTTAGACATTTTGTTTACAATTTAAAAAAAAACAAGGATTTTTTTCATGTTAATTATTTTATTTAATCCAGAATAGTTTTTAACATTAATTAAATTATTACTTTGCAATAAATACATTAATTCATGCTTGAGTTGATTTGTAAAGAAACTCATTGGAAAATTATAGAGCAATACTCGAAAAAACACTAGAAAAAACAATTTCAGTACATATTTTTAAGTGTTTATTTTGCCTGCAGTGTTCACTTCTAGATAGTTTTTAATGTTCCTATTCATGATCTAGAAGTATCATCATTCTGTTTATAATAAATGTCCTTCTGTATTCAAAATGTGAATTTATACTTTGTGTTTATAATTGGTGGAGAAATTAAATTCAGCCTACTTTATTTTATAAATTTTCATATAGTAATTGGATATGGTTATTGTTTAACATAAATGGCAATATCTGTAGTTTTATGTATTTTGTAATAGATATTTCATTTTATTCATTTAACCCTTTATTTGACAAGATGTTTTTTCAAATATCCATTAAATATATTTAAATTAAATAATAATAACAATATTAATAATAATAATTTAAATAATAATAATAATAATATATTTAATATATATTATTGATAAAAATATATATTTATTATAAACATTTTATTTATTTGATTGTTCATTGTAGTGGACTTAGCCAAATTAAGGGTTAAAAAAAAAGAAATTTGTTATAATAATTTTCTTCTTTTTTATGTTAATCATGTTTAATCCACAATATAGTTTCTTTTTTACCATTAATTAAATCTTTAATTTGTAATACATTAATTCCTGTTTGAGTTTATTTGTAAAGAAACTCATTGGAAAATATAGAGAAACATGCAAAATACCTTCTTAACTCTTTAAGAAAAACAACTTCATTAATTATTAAGTGTTTATTTTGCCACTTCTAGATTGTTTGTTTTTAATGTTTCTATTCATAATTTAGAAGTATCTTCCCATCTGTATCATTACATTTACAGATATGCCAACTACTTCGGAACAGCTCCGGGCCGAACAATGGCCGAATGGTTAGGGTGCTGGCCTTCAGAACCGGAGTTCGTGGGTTCGAATCTCACTATAGCAAGGATGTTCGTAGCCGTTCGGAATCGGCTTTAAGCAGTAGGTCCCGGTCTCATTAGCCCTCGTGTTGTAAAAAGTTGACCGTAGCGCTCCAAACCGGAGCAGCTCTGGAGAAATGAGAAAATTTGATAACTTCAGAAACTTCTGAGATTTCTCCTGAAAAAAAAAAAAAAAAAAAAAGAAAAAACGAAACTTTTCAACAGTTAAAAGATTGCAATTCAGCAATTAAATACAAAGTATTGCGGAAAATGATGCTGAATATTACTATTTTCACACAGTAATGCTGCATATTAAAAGTTTTCAGCACTGTGCGGAAAAACCAAACTAAATTTAGGTCAAATTTGAGTAGACAAACTCTAGAATCCCTGATGATAGAAAAAGGGAAATATTTTTATCAGGGTCAATGTTGCTATAAGAAACTCTCTTCTGAACAATAAGTTGTTAAAGCTAAAAAAGTTACCCATAAATTTTTAAATTCATAAATTTTAATTTATCTTTTACAATTTACTACTGTGTAAATGTTTCAAATTTAATTTTAATGTAGAAACCAACAAGATATGCACTTATGTATAATCTGAATTAGCTTGTTAAAATTTCAAACTACGCTGCTGCTCCGGACACAATTGTCTGAATGTTGGCATGTCTGCATGCTATTTATAATAGATGTCCTTTTCTATTAGCAGTATGAAGTTATTTTATACAGGAGTGATTGTGCTCCAGGAGCACCATGGAATTTTTTTTTTTTTTTTTTTTTTTTTTTTTCAATTATCTTTCCGGGTTTGGAATTAATCATTTTTTCGGGACTGAAATTTGCCACCGTGGTACTTTAAATTCAAAGAAACAACAAAAAAAAAAAGCTTGAAAAAAAATTAGAAAGGTTCTCGTCAAACTTTCATTATCGCTTGTTTCATGTTTCAACCGCAGAAAGCGAGTATTCGAGTACTGCTTCGGTCAGCATTTCCGATCATCTTAGGAAGTAGTAGAGAAGAGGCGATTCTCTGAACTAAGAGCTTTGGCCTTTGAACGGAAGTTGACTGGATCTGCGCTTTAGCATAACTTGTGATAACACATTCTCGCGACTCGTGTGTGTGTGTGGGGGGGGGGTAGTATATTTGAGTAGTTAGAATAAAAAAGAGATAATCAGTTAGAAGGGAAATTTTTTCAGAATATATGGTATGGGATTGGCTAGTTTCTGGCTTTAAGCAGTAAATAAGGCGATTTCACGCAATAGGGCACATCTCAACTTATGACAGTTCTGGTTTTAGTTTCAAACGGAAGGGCAGTTTATTGTTTTTCTATTGGCTGTTGTAAACAGGAAAATGAATGGGAATGGCATTATAGTAGTTTGTGACGTTGCGACAAATTGCTCTATTCCGATCTCTTTAGCTGTACATAAAAGTAGACCCTAGCGCTCCAAAACCAAATTAGTTACAAACCTCTTAAGTCAAACGGGAATTCGCCAAATGGTTAGGGTGCTGGCCTTCGGAACCGGAGTTCGTGTGGGTTCGAATTCCACTATGTCATGGATGTTCGTAGCCGTTCGGACTCGGCTTTAAGCAATAGGTCCCGGTCTCATTAGCCCTCGTGTTGCAAAAAGTAGACCATAGCACTCCAAAACCAAAACCAAAAAAACAAAACGGGAATTCAAACCCGATGATTTAGATACCGAAAGAAAGCACGCCCAAAAGATCAAGCCCTAAGATCATCACCCAAAAGTTTTATTACGTAAAATTCTTTTAACTTGTCCGCTTAGAAAAAAGTAGTCTTTTATAGGGTGTATGTTATTCAAATCTTATTTTTTTAAACATTATTTAAAATAAAAAGGTTTTTAACATTAGAAATTAAATTCTGAAGTCATAAATTAAAAATTTGTTTTCAGAAATTCCTTTTAAAAATCTGCTATTTGAAATACGATTTTAAATATAATATTTTAAATAAGATATTAAAGAAACTTCTGATTTAAATCTATTTTAAACATTTTTTGATTAGGAGACTTCAGTATTTGTTTATATTAATAAAAATTTAGTTTCTTGTATATTTCATATTTAGTTACTTGTTATTTCATTACACTAATCAAAATAATAATTTTTAATAGTTCTTTACTTTCGTTTTGTCTCCCTCTCCTTCATCTCTCTCTCTCTCTTTCTTTTTCTTTTCTTTTTTTTTTTTTTTTTTTTTAATTTAATATTCAAGGTTTAAAAACTCCAATTGTAAAAAGTTAAATTTGTTTAACATCTAAGAGTGAAATTCATCAAAAGACGATTAGTAAGTTTTTCATTTTGATTGTTAAAATTAAAGTAGTCACTGCTTTTAATTTATTAACGATTAAAATCACTGCTTAATATTTACCGATAAATTATTAAATTTAAATTTAATATTAGAAGCATACAATTATTTATTACTAGCATACAGCCCGTCACGTGACGGGAAAATTTTTAATTTTCCAGAATTGTAAAGTACCCTATGAGGCGGGTTTTTTTTTTTTTTTTTTTTTTTTTTTTTTTTTTTTTTTTTTTTTTTTTTTTTTTTTTTTTTTTTGTCTGAGAATTATTTTGCAACAAAAAAAAAATCGATAATCAAATTTAAAATTATCACATATGTACCTAATCTATTACTTAAGCCAAATATAAAAGAAAATTATTTACGCAATATCTAAGTTCAGTGATAAAACGTATGAAAATAATGCAGACGAAATTTAAATAATTTAAAATAAGAAATGATTAAATGAGATGGTTAAAGGAATGACGTCATAATGTTAGAAAAAATGTTATTTTTGCCTATTTATTATGTGATAAATTGACATATTTAATAGCCTGCTCTTCACCGGGGAAAATAGGGCTTGAAATAATGGCATTATACGCTCGAAAAGGGAGAAGGGGTGGATTTCGAACATTTTAAAGATAACAGTATTTTTTGATATGATATGAAGTATACTAATTTATTCTAGAATAGATAGTTTAGGAGAAGATAAATGTTACTCGCTTTGAATTTTGCTTACCCTAACGCATCAAGAATCCAATATAGCCGAACGATAGCCGAATGGTTAGGGTGCTGACCTTCGGAACCGGAGTTCGTGGAATCAAATCCCACTGTGGCATGGATGTTCGTAGTCATTCAGAATCGGCTTTAAGCAGTAGGTCCCGGTCTCATTAGCCCTCGTGCTGCCAAAAGTAGACCGTAGCGCTCCAAACCAAACCAAGAATCCAATATGGATACCTCTATCCATTCCAGGTCCAACCGCTTCATAAATTCAAGGACAGACGGACAGATAACTTAGGCTATTATTATATAGGGGATGTAAACTCTTTTAGTTCAGGGCTTTTGATTACAAATTATATAAATTCCAGGGCTTTTTTACTTAAAGGCGCAATCACCTCTGTTTATATCATTCTATTTTTGCTATTCATTGGTGGAGGAATAAAATTCTGGCTGCAGTTTAATTTTTTAACTTTCATATGGTAGTTGGTAATTTAATATGGTATGGTAACTTATTATGTAACATAAATGGCAAAATTTGTAGTTTTATGTATTTGGTAATAGTTTTTTATTTTTTTCTTTCTAGAAATTTTGTTTACAATTTTTAAAAAGAAATTTGTTGTAATAATTTTTTTCTTCATGTTAATCATATTTAATCCAAAATGTAGTTTCTTTACCATTAATTAAATCGTTACTTTGTAATAGATTAATTTTTGTTTGAGTTAAATGGTATAAAAAACTCATTGGAAAATACAGATAAACGTGCAAAACACCTTTTCAAGTGTTTATTTTGCCTGCTGTGTTTGTTCACTTTTAGATTGTTTTTAATGTTCCTATTCATGATATAGAAGTATCTTCACATCTGCATCATTCTGTTTATAATAAATGTCCTTTTATATTTAAAGTATTAATTTATACTTCTGTGTTCGTAATTGGTGGAGGAATAAAATTCAGTCTGTTTTATAAATCTCCATATGGTAATTGGATATACCCATTATTTAACATAAATGGCAATATCTGTAGTTTTATGCATTTGGTAATAGGTTTTTAATTTTATTCTTTTCAGAAATCGTTTTTGCAATTCTTATAAAGAAATTTGTTGTAATAATTTTTCATGGTTTTTTTTCTTTCATGTTAATCATTTTTAATCTAAAATATAGTTTCTTTACCATTAATTAAATCGTTACTTTATAATAGATTAATTTCTATTTGAGTTGAATGGTATGAGAAACTCATTGGAAAATATAGATAAACATGCAAAACACCTTTTTAAGTGTTTATTTTGCCTGCTGTGTTCACTTTTAGATTGTTTTTAATGTTCCTATTCATGATCTAGAAGTACCTTCACATTTGCATCATTCTGTTTATAATAAATGCCTTTTTATAGTTAAAGTATGAACGTATACTTCTGTGTTTGTAATGAGGAATTTGCACATGTAGGGGATTCGAGCAACTTAGTATTTTTCTGATAATTCCAGGCTCGTAAATTCCAAAAATGTTTTTAAAAATGTAAAAAACTGAGTCCATCATTTTAAAAATTAATTTTAAATTTAAGCGACATTCACGTGACATCAAGACGCTCCGTGATTGGTTGTGACGTCATCGTTCACGATATCACAGCCATCTAAACACAAGGCCTGCGCACTGATTTTCCAAAAACCGGTCACGTGATCTCTCGAAGGCGGTATTCTATTTATTCTGTTGATGCTTGTTGAATGCTTGCTGATTACTGCTTTTAAATAAAAAAAAAAAGAAATTTATGGAAATGAAATAACGTTTGCTATTACATGTAGGGTAAGTAGCAATTTTGCTATCGTTTCTCCTATTATTTTATGAGCTGTTTTCTAATTAAGTATATCATAAGAATGATGGTAATTTTTAAGTTCGCTACTTTCGAATGGTTAAAATGTTTTGTTATTAGTGTGTTCTTTGTATCATATTGTATGTTATTACTGTCGTTTTAAAAATAAGTTTCATTTTATTGTTGGATCTCATAAAGGAGTTTATAATTACTTAATACATCATTTAATATCCGTGAGTTAAATGTATTCTAAGTTTATGTTAAAGTTTCATTTTGCTGCGTATTGCAACTCGGCTATTGTTGATACCTCACAAATTACAATTTCTGTTTTATCTTAAAGAAAAACCAGTTTTATTACCACAATAAAAGATTAATGTTTCCTTACTTCATTGATTAATAATGTGTTTTTAAGGATCTTTATTAATAAAAGTTGATGTACAACTTCTTTTACATATCACAACAGCAGTTGGGAAATTTCTATGTAGAATCAATATAATCTGCACGTTAAATTGTTTCTGATTTATCAGCTTCATATTTTTTACGTCCTGAGCTCTTTTTTCCAGATTTTCATATTAACTTTCTACAATTTAAAATTTTGAATGTCGAAGCGTAAAGGAGACATATCTAACAAAAATTAAACTACCAAAAGAAAATTTATAAATGTAAGAAAAAAATGTCTAAAGTAATTAACAGAAGCAATGTTTTTACACATTTTTATTATAAAAATATAACCTTTATTCAATGCTGTACTATTTTATAATAGGTAGGTACTCATATAACCTGTAGAAAAGTAGTTAAATAAACATGGTTAAATTTTTTGAATAGTTATGTCCCACAGCCAAAAGTAGAAAAATCCCATCTAAATAACATTTGCAATCTCTTTTAATTATATAAAAAAATTTTAATTAATAGATGCTTTAGGAGAGGAACTTAAAAAAAAAAAAAAACTATATTTACACTTAAAGTAACATATTTATGCATTCAGATATTTACAAATGTTTTATTAAAATATAAAAGTAATTTTATAGCAAATGATAATCAACTCAATTTATTAATAGCAGTCGCTTAACTATATCTTAAAAATGTATTAGATGATATAAATAGGTCTTCTAAATTATGTTTGCATCATTGTATACTTCACTCCAAAATTATAATTTTAACTATTTATAAAATGTTTCTGAATAGCTACTCTAAAAAGGTGACTGAAAAATATATTGAGGAAGTTAAGAAAAATCGAATAAGAGAAAAATAAAAAAAAAAATTTCTTAAATATTTCATGTAATAACAATTTTATTTTTTCTCTGTATATTATTGAATTATGTTTCATTGTTTATGTAGTACAAATCAGTATCAGATGTTATGCGTAAATAAAACTGTAAAAGTTTTGAAATTATTTTGCCTCAGCATAATATTTTTGCATGAGTTTGTGAAATTTATCAGTGATAAATTGTTCTGTGATTTTACACTAAGGCAGGGTTTTTTAACACTGCCTTTAATATAACCCTTAAGGATTTTATTTCTTTTAACTTTAATGTGATCCGTAAAGGATCATACTTTATGAATAAAGGTTAAGATATTTATTTCCATGGGACCATTTAATGAGAAGTAAGTAAAAAGAAAAAAAAATTGTGTAATTTTTTACAAATGTAATTTCTTTGTTTAAAATTTTATCTATGTATCATATCTGTTCCCGTGTAGTGTATGAAGTTGTTTTGGTAACATAAATATAAATTGGCACACAAATAAAATATCTATAGCAAAACAATTTTGTACTACTAAATATTCACGTTAATGAAATAATTGAATATCCTTAGTTTATTTTTTGAAAAAAATGTTTTGATGATTAGTAAAAGGTATTACACAATTTACTTGCGGATTATAGAAGGGAAACCTCCTTCGACCGCCGCCATTTTTTTTGAGTGCGCAGGCCTTCTATATAGATGGCTGCGTTTTAGTGAAGGATGACATTCCAAACTCGACGGAGGAAAAGTATCGTTTTCGAGAGACGTTGAAGAGTCCGCTATAAAACCCATTAGAAATCACTAATTAGGCCCCCAAATGGAAGAAAAATAAGTACTGTTCTGCTTACTTTTTTTTGTCTTCTATTATTTAAAATTAAAATTAGAAAACGTGAAAATTCCTCATTGGTGGAGGAATAAAATTCAGTTTATTTTATAAATCTCCATATGGTAATTGGATATACCCATTATTTAACATTATTGTCAATATCTGTAGTTTTATGCATTTGGTAATAGGTTTTTAATTTTATTCTTTTTAAAAAATTTTGTTTGCAATTCTTAAAAAGAAATCTGTTTTAATAATTTTTCCTGGTTTTTTGTTGTTTTGTTTTTTTTTTTTTTTTTTTTTTTTTTTTTTTTTTTCATGTTAATTATATTTAATCCAGAATATAATTTCTTGTTACCATTAATTAAATCGTTGCTGAACTCATTGGAAAATATAGAGGGACATGCAAAATACCTTTTTAGTTTTGTAGAAAAAAAAAACTTCATTATTTGTTTCACTTCTAGATTGTTTTTAATGTTCCTATTCATGATATAGAAGTATCTTCATATCTGTATCATCACATTCTGTTTATAATAAATGTCCTTTTGCATTCAAAGTATCAATTTATTTTATATACTTCTTTTTGTAGTATTCTTAATTGATGAAGGAATAAAATTCAGTCTACACTTTAAATTTATAATTTTTGTTTGGTAATTAAACATTCTTATTAACATGAATAGCAGTATTTGTAGTTTTATATGTATAGTAATAAGTCCCTTTTATTTCTACTGAAGGAATGGATCTGTGGCTAAAAACTAGTTTATAAATTTGTAAAATATTTAAAAGATAGAAACGAAACCAGTTTAAGAAATACTTTTGTTTAAAGAGAGTAGAAAGTACATTTTTTCAGTATAACATGTGTATAACTAAAAATGAAAGCAGGGACTGATCATAAATACTTTATATATGATTTTTACAATCTTTTATGTATGATTAGCTGAAGTACCTGACTTTGTCTGGGATATTTATATGTAATTTATTAATTGAATTATGAGAACTTAATTGGTACATAGAACTTCTTCACAGGTATTGAGGCATATTCCAAATTATGTTGAATCCTTTAGGTGTGTTCAGGTAGATCTGTAGAATACTGCTGTCTTCTAAAGCATTGTCCCTATCATAAATCGATAGAATTGTAATTAGTGGTATCTGCAGTACACAATATACACTAATGTTCAAAATTAAGAAAATTTTCATATTTTATTGAATTTTTTGAAAAGTGACGGATGAAATGCAAAACAACTGCTTCGAGATAAAGGTGCAAATCTTGTATATCGAGTATGTAAGCGTACACTTGTGTGAGGGCTGAGCCAGTAGAGGAACAGGCTTTATTCTTTTTTTTTTTTTTTTTTTTCTTTTCTTTTGAATTTCTTTTTTTTTTTCTTTTCTCTTTTTTCAGCAATTTTAAATTCAAATTCTAACAGTAAAGATGAGTAACCGCCAAGTTTTAGATTATGGAAGGAGGTTGCGAATTGCGGGGAGGCCAGTCTCGAGTTCATTTTAACGTCCAGCGTCGTGTGCAATTTCTAGAAACATTTCCAGGAGCCCGAGTTTCAAGGGTGACTGTTGCCAGAAGGCTTCATAAGAGAGGGTTGTACTGCAAGAAGACCTGATATTTACGACCCATTCACTTTGACAAACAGGAGAGGCCGTTTAGCCTGATGTAGACATCTTAGAGATTGGAGTATGGATAAATGAGCAATTGTTTTCTTTACTAATGAGTCCCGATTCAGCCTATTCTCGCCGTACGTTCATACGGAGAGAAACAGGGACCTGCTACCTGTCCTCCAATATCCGTGAATTTGACCATTATGCAGTCAGAGATTTAACGCCTGGGTGGGTGGGATGTTGTATAGCCTCACACCTTTCCATGTCTTTGAAAGAGGCAGACTGCGGTGAGGTATAGAGATGATATCTTGGAGCCCTGTGTTCGCGTTTTCAGGGGTACAGTTGACCTGTGTTCATTTTAATGGACGATAACACGAAGCCTCATAGAGCTGATTTGGTGGACGAATTTCAAAAAGTGAGGATATTCGCCAGATGAATTGGCCAATCAGATCTTCAGAACTCAACCCTGTAAATCTGATCTAGAACGTTAAAGGGTGAGTAGTTGCAACTCGCAACCTCCGAAAACCATCCAGGATCTGAAAACAGCGTTGCTGAGCGAGTGAGACCAATTGCCACAGGAATTCATAAACTACCTTATTTTCAAATATGAAATTCCGCTGTGATGTCTGTATATGTGTTTAAAAAAACCATACCCCCTACAAACCTTTTTTTCTCTCTTTTCTGCAACCGCTCTTTCATACATTCTGATTTCAAAAAGTGTTACGTACGATCATGCGTGTCGGTTATAACTGATGAATGGTTATTTATTTTGTATTATATTATTGTGTATCAATGTATGTACATATCAAATTTCATTAAAATTGGTTCAGTAGTCATGTTGATAATTGACCAAATCTGAAGATATCTGTCAATTTTGCAAATGAGTGTAATATAGTAAATAGCAATCATAAAAATTGACGGAGTTCTACAGAATGGACTTAAAAATATCTTACACCCACCGAAACAGGTCACCTGACGAATGTTTTCAATCCTACAGTAATCTGAGGTACTTTAAAAAAAAAAAAAAACTACTTTTATGGATTTTAATTATGTAAAAAACATAACTGCCAAAAGGTTCCCCTATGCATGTACGATCAGGGCGTGAGATTTTTGATTGCCACCTTGCCACTGTAAATCAAATATATATGGCTGACAAGTAAGTTTCATCTTTTAAAATATTGTGTTTTAAATCAAACTACAGTCAAATCCCGATATTACGCCACTATCCGCACTATCCGTTTTGGATAACAATTTGCTGCTATAAGGAATTTGGTAGTAGATCAAAATATGACCCTTTGTCTATCGATAAAATTAATTTAATCATTTATTCATTTTCTTGATTTTAGATATTCCCTAGATTCAAAGGAAAATATATTTATTTATAAATACAAAAAAAAATAGAATTCAAACAATTTCCTTTTCATTTAAATATTTTTTGGCAGAAAGATTAAAATAATTGTTTAAATTCTTTTTACTATATCATTGCTTACAGCAGTTATTCCCAAAGGGGTTCTTACAAACCCCTGGTGGTTTATGTGATCGACTAGGAATTTTTTTTTTCTGTTTGCTTAAAACGGGATGAAAATTTGCTTGTTTACTGTCGACACTCAGCTATTTACTCTAACATCACACAAAGACTTTAAAGACATTCTTCAGGTGGTTTTTTCCGATTTGACGTGACCTCGTTTTGAAAGTAAATCTACAAACTCGGGTGAACCAATACTGGTAAAGGAGCAACTTTTTAAATTATTCATAAATGAGGAGCTGTTTGAACAAAAACACTAAAATTCTGGTTAAAAAAACATATGCTATTTTATATCCTGCGTTATGGATCACTGTACAGGATCAGTTAACTCCTTCCTTTTCATTCCCGTCAAAATGAAGGGGTGAAGTTTCGCCCTCTATTTTTCGCATCCGTGATATTTCGTGACGAAGCGTTCAAAAGTAATGCTCCAAAAATATTAAGACAATCTTTTTTTTATGCCCGGAATTATGTTTCTTTCTCAATCTATGCACCAGATAGATGACAGTACCAGACTATTTGTAATATGTTAAATCAAACTATTTTGAACTCGTACGTTATTTACAAAAAACAAGGTAAAAAAATTCTGTATGATGTTCCCGTTATATTTAGTAGATCTTTATTGAAAAGCATTCGATATCCGATACCATTGCAAAAAGAGGCCGGCCAAGTTTAAGTAATAACCGTTTTATTGATAGGCATTTTATTAGATAACTATCTCATACTGTTAAAAGAGTTTGGTAACCAATGCTCTAAGCAGACTGATGAACAACATTTGAATTGGTAGAGTGCAACTTTTTGATTCGTTAGTTTGAGTACCACGGCTGGCATGGATTCTTGTAGCTGTTCGGAATCTGCTTTAACCTCTTAACTAGTCAATTTTTTTTTACCAGAAATGTTCCTAGAAAAAGCTTATTTTTTGTTTCATGTAATTAAAGTCCTAACTTAATAAGGAAAACAAAAACATTTTTTATAAATTTTGATAAATAATGAATTTAAGCTTTTTTTTTTTTAATTTTATCACTTGGGCCCACAAAAGTCCCTAAATATTGGCTTTTTGCAATCGCGGAGAATATAGAGTGAAGTTTATCAGAAGTATTATCAATTTATATGCAGGGAAAATTAAACCAGGGGCACGGAGCAGACGGGCTTTCCTCATCAATTTCGATAAAATGTCTAGCAGAAATCAAATCTTCATCGGAAATGAATTCGCTTCATGTATCATCTGAAGAATAATCCAGAACATTCCAAGACATGAATTTGTATCAGAATCGTCAGAAACATCTAACAATAAAGGATTATCGTCTATAATATCCATAAGATGTTTAGAATTCACAACTAGAAAACTGTATAAAACTATCAAGAACAAAAAATGTAATATATATATTCGACTTCCGGTAACTATAAAAAAACTAGTTAGAAAGATTCTCAACGACATGAACAAGCTGTGTCCTCTATGAAAATATTCTAATACTAAAGACTCCTTTTTAATCAATTAAAAATATGGGCAAATCAAAACAAGAAAACGGAAAATATCGATGCCCGTACGGCATATGGGCAAACCAGAAGTGTCCAACTATTACTAGCCGTCCACCGCATCGGTGTCTCATAAGCCTCTGTGTGGCAAAACAGTAGACAGTAGCGCTCTAAACCAACCAACTGACCTTTAAGCAAAAACATAGGTATTTTTGTTACTGCCAGTAGAAAGCAAAAATATCTAAATCTTGTTTTAAATGGTCGAAATCACTTTCCAAGAGTTTCGCCAAAAATTAGTAAAAAAAAAATTACATTGGCAATGAAGTAACATGCCTGCTTAACGTTGTTACGCTCATTACTTTCTCAAAAAACCTGAAAAAAAATTTCACTATTTCATTTCAGTCTAAATATCTACCCTTAATTGGCAGTTATTTCGAAGTTTGCGTATAGCAGTCTTTTCACTAACGTAACATACTCAATTTATCCGTTCGTGCATAGTTAAAAGTAAGAACTCTAAAATACTACTAGAAAGTCAGAACGACCTTCTATTCTTCTTGTACCATTATAGTTCAAAAAACCAAATATGCGGTTGTGATAGCATTCCAGTTACTTTAATGACGTATATTCGGAGAAAAAAAACGCCAAGCAATTCATTTCCTAAGTCCACAAAAAAAATTACTTGTAGTAGTTGGTTATTTTATAAATTACATGCTTTACCAAATAATGATAACAATTCGTTCTCAGACAAAATTCTAACAAGACGAAGAATAGAGGAAAAAAAAAAGTATTTCGGTTTAAAGTTAAAAGGAAAAAGTTTTGCATGCCCAGGTGTTAAAAATCGCTCCACAACATGTCAGATATGTTAGAAAGAAAGAAGTCATTGTTATTAGAGCAGCATACGTTGTTTAAAATTGTTACGTGAATTGCTTTCTCTAAAAACAAAAAAATCCACTTATTTATTTCCTGTTAAATATTTAACTTTGTCTGTCCAGGACCGTTCCATGCTATGATAGAGAACACCTCTCCGCTAGTGGCTACATTAGGAGGCTAAGCAGCAAAATCCAGTCATTAATGGGGCGGTATTTCGAAAACTTTCATCAAGCTGAAAAAAATCTACTAGATGAGTCTGAATCTGTTTTCCAGTTATAGTTTATAGTAGACATTTCGAGTAGACTAATTTTAAAATAAACCTGTTTGATAAACATAACGAAAATTCTGAAAATGGCTCACCCGCGACATGAACATATCATTCCGTGTAATGCATCGCAGTGTATTGTTTATTTTCCGTCAGTTTTTTAATGATATGCATTGCCAGATTCAGCAAAAGCCTATTACTCTACGAGAAAAGGAAGCAGTGTAATATTGCAAAAATCTCATTTAATGAGCACTTTAAAATTGTTTAGTGTATTCGGAGAAATGGGTGAAAAAATAAAACCACATCCTGTTCTCTCTTTCCGTTGAGTCTCATTCACGTGTATTTATTTGTACGCGCTGCGTTGGTTTATATAAGTTGTATTTGAAACGCCGTTTCTCAGAAATTACCTTCTTTAAATCACTTTCAATATAAACTATAGAAAATGAAGTACTGGATTTATTATTGTTATTTAAATTCTTGTGTAAGTGGTTTGTTCAAGGAAAGAAGGAATCAATGATTTGTGTATGTAATAAGGGTAAATCTGAGAGAAATAGACTGTCTTGGAAGTGTTGCTTTATTTTAATTTTGTATTAAAATAAATGATACCATAGTATTGGAGAAATATACTAACAATACATATCAGTGTCAATGGAAGAGTTTTATTAGCAAATTTATAAATAGTTAACAAAAAAATATGCAAGTGTCCATCATTACGATTATTCATATTTAATTATTAACAAAAGTATATTTAAAAGGTAGTTTAGTGTGTGTATTTAAAAAATTCATTAGGAATATATTGTGTGAGAAGAGATTTTCCTTCATATTGGACTCGCATAGACAGAGTAAGTAAAACTGTAAGCCTGTATGAAGACAGATTATTAATATAAATATGTTATTAAGGATTTTATGATTATAATTTTGAATATTACTATTGTTATAATTTTAAATATAAATTAAATACGTTTAACACTTTTAAGGATTTTATATTTAGAGTAATAATTATAAATATATTGTAATTATAGATTATGAAAGATTTGTAGAAAAGATTAAAATTTTAATCCCATGAAAAATAGTTCCATTTGTTCCTTAGGGAAAGATGGACTAAATAGCCCTGTTACCTACTTTGGATCGAACATCAGTACTGTTTGTTCACTAGAATAGCTGAATGACCTACTTTGTATTAATATGAAACGTTAGATAAAATGTTATCAGATAACTTACAATTCAAATAACGAAAAAACATTTGATTCCCCTGATTTTCATTAACCCCTTAACGTGCACGCTCGAGTTAACTCGGGCACGCTAGACTGCCTAAACTGAGCACGCTCGAGTTAACTCGGGCGCGCTAAACTGCCCAAACTGTGCACGCTCGAGATAATTCGAGCGGCGTTGTACTTTATGTTGCTATAATTTTTTACACTCGAATGCAATCGAGAATTGAAAATAACAGTGTGAAAGCAAAAACAATCGTTTTATTGATATTTATCATTTACATGGGATTGTTAGCTATAACACTTATTCAAGTATAAAAATATTTTTTTTCTACTTATCACTTAAAACTTATCTCTACCTTGTGAGCCGTTTTCCGACAGCATATTCAGATTCAGATTCTGATTCGCTTATTTTTCAATATATATTTTACTAAAATATATAAAATAAAATATAATTGTTAACTATTTTATTACTAAGCTTTGGCATTAAATACATCCTTGACTCGAGATGTCACTTTATATACTTTATTCTTTAGATATGAAACATAAGGGTTTCATGTTTGATAACTACGCATCAAGGGATGACACATCATACTGTCAATTGGTAGATTGTCTACCAATTGAACAATATACTCTTTCGACAATAATGATAATATTCTAAAAATTAGAAATCATACCAGTTGTATAAATATCCAATGTACTCAAATTTTGATTATTTTTGTAATTTTCTTGACAAGACAACGTTCTAAATTGTGTTTTTTACATTAAAATTTTTTTTGTTTGACTGGCCTTTTTCAAAAACACTGTGCATTAAGGGGCAGAATTTTTACTCAAATACGTCAACAAAGATGGAAAAAACGTATAGCATAACATTTACATACATTATTATTAAATAACATCGCCATCCACCAGCGGCGGATATAGAACCGAACCCCTGTCCCGGACGATAAATTGTGTATGGGCGGCATATCAGCTCGAAATTGTAAAATATTTTAAAGTACATAATTTTTTATTGCTTGGGGCATAATTATATACAGTAGACTCCGCTTAATGAGATAAATTTGGGACACCGTAATTTTCATAACAATAACCGATTGATAACAAAAAACGATATGCAAAATTATATAAATTTACCCCCCCCCTTTAATTTGCATGTACTAAATTTCAAAACAAAATGAAAAAACACATCTTATATTTATGTACTGCATATTCTCCTTTAAAACATACGAATTGTATTATACATAATAAAAATATTGATCAATTGTTGATTATCTACAATTTTTTCTAAGAAGCTCATTGATAAATTGTTCGTGATCATAATTAACCTGTCATAACTATTTAAAATTTCGATCTTTCTTTTAAATGTTAAATCATTTCGCTTTCTGGCTTCCATATCGACGAGCTGCGTATAAACGAGCAAGGCATAAAATGTGATTACGCTCCTTCTCAGATTACGCTCCGATAAGAATGTGTTGCCTTCTGCTTATCTGACGCCCATTGACCACCAGTGTGCGTATTTGAAAAATTAGGAACGTTTTCCCACTCCTTTGTTCATTATTTTTAATATGCATGATCGAAAAAATAAGTCATGTCAAATTTTATTTTTTATACATTTTAAAACAGATCCAGAGATTAAGTTTTTACAAAATAAAAATTTATCATAATAAATAATCGTTACTTTATCATTCATTTATATTTCATCAAAAAATATCAAAATCTTTTAAATAAAATAATTATTAATAACAAAATTTTTATTACAAATTAAAATAATATAACTTTTATCATTAACATATTAAAATATCTTTATTATAAAAAATAAATAAATAAATAAATAAATAAATTAAAAAATAAATATTAATATATTATATATAATATATAATTATAAATTTATATTAAATAATAAAAATAAAATCTCAGTATTTACCTACTGTTTATAATGTCACCTTATTTACGTTTATTTATTTTTTTAAAAAAATTTATATTATTGATTTCCTTTTTAATGAAACTGATAAAAAAAAAATAATAAATAATTTTAATTATAACAAAAATATATCTCCTCGTATAAAATTGTAAACATATTATTCTTCTGTTGATTGTGTTTCATTTCTCTTTCTTTCTTTTTTTTCTCAGTTGCGATATGCATAAAATATTCCTAATTTTCATCAGATAATGAAGATTTGGTTCACTTATCAAAGCTATATTGATAAATTGTAGGTGAAAACCCAGTATGTTCATTCCCCATTTCCTTAGGTTGAAGAGGAGAATTCTTGGAAATTTAAACAACAGCCAAATGAAAGAAAAGAATGGGTTCCTTCAGAATATATTATTAATATTCCTTTGCTAGTTAAAATTAGGTTCGAAAACTGATCCCATTAACCGATGTAACGATCACATAAAGCGATAATTTTAACATACAAATAAATAGAGAAAATCGGGACCAAGTGATTTCGATAACAATAAGCGATTGATAACATTAACCGCGATTACATTAAGCGGAGTCCACTGTATGTTTATACGTTTTTTATATAAACAACTAGCAAGTTTGCCCGTGCTTCGCTACGGTGAACTTAATATATTACTTTTAAACAAAGATTTATTTTTCCTGAATAACTCTCTAAATTCGTCACAGTTCAGTTCGAGTCATTGGCATGTTTATATATTTCTATCATAAGCGTATTATAACATTATTCAGTTTTTATAATCGAATTTGTCTTATATTAAATTTGCTCAAACTTTTTTTATTGTAAAATATAAGCTTAACCCTAAATTGCATTACTGTATTACTACTGTACGTTGATTAGCAAAGTTAACAGATCTTGTCATATTACGTGATAGAATAGGAAGCACAGGTTTTGACAGCAACAGTGCTAATTTTGTTGGTAGTAATAAATGTTTTCCAAAATTAAGGAAATTTATGACAAACCACATAGTTTTGTATGAAACAGAAACACACATTCATATCGACAACCATATGAATATGAAGAAAACTATATAAAATGATAGGTTTTATTTGGCCATGAGAGTCACTGAAATTTGTACTTTTTGTACTTAGAATATTGTTGATATGCATTTCATTGTAACATAAAAATGAACCAAGAATTAAATTTAAAATTAGTTCTCATATAAAAATGCTATAATTTGCGTCACATAGAAATGAAAGTGAATCACTTTATATCTCAAATTTCAGTTCAAATCGAATAGATACTAAGCAGACGATTTTAAATAATATAAAATAAGAAATGAATAAATGAAATATTTAAATGAATGACGTCATAATGATAGAAAAATATCATTTCGCCTATTTATTATGTGATGAATTGAACATTTTAATCTCCTGCTTTTAACCGTGGAAAACTGCGTTTAAAACAATTACTTGGGATGACGTCACATTGCTAGAAATATTGCTTCTTTCCCTTAGATATGATGCGATAAATTAAAAACTTAATCGTTTGCGTTTAACCGGGGAAAATAATGCTTGGAATAATGACATGAAATGCTCGAAAAAGGGGGAAGGAATGAATTTCGAACGTTGAAAATTTACAAAAACCTTCCCAGGGATATACCTAAACATTTCCCAAATTTTCACGGCGATTGGATGGATAGTTTTTTGAGTCTATTGAGTACATACATACAGACAGACAGACAGACACACACAAATTCATTTTTATATAACAATAAGAGATGCAGAAAGGAAACTCGGTACTACTGTCCAGATTGTGATATTGGACTTTGTATATCATGCTTTAAAACATATCACACAAGAAAAAATTACAAAGTTTTATTTATATTATACGTTAGTGCAATAAAATTATCTTTCAATGTTTAAAACACATATATATTTTTTTCTATTTGCTGGAAAACCAACATTCAATCATAATAACCCTGAATGTTAGTTTTTCCTGAAAACATTATTTTATTTATTTTAAGATTGAAATGTAAACCCAAAAGTTAAAAATGAATGCATATATTATATGTACACATAAATTTATATATTTTTTAAAATAAAAACACTTTCATGACCTTTTCCCTCCCAATTATGCGATTGTTTAGGGGTTAATTGCTTTCCATTCTTCCTTTTTATATATTCTTTTTATATACTATTTTTATATATCCTTCCTTTTTATATATCTTCCTTTTTATATTCTTACTTTTCATTACGAAATTAGATTTAGCTCAATTATCAGCCTCTTAATTTAAAAAAGACACCAATCATAAATATGGGCTCCATGAGTTTTGTGAAGGTTTCTAACAAACATAGAATTAAGTATAAACTCAATGTCTCACCCATATCATTAGTAGCATTAAAAAAATAATGTTTTTATAATTCAAAACACAAAGTTAAATTTCAAGAGACGTTACTTTTAGCTTTCAAAATGTTTTATTTATACACTGTCTACTAATAAGTATTTGGATACCTGTGATAGAAAAGAATAACTAACTTTATTCAAAATCAATAGTTGGTAGAGCCTCCTTGAGAGGTAATTACAGCGTAAACCCTCCGGGGCATACTTTCCACAAGTCTTTGTATTACAGCTAGTGGTATTGTCTATTTATCCACTCGGCTTGGAGTAGTCATACAAGTTCCTTCACCGATTTTGGACGGTTAGTGCACCCCTTAATTCGGTGATCCAACTCGTCCCAGGGGTTCTCGATAGGGTTCAGGTCTGGGCTTTGGACAGGCCAGTCCATTCGATGAACTTCATTGGAAACATACCAAGCCTTGGTTAACCTCAAAACATAACAACTGGCGTTATCGTCCTAAAAGTAACAGGGGTCCAACCTGTAAAACTGCTAAAACGTAGGAAGCACATTGTCATCCAAAATAGTGCAGTAGGCATCGGCGTTGAGCTTACCGTGTATGGAGACCAAGCGTTCCTATCCATACCAGGAGAAACACTCCCAGACCATAATTCCACCTCCGCCAAACTTGACTATTGGCACAATGCATTCTGGCAGGAGACGTTCTCTAGGCAGACACCATACCCAGACCCTGCCATCCGAACGGTAAAGGGTGAACCTTGATTCGTATCTCCGAAGAACCCATTTCCACTGATTTACGGTCCAATTTCGATGTGCTTTGTACCACATTATTAACCGAGCAGCTCGGTTGGACTTTGTGATCAAAGGCTTATGGGCAGCAGCACGACCATGAAAACCAAGCAGATGTGGTTCCTTGCGAATGGTATTGACTGAAACAATACTTCAGGATTTCTGTTGAAACTCCTCGCGGATGAGGCCCATCGGTTGGGTGCGGTTCTTCCAAATTTCTCTGGGCAATACTCGTCGGTCTCTATCTCCCAGTTTCGTTGGTCTGCTGACTCGGGGTACATTCCGACGATCACCACTCACCTTCCACTTCTTAATCACACAGGCCACTGTCGATTTTGGGTACTTCAAATCGCTAGATATGTCCATTGAGTATCGGCCACATTTGTGATACCTGATAATTATATCTTTCTCGAAATCAGAGATAAAGAATGCATTGCGTAACGATTTGTGAAAACAGCTATGTAAGAACACTTAGGTATGCTCCTTTTAAAGGGATTTTCACTTCTTAATTTGAAAGGAAAGATGGAGATTCTATTGCTTTATTTGTACTGATACTACGTTAAGGGTGTAAAGTGCTTTCAAAACTTATTTTTTTCTTTTATATATTTCAGGGTGATAATAATAGATAACCAGTGTGAGATTTATCAGATGAGTAAAATAAATATATTAGACGCTGTTTTCAGAAAAGTCAGAATTCTGTAGGAAAATTTTATAGTAATTTGTATCGTGAGTAAAAGAAATATATAAGCTGTTTTCAGAAAAAGTCATCATCTTGTAGGAAAACTTGATAGCAATTTGTATCCTGAGGGAAGTAGCAGTAAAACTGCTACTGTAACGTATCCGGTCCCTGTTTAAGGTGACACAATGAAGAAGCAGGTGTTTCTTGATTAAATGATTTATTTACACCTAGCAGCTATATACACATTTCTATATACACACAATTCAATTACAGTTCACAAGTATGTGATACAATAGACGTAGGCCTGAGTAGAGACGTACAATAAATGCCTCTGCCGAAAGGTTTGATAACCGACGGAAGAAAACAATTCGGTAGCTTCGCGGAATAGTTCTCGGAAGTAATTATGTAGACAGTACACTCAATTAGACGAGAGTGGAAGTAGCAATTGGTATCTTCGAAGAAAAAAACAAAGTCAGAATTCCTAGGAGGAATATACATTCAATCCTGAAGAGCATCGAATTAAAAGAAAGCCCAAGTTACAGGGTATCGTTAACAATCTTCGAAAGAGTTTTATCCCAAGGTGGGATTTTCGCTAAAAAAAGCTCTCCGATGAAGAGACTGGTCCAGACGACCTCCTAAATAGCTGCTGCTAGCTAACTCTTAAAAGAAGTGATCCCAAAGTGGGATTATCGCTAAGAAAACCTTCCGAAGGAGAGATTGGTCAAGATGACCTCCGCATTAGCTGGTTGCTATCTAACTAATTACTTCTTAAAAATCTCATCTTGTCTCTTTTTTTTAGGGAGGGGCCTCACCCACGATTTCATCATTGGATCATCTGGCGATGATCTCACCTTCAACCAACTGGATTGGTCTGGGCTAGACAATCACCGACCGTGAACCCGAGAGTCTCCGGAATTTCGTGTCGGCGAAAGATTCAATGTTGCGCATTCCTTTGGAAACTTGTGGTTTCGACAATCATCTTTCTGGCTGTCAGTGTGGGCGTCCGGTTATCTGTCTTGTTTTGCTACCGTAGGACACAAAAGTCTAGACATCGTGGTGCCGGGGAAAACAACACCTTTGTCTCCACATAAGTGAAGTCCATTTCTCAAACTCTTTTGAGAGCAAAGTCTTTGTGAGGGAATCTTGCCCTTAAGGCACACCTTTACACTACAGTCGATCCTTCATATATACTATCTGGTGGCTGATTCCAGATACATACTACTGGTCCACCTCAACCACTAGTCTTTCGCTCCCCGAACTACCTTTACTTTATCTTAGCTTTCTATGTATATTTACTTCCTAGTTCAAAATAAAGAAAATATTGTAATCGAGATAAATTTCAACGAAAATATTTATTTTCACCATGGCTGATTTAATTTGGCCTTTTTAATTGTTAGATCTGTATATATGTACAAGAAAGCTTTAATAGTAAAACTTTAGATATCCATTTTCAACATTCATGAACTGGTTATGACGAGTTTAATCTTGATATCTGTGCGTACGTACGTATCTCGCATAACTCAAACACAATTAGACATACAAGGTCGATATTTTGTATTTGAGACTGTTAGAACGTCTAGTTTTGCAACTCTTCTTTTAATTGCACTTTGCACTCTATACTATAACGAAAAATTTCAATATAACGCACATAAACAATGTGGAGCATAACTAAAAAATAGTTGGCTGTAAAATGTTGAAATTTTGTATTTAGGACTTTTATAGCAACTAGCTTATAATCTATTGATTGAGTGCATCTATTTGATTATAATCTGCACTCTATGAAAAATTTTAATCTAACGTATATAATTGTTGTGGAACATCACTAAAAAACTATTAGCCTTAAAAGGTGAAATTTTGTATTTAAGACTGTTATAACACATAGCTGTTCTTCTCTGTTTATGACTGCAATCAGCATTGTATATATCGAAAAATTTCAATTTAACATTTATAACCGTCAAGGCCGTAACTAGGCCCTTTAGAGCTCGTGGCAAAAAACAGGTCTGGCCCCGGCTATCAAATAAAGTGAGAAAATACATAAACATGTTATATATATATATATATATATATATATATATAAGATATATATATATATATATATATATATATATATATATATATATATTCAGAATGAACTCACAAAATATTTTGTTAATTCTTAAAATGTTCCTAGCATATTAATTTTAATTTTTTTTATTCTTCCTTATTAATACTTAAAAATATTTTTGAATACTTTGGGGGTATTATTTTGCTGATAAACTGAATAGTTTATTTGAGGGGATTATTTTTTATTTAAACGTTGAATTTTCATAAAAAATTGGCAAATTTCTAAATATAAATTTAGTTTTAATAACTTTATTAAATTCAAAATTTAAAACGAATACCCGGAGTTATATTAAGGTATATTAGGAGTGTTTGGTAAACATTTTGTAAGAATCTAAAACAGGTTTAGTAGCTAAAAGCATTTTAAAAAATAAGAAAATTCATAAAAAAATTTTGAATGCATTAGATTTTATAAAAGAAAGTTTTCTTTTCAGCTTTTCCTTATTTCTACTTGGGATGAATTGTCCTCTTTCGGAACCCATTTTACTCATGGTGCGGCTCCCCTAAGACTGATGCGCTCGTGGCAAATGCCATCTTTGCCACGCCCTGGTTAAACCCTGTTGTCGAACATTACTGAAAATTAGCCTTAAAAGTTGAAATTTTGTATTTAGGGCTATTATATTGTCGACGCGGACCAATAACGCAAACAAAAAATGTAGACAATAACATTTGTCTTTAAACTTATTTAATTAATCATTATGCCAGCAGCAACGTGCGGCCATCACTCGCAAAATTCTCTTTTTAAACTACAAAAGTGTTGCCACAAAAATACAACTAAATTATACTACAAAACAAAACATAGCACTCTGAGCATAAAACATAACATTACAAAATGTAAGACATTGAGTTCGAGGATAAACAACAAAACAAAATACAAAACATTAATAAATGATTCAAACATATATCGCGTAGCAGTTTCTCCCTTTATGACTTCAATCAGCATTCTATCTAACGAAAAATTTCAATTTAACGTCTTTAACGCTGAAGATCATAATTCAAAAATGATTAGTCGTGAAATGTTAAAATTTTGTATTTAGGACTATTATAACAGAACAGACATGCCAACATTCAGGCAGTTGTGTCCAGAGCAACAGCGTAGTTTGAAATTTTAACAAACTAATTTCAGATTATACAATAAGTACATCTTATTGGTTTCTACATTAAAACTAAATTTGAAACATTTACACAGTAGTAAGTTGTAAAAGGTAAATTAAAATTTATGAATTTAAAAATTTATGGGTAGCTTTTTCAGCTTTAACTTATTTTTCAGAAGAGAGTTTCTTATAGCAACAATGACCCTGATTGAAATATTTCCATTTTTCTATTATCAGGGATTCTAGAGTTTGTCTACTCAAATTTGACCTAAATTTAGTTTGGTTTTTCCGCACAGTGCTGAAAACTTTTAATATGCAGCATTACTGTGTGAAAAGAGTAATATTCAGCATTATTTTCTGCATTACTTTGTATTTAATTGCTGAATTGTAATCTTTTAGCTGTTGAAAAGTTTTGTTATTTTCGGGAGAAATCTGAGAAGTTTCCGGAGTTATCAAATTTTCTCATATCTCCGGAGAATCCGGAGTAGTTGTCATGTCTGACAGCAAATTAAACACTTCCCCTTTTGATTGTAATCCGCACTTAATATAATGAAAAATGTCAATGTAATATATATTATGCTGTATGTATGTAACGCGTAACGCTGTATGGCATAGCTCAAAAACGGTTTGCCGTAAAGTGTTAATTTTTTTTTTTTATTTAGGACTGTTTTATGTGTATGCGCCTCCATTTTTTATTAAAATTTTCACTAAATAACGAAAATTTTCAATATAATGGCCATCAAGGCACAACAATGCAACTCAAAGTCATCGATGCAATCATACGCAATTCTAGCAATGCTGTAAAAGCAAAAGAGAAACAATGCTTTCAAAGATCGTTTTTAGAAAACAACAGTAAAAATCTATTATTTCCGGAGAATAATCCTGAATTTTTAATGTTTATTACTTCCTGGTACGGAGTGACGAAACTATTGTAATCGCTAAAATAATCATTTTAGAACGAATTATCTGTATAACAGAAAGTTTTGGTTTGGTGTGGAGCTCAACGGTTTTTATTTTTACTACACGAGGGGTAATATTACCGGGACCTACAGCTCAAAGCTAGATCCGAACGGCGTAAAACAGAAAGTCTCATTGTAGCATGTATTAATCCTTTAGGTTTCCGCCAGATGGCAATATTTAAGCTCGACTCAGACAACATGGATGCCATTAAAAACGAAAGCTACCTTGAATCTTTAAAAGAATGGGCAAACGATAATTGTGAGGACGCAACATAATAAACTTTCAGAAAAATCATGTAGTGGATACATAAGTTTTTTTAAATATATTTTCGACTTTTTACCTTTCCCATGTATATGGTATTTTTTTTTTTTTAATTTCATCTAGCTCAGTGGCGTCGGAGTGCATTGCACTTTTAACACACGGGTTCAAAGGTCGATCCTCGGGATAGGCAAAGTTGATTCGTCTTTTCAGTGAGTAGACAAACTGAGGACCAAGTATGCTTGACAACTAAACACTGGAGGTTCAGTGTAAGGTAACCTAACTGGGACATATGTTTCGTACCGCAGGGTACTGTTAGGTTATATCTGTATTTTATATGTTTGTCAATGCCTCGTTATTTACCCTACCTCTATGTGAAGTGGAATATCCCAACTCGACTGGAGCGCCACACCTTGCATGGTACTGCGCATGACTTGTTACTCTGTAGTATAGTATTTTGGAATGTTCGTGGTGATGTGTTGTGTATAATTGTCCGTGATCGTTTAATTAAAATGTTGTCCATTCTACTGTGCAATTATTTCATATCACTCTGCTACTAAGCCCAATAGGTACTTGGTCTTAAAAGAGGCCTTACGTGGGTTGTAGCGCCGGGAATTTTAGGTCCGGTCTCACCAAGTCTTTCAACAGCTAACAGAGATTAATCTCTTGTCTGTCATGCTATCTGTTGATGGCCGTGCCTTTCTATCAATTTTGTAAAGTTAAATATGAAAAATGTTTAAATAATAATTTCTAAGCACGTGCGAGTTGTAATATACTAAAATATGCAACAATTGCCAGTCCTAAGATTGAAAAAAGTATGAAGGGAAGTTACTTAAAAATCAATGTCATAGCCGTTTTTTTTTAAGTTATCCTATTATCCGAATTTTTCCTTAACTAAACAGGCCTCTCTCCCGATAGGTCTGGATAATCGACGCTCTGCGGCTCTTCTTTCGATTAAAATTTTTGTTAAATCGTCTAAGGGATTTACGTTTAGTGAGATCTTGAGGGCACATTGGAAACTTTATGCACGATTGTGGGACGCACTTTCATAATTGGCCAATATGCATAAAATTCTGCAAGTAAGACAGGAGTAACAGTATGAAATTATACGCATATTTTAAATAAAACAAAGGTTTAGTAATTTTAGTTGTTCAGTTTTTATTCAAAATATTTGGAAACCCCTGTGTTAGAAATTCTTTTCTGGAGACTAATGACTATTTGTTCATTTTAGATTATTTGTCATGTAATAATTAACATGATAAATTATGGAATTAAAATAGAAAAATAGCCCTTTTACAGGCTATGCAAAATAATTAAAGCTCTTACAATAATAATTGTTTTTAAAATTACGTAAAATAGTGAAATTAATAATAAACAAAAAGTTGTTATATTCCAAATAATTGAATTTTGAGGGTGATTACTCAACAGTGTTAGTTTTTCTGAATTAAAGTTAAAAAATGGCAAAAAGAAGAAAATAACCTGAAGACAAACTGCAGTTAATAATGTAACTATGAGGTAAATCATAAAAAAGTAATCCAAATTATTAGATAAATTATCTTAATATGGTAATCAAAATAAAACTTTAAAAAAGATAATAAGAGTATTATAGTCTACTGCATGAACCAATGAACGGATATCCACCACCAGCTCTGTGAAATCATAACAGATGAAACAAGGACAAATCAAGTTCTGTACTAATTTTTAATGAATTTCATCGAAGAAACATTATGAAAATATGAAATTTTTTACTTATTTTTTTAAAAAATTATAATAATATTTAACCCTCCGAGTGGAACACACCGATTAAAAAAAGTCTCTAAAAGTACGCTAAAGATTTATTGTGTCAATGGCCAAAGCGTTCTATGATTTTTTACTTCACCCTTTGTCGACTAGAATGGAATACGGGTGTTCTTTTCTCTAAAAAATAGTCTTTTGGGAAAGTAAATTAGTATTCAAAAAGAATGAAACATTCGACCACAGACTACACTTCATCGACAACAACAACAACTTTATTTTCTTTTTCCAACTCTTTTCGCGTTGTCACTGGCGGGAAAACAAAAACAGCCGTGCTCGCGACATTCTCCCACCTTTTGATTTTTAAGTTAAATCATCATAAATAAAAATCAAAACTATATAAAACAATACTAAAATAAACACAAATACTAAATGAATACTAAATGAATTACGAATTAAATGAGTTCAAGTAAGTGAAGAAAGTTCAAGAGGATATAGCTTTTTGACAGGTCGGATCAATTCTCCAGCTCTCGTTTTTACTTTCACCACGCGTACTTGATTGTCTTTTCCGTGATAAATATCCATCACAAGACCAATCGGCCAATCAGATCTTTTTAAATTGTCCTATCCTACAAGAACAATGTCGTTGATTTCGATTGGTCTTACAAATTTTCTTTTCAAAGGCTTTTGTACTAAAAGACCAAGATATTCAACTCGGAATCTTTTAAGGAACTGTTCTCTCAATCTCTGATGAAATCTCCATCTGTTAATAAGGTTCACTTTATCTAACTTGTCGATATAAGGTATTCCGACCGTTTTAACGTCTTAGATAAGCGACGAGGGTAAAGTTTCTGATGTTCTGACTGTGTGTCTCTTGCAAAGGATACATTTGGATAAGACTCTTTGCACAGTTTTCCTGCTTCTTAATACCCAAAATCTTTGACGCAGACTAGTCAGTACAAATTGTACACCAGCATGCTTAAGTTGCAAATGATAATCGAATATTAATCGATGTACAAGTTCATCATTTGAAGGCAAGATGATGGGACATCTAAAATATTCAATATCCTCTCTTCTCATGATTTAGGTTTTCAATCGATAAATTCCATCTTCGTCTACATAAGTCATAAGACCTTTCAGGTTGTCTTCATTCAATGATTCGTTTTGAACTAATTTTAGCAATTTCTTTTCAGCATTATTAATTTCTTGAACGGTCAAGCTTCCTATCATTTTTCCTTGTAGTTGTCTACAATTCCTTATGAATCTAAGAATCCATGATGTCAGTCGAATAACTTTAAAATAGCTAGAAAAATATCTCAAATACCATTTTTCTTTGGTTATATTCAAATGGGAGGCAACAGTTTTTCTTCTTTCATTTTGTATCTCCTCTTCATTTAAAACAACTTCGGATTTGGGCCAATCTTTCCTTTTTCTTCTTAGCCAATGTGGCCTCTCCCACCATTTGGATTTGATCAATGTACTTACAGAACATCCTCGAGATGGCATATCTGCCGCATTCAAGTTCCCTGGAATATGGTTCCATGTTTCGTTTGAAGTCAAAGATTTAATTTCTTTTATTCTATTTCTGACAAACACACTCCAATTTTCATCCTTTTCAATCCAGAACAATGCAGTTGATGAATCAGTCCAATAGAAAACTTGAATTTCTCCTAAAAGAACGCTTTCAACACAACAGTTGAAAGGCGTGCTCCAATGCAGCAAGCTAATAGTTCTAATCTTGGAATTGTGGTTTTTTGAAGGGAGCTACTCGACTCTTTGCAGAAACAAACGACACTGAAATAGTATCCCTTTCAACTTTACGAAGATATATCACAGTGCTAAAGGCACTTTTGCTTGCATCACAGAAAACATGCAGACTCAGTTCTTGAATTTTGTCAATATTTAAGCATCTTGGAATTTTCACCTCTGACAAACAACCTACATCACGTAACCAAGAAGCAAATTCCTTTTGATAGTCATCAGGCAGGACTGTGTCCCATCCTATTTTCAAATTCCAACTTTTCTGAATGAGCAGTTTAGGAATCAATGTAGCGGGGCATAAAAAACCAAGGGGATCAAAACTTTTGTGAATTATGCTCAAAACGTTTCTTCTTGTCAAGTCTGTGAATGAACACTTCAACAATGCTGTTGTATCACAGAAAATATCATCTTCATTTTTATTCCACAACAGTCCTAAAACTGGAAAGGGGTCAGATGGATCAGAATCAATGTTCTTCAATTAGGTATGCTCCCACCCTCTTAAATCAAAGCAGGCAGTTCCCAATATGTGTTTAGACTCTTCCATGAATCTATATAAGGTGTTATAGTCTGGAACCGAAGTGAAGCAATTGTCAATGTAAAATGACTTCATTAATTTGGAAACAGTCCTCTGGAAAATTCACTAGATTCTTATCTAGATGATAATTCAGTACAGCTCCTAAAATAAAGAGACTACAATTTAAACCAAATACTAAACGCTTATGTCTAAAGGTTTTGACACTTTTCTTTTATAAGTTATTCCACCAAAGAAATCTTAGGAACTCCTGATCGGGCTTGAATATCGATATCTGAAGAAATGCTTTCTTTATGTCGGATACAACACCTATTTTTTCTTTTCTAAATCTTAGTAAGATGGGGGAAATCTCTTCTAAAAGATTTGGACCCTTTTCTAAGCAATCGTTTAATGACAAGGAATTTTTACCTCGACAACTAGCATCGAACACGGGACGAACTTTCGTTGTAGAAGATTCTTTAAACACACCTCTGTGTGGCAAATAATGGCTCTTCTTCTCAATTTCATTAAAGGGAGCCTCTTCAATAACTTCATCTTCGATCCATTGATGAAGTACAGCTTCATAACCTTCAAACTGATTTTTCTGGAGCAATTTCTTCGTGTTTGATTTCAAACGTTCTTTACAGATGTCTTCATTAGAATTTAGAAGAATTTGGTCAGAGATCCATGGTAAATGAACTTTATATCTTCTCACATCATTGACAGTAATCGTTTTCTTAAAATAATCTAAAGCAGCCGTTTCCATTTCTTTTCTTGATTAAACTTCAACGGGGTCTCGAATTCCTAATGTATCTAGTTTTCACAGATTCTCAATACTAGAACTACTTACAAACAAAGATATTGACGACATGGCAGAAGTTACATTTTTATTTGAGCAGTTTTTTCTTCTATTTTTCCCATTAGAAGCCATCCAAATTTACTTTCAATCGCAACTAATTTAGAACTTAAACGTTTTATTGTTCCGGTTACGATGTTAAAATAATGTTCAGCACCGATGAGTAAAGAAATATTTCCGTTCCCCAAAATATCGTAATTAACATCACTCAAATTAATTCCTTCGGTTTTTAATTCGTTAATCATATCAATAGGAGCAAATTCCAAAGGGGCACTCGAAACTTCATCAATTTCTAAAACTTCTATTACTGACTCATTCTCATCCAGTATATCTCTTATTTTTACCTGAACTCGAGCACATTTTATACGAGTTGGGGCTTTTGAGCCAAAAGTATGAATAAAAAGTTCCTCTACACCCACTTTATTCAAAGACAATTGTCGTGATAGGTCTTTTCGAATGAATGACCTTTGACTACCTGGATCATAAAGACAGCGAATTACTCTACTTGATAAATTTCCAACCAATTTAACAGCAGAAGTTTGCAATAAAATTTGGTTTTGTTCATTGTTTACATGATTAGAAATCGTACAATCACCTTTATTTTGTTCAATGTTAACATGTTTTGTTACCGTATTATCAATTTTTGAAGATTTCAAAGTCCTCATTTTTTCATTTTCCTTTTTAAAACAAAGCGCAACATTATGTAATCCTCGGCAAAATGAGCAAAATAAAGAATTCTTCTGAACACAATCTTGTAAACGGTGCTGGGGTTTCAAGCATAAAAAACATAACCAATAACGCTTGCAAAATTCCCTTCTGTCATTTACATTTAAAGAATCACAAGTTTCACTTCCATGCATTTTAGAACAGAACAAGCATAAACCATTTGTTGATGTAATTAATTCTGTTGCGGAGGCGACATTCGGTCTAGCCGGTGCTCTAGAGCCATTCGTGTTTATATTTCGCTTATACTTATCAGTAAACCAATTCCTTCCAAAAGATCTAGCATCCCTCTGAGGTTTTATTTCTAATGATTTTATTTCCGGTTTATGTATTTGAAATGCTCTTTCGCGAGATTCAACTTCTTTTCGCAGAAAATTTATGAGAGTTTGAACATCCCATTTTTTATTACTATCTTGCATACGTGTAAATTCTAAAGTTAATTCACCAGGAAGCAATTTTAATAATATTGGACAAAGTAAACAGCTATAGGTATTTTTTGCGACACCTAACGCTTCTAAGCTACGAATTTGAGTTTCAGATTTATCGTACAAATTGCGCAATCCATGGATATCAGTTATATTCTTAATAGGAGATAGATTCAATAAATTGTTCAAATACGCATGAATTAACATATCTTGATTTCCGAAGCGTTGTTTCAAAAGTGCAATTGCAGCTGCGTAATTCTTTGCGGTTAAACTAAATCCACTTATAGCGTTGGCTGCTACTCCACCTAGTAACGACTTTAGATAATTGAACTTATCTATATCACTTAATGATGAATTATTACGAATAGCATTTTCGTACTGGTTCATAAAGTCTAAATATTTATCAGGATCACCGTAATATTTCGAAATCACAAGTTTAGGTAATTTAACTGTTTTTATATCTGAAGGAATACAAACTCTGCTTTTTTTCTGATGAATTTAAAATACTATTATCAACATAATTATTTTGATCACTATCCGGTTGCAATTGTTTAATACGTTTCTTGAGTTTCGCTTTGTAAAGAATTACCTTATCATCATATTCCGAACATTTATTAATTTCGGTTTCCATTTCTTCGGGTTTAAGACATTTTTCTATTTCAGAATTTAACTCTTTAACAGTAGAATCTTTAATTGATAACAGTTCTAAATCACTTTCTAATGTATCTAACTGAGAATTCTGATCGTTAAGAGCAGTTTCGATTTTGGCAAACAACTTAGTTAATTGTGTTCTATAGGTCGAAAGCATTTTTTTAAGCTTCAGAAACTCATCTATATCTAATTCAACTCAATATTCAATCAAAACCAAATAATAATTCAAATTTATCAATTACGAGAATATCATAATTCAAATAATGAAGTTCAAATGACTCACCCTACACTTTCGATTTCAATTCAAATTTTCTCAAATCAATATATAAATAAATATTATAGATTGTTCATTTTTAATACACATAAAGCTCGTCAAGTCTCGAAGATCATCCCATAAGAAATAATGGATTCTAAAAGTACAAAAAAAAAATATTCTTTAAGAGAATTATTTATATTTTTTTACGAAAGCTATCCAAGATATTTAAGTGGTGCAATTAGAGATACGTCTGTAACCGCAAACGAAATACTTCGAAATAGAGATTTACAAAACCATGAAAAGCTATCAGTGTCTTTGTGCCTCAAGGAGTAGGGGTGCATCCCTCAATAAATGTCAGTCAAAGAGGGATGCAGTTTCTAAACAATCAACCTGACCCTCCTGCCTCAAACACTGGCAGAAATGTACATTACATCCATTTTCGGAAAGTTTTTGGAGGTCGAAAATTGTACGTGATAACCGCTTTGAAGAGATCGTCGGTTTGGTGGAATTGTACGTGTGAATCGCTTAGAGGGTTAAATGATCAGCTTTTGAGGCCGCCTGTTGAAAACGGTGCTATACGGTGGTACGGTGTCATTGTAGTTCTCAAATACAGTAGAATATAGTAGTTATAATGAACTTTAGTTCTGAAATTTACGCTCTGCGTTTGCTATACTGATACAGGATGTTGTGACGGCGTGATATAGCGGTGTATCGTCAAAGAACTTTGCTTTGAAAGGTGGACTTGTGTGGATACAAAAGAATTGTTTTCTACGGCACCATGAAGTCTACACGGCCGCGCACTTTAGTAAAGGAACAATACGCCAGACTGGACGGTACCTTTTCTGTCAGCTAAAAAGATGATCGCGGAACGACAAAGGGTTTGCCGCTTCTCAGATGTTGCCGCTAATGCAATCTTAGCTTCACGGCTGATAATGGTTTAACTCGGACCAATGCAGTTGGTCGAAGATGAGGTCATCGCTAGGTGACCCAATAATAAAATTGTGGGTGAGGCCGTCTCTTGGAGGCCCCTCCCCTATAAAGAGACGAAGAAGATTTTTTTTTTTTTTTTTTTTTTTGGAAAGAAGTTAGTTAGCAAGCAATCAGCTAATTCGTAGGTCGCCTTGACCTGTCTCTCTACCGGAGAGTTTTATTTGCTATAATCCCACCTGGGGATCTTTTCTTGAGTAGCCGCATCGGCTAACTCGAAAGTCGTCTCGACCAGTCTCTCCATCGGAGAGTTTTCATTAGTGAAATCCCGTCTTGGGATAAATCTCTTGTGAGATCGAAGTGCTACCCTGTGCTTGGGTTCTTCGGATTCTATTATAATCCCCTTCAGAATTGTTGCTGTTCGTCAGAAGCGAACTGTGCTAGAGTTTTTACGTGTGTTTCAGTGAATTCGTGAGAAAGCTACGAATTATGACTTCCGTCTATGCTACCATATTTCGGCAGAGTCTGAATTAGTTTAGGTACCCGTCTCTACTCAGGCCTACGTGTACTCATCACTTCCTGTGATCAGATTGTTTTATTTTATACTTGTGAAATATTGTATATAGCTGAAGTGTAAATAAATCAATTAGTCTAGTTATATCGGATTCTTCCTTGTGTCTCCTGAAACAGGGACCGGATACGTTACAATGTATAGCAAACGCAGTTACAAGTGTTCTTAATGCAGCAACCATGTTACAAGTATTCTTAATGCAGTAAGCAAATTCGAAACAAAAGCAGACAACTTTTTCTTATTTTAAAAATAGTTATAGTAGTGAAAAATTATCGCCTATACAATTGATTAATTAAATTTGCGAGGAAAACTTATCTGCTTCGGTTTAAACATTGCAGTTTTTCTTCGAATATTTTAACATTTATTGTCTGCTTAGAATAAATACCCTTAGACTCTAAGACAGTGCTTCTCGACGTGGGACTTACATCCAACTGGTGGTTCATATGGTTGGTTTTTAAGGTGAGTATTTGGTTTTTCGAAGGACAGTTAAATTTTGGTGATATCTAGGGAATTAACCCTTTGCCTTAAAACAATGTATTGGAGACGTAATCGTACTGCTGTGCCTAAAATCCTGCCTAGAGAAAATCGTATCACACACGTGATGATTCTGTCTGGCCAAAAGTGAAAAGCTCATATCAGTAATAAAACAATACCCCTTACAAAAATTTTGACATTATACATTATTCACGCAATAAATTCTACATAGAAAATATTCAAACGACTAAAATTTTTTACTTTTGTTATATAACCAACAACATAGAAATAATATGTGAAATAAAAACATTAATAAGTTTTTTAATAAAAATGAAATGAAATATAATTATCAAATTCAGTTGTTTTATTAAATAGTAAATGCAGTACAATTAATGTCCACTGGTTTGCTCACAATTAGTCCGTGATGAAACTGCTTCTGGTCACGACGCATGAGAAAAGCTTTCATCGACAGTGGCACACACAATCGTCGCTCGATTCATAAGGCAAGAGGTTAATAAAAGAAATTCACTAGATATCAACAAACGAAGGAATTTGAGACTGAAGCTAACTAAATTTGCGCCTAATATAAAATCTCTTTGCAACTGACATAAAACACAAAGTTCTCAATTTTTTAAAAGGAATCCTATATTTTTCTTAAGATCCTTTTTGGTAGCCTGTATTCGATATCTACCTTCAGTTTTTTATACTAGAATAAAATAAAGTTTTTTGCTTTCTGCTGTCTCAGAACTTTACTTTATCCTTTTAAACACCTATTTAAATTTTATAAAGCCTATTTATTTTTTAAATTTTTTAAAAAATTATATTAACAGACCCTGTGGCATAGCGTATATGGCCTCGATGTGTTTGATTCCTGGAAACTTCAGTTATTAAATATGTTCACCATGCGGAGGCATCAGATATTTAAAAGCGACTTGATCCAAAACCGGTTGAGAATCACTGCTCGATCACAATGGTAGTGAACCCATGACCCACGTATCAGACATTGACCCACAAAGGCTTTCTAGATGGTGAATAAAGTTGATATTCATAGTTATTTTTTAAATTTTAATGGAGAGAGTAGGCATTCAAAATTTAAAGCATAAATATACTTCAGATAAAAAATGACGGTCTACATCTAATATCGAATATATCTAATAATCTAATATCGAATTTATAAAAATTAAATAAAAATTACGAAGTAATTTATGGTATCACTCCACAGATATCAATCGTTGACGGCAAGCTATATTTTTTACTCTTCACTTGCAAATGTAAATTTTTTTTAATATGGTGTGGACACTACATTACTTCCTGTTTAGCTGTATTATACTATATCTTTTATTTTTTATTTTCTATGAATAGGCCGATATCGTTGAGTTGCATTGTTCTAAATCGGCAACATTAAAGTATCCGTGTACGTTAAAAACGTCATTTTTTGCCAAAAATCTTGAATTTTTTTATTTTTCTATTGTAAAATTTCAACTTCTAGACTTCTAAATCTGTTTTTGTTTTGTCTCTACGGCATTTTAAAGAAAAGTTACAGCTTTTTAAACATCAGTGACAGCTGTCAAAACAAAACGGAAGTAGTAACTTCGGAACCGGTAGTTGTGAACTTTTTGGGAGCAATTTTTGGGCAAAGCTTTTTAAATTTTCATGAAGATTAGTTTAAACATTTTTCTAGTATTTTTAATGATTAGCAACTTGGCAATTAGACAGGTTTAAAGCAAGAAGGTGTGGAGAATTTTAAACATGCATTTTATTGTTTTAATAGTTAAAGTTGCTTTCATAAACTTCAAATGTGTTTTTCTCAGAACGGTATTTTTAATAAAATATTGAAACTTGAAGTGTGAGTTCTCAAAAAGTTCTTAAATATTTTGTTTAAAATTTTTATAAATGCTTTTGATAGTATTTACTAGTGAATGACCTAAAAGCTTTAAATTTGGATAATTTTTAATGATGTTACACTCATAGATGTAAAGGTAATGAAAATTCGTTAAAAATTCAATGTGTATGATTTTGAAGGACCAACAATTTTTACTAAACGTAAATTAAGCAAAGATTTTAGTGGTTCACTAGTCCAGTGTATAAGACATGTGTTACATAAAAAATATTGAACTAATTTTTAATTTATTAAAAAATTTGACCTTTTGAAAAAACCCGATTTTTTTACTAAGTTTTCTTCATTTATTAGAAATTTTATAAAAACTTCTCCAGTCAAAAATTTTTAAGTGCAATTCTCTATGATAATATAAAAAATAAATCTAAAAATGTAAAAACATGAACTAGTTTCCACGTTTAAAGAAAAAAGTTCTCCAAATGTAGACGGATACCTTAATGGTCGTTATACTGAGATTATTTTTATATAGAGTGAAAATTGCAATCAAAAATGACGGTGCACTCATACACATATCATAACAGTCCTAAACAAAATTTCATTTTTTTTCACGTTTAACTGTTTTTCAGTTTTGCTCCACATTGCTTATATGTGTTATATTGAAATTTTTCGTTGTATAGAGTACTGAGTGCAATGAAGATAGGAGGAGCAAAATCATATATTATAATAGTCCTAAATACGAGATTTCAACATTTCATGACTAATCGTTTTTGAATTATGGCCCATAGCCTTAACAACGTTATATTGAAATTTTTCGTTATATAGAGTTCAGATTTTCAGCAAAAGAGGACGTGTACAGGTAGACGTTATAACAGTCCTAAATACAAAATATCGATCTTTTAAGTCTAATCAGTTTTGAGTTATGCGAAATACGTACATACAGACATCAAAAGTAAATTAGTTATAGCCAATACAGGAATGGTCAAAATGGATATTTAAGGCTTCGGAATCAAAGCTACCTTGTACGTGCATACATATGTAATACTTATAATGCTCAAAACTAAGTCACCCATAGTCAAAATAAATATTTTCGTTAAAATTTGGCACTGAAATATATCTGAATTACAACACTTCCTTTAATTTAAACAAGGAAGTTAAAAGGAACCGTAAACAAACTAAAACTGCACAAACCTAAGCTAAATAATGCGTATGTGGCGTGAACGTCACAGTTGCGAAATTTTGATTTCGGGATACAATGCACATTAGTTACGAAAAATGTATGGAATAATGAAACCATACTAAAAATAAATTATTGGAGAGTAATGCTGAAAATTACTTAGTTCACTAATTCACATATAGTTACCCAGTAAAAAAAAGTCCATTGCGTAGGAATTAAACAGCCGTAATCTACGAGATCGTCACTACGAGATCATCCTATTGGTTTACCTCATTAATGCCTAACGTTTCTTTTTAGAAACTACTGAAAAATAGCTTGTAGAATTTAATATTTTCTTAGAACGAGTTTTCCTTTTCAAAATAGGTAGAGGGCAATCTTCTTATCAATCTACAAACTTTTCAAGTACTTTCTATTATTTATAAATTTTCCATTTTGATCGACTCTTCATGATTTTTCGAACAGCGTACATAAATTTACTTTTTTGGCAGGTACATAGATTGAAACCATGACAAATGGCTTTATCTATCATAAAACTTCATTTTACAATACTTATTTAACATGTAATACCAAAATAAATCTTTTTCACGATGTTTTTCTTTTTTCATAAAGGACATCTTACGATGTTTAAAACGCTACCAATGCACTAAAAAGAGTTTCTATAATCTTCGAAGTTGTGTAAACTTCATATTTATTTTAGATTGTGCAGCTAATAATAGCTTAGATTTAAGATATACATCAATATGTAATCGGCAGAGGGGACTTGGACATTAAAGGTTTATAATCAGTACACAGCCTAACCAACGCCTCCTAAAGAGAGAAGGCCTGAGCCAACACCTCCTAGAGAGAAGGCCTGAGCACAGTTTACCAGATAATGTGATGACGTAGTGACATAAGGCTGACAACATTCTGTTACTCTGACCAGAAACTTCCAAGTTATCACTTTTCCAATTATTTCCGCCGCCAAATGCAAAATCAACATATATGTAAGGAATGTGCGTATTGGCAACGTTGGCGGAATTCGTTTCCTGAGCGGGGGATATGAGAGTTCCTTTGTGCTTGCTCTGAGTACGCGAATTCAATTCCTGTATATTTCGGTTAATTTTTTTGCAATAATGCCGTTTAAATGTATTGTTCCTATTTGTAAAAGTAATTATGACCCCGAAGGTAGCAAAAAATCAGTTTTCTCGTTTCCAAGAAAAGAAATTTTGTGACAAAAGTGGATTAACTCGATTCCTAGAAAAGCCTGACCGTGAACAAGAACTGTCATGTAAGTAAACTCTATTGTTATTTACAATTTTTAAGCATAAGATATAAGATTAAACCGCCTACTTAAAAAGTAGTTTTACAGTAGTTGAAGTTTTTTTACAGTTACTCTAGATTATAGAAGTACTTTTGTTTTGACTAACGTATATGAAGAAATTTGACGAATAAATAAGAATATTCTTTGTTTTTCACATATATATTAAAAATTATTAAATTATTAAAAATGTAGTTTGTCATAAATAAATAATACTAGCAAATTTTACAATTCAATATTACAATTTCTTTAGAATAAACTACTTAATTAAAATTATGCTAAAAACATGTTAAATATCGTATTTTTTTTCTAAATTGAGTAAAAAGAAACAGTTCTAAATATAATATAGTATAAACTTTTATATCATTAAAACGTCATTTATAATTAGATATTTTGATAATAAATTGATTAATGTTTGATATTTGAAAAATATTCCTATCTGTATAGACGGTTGAAATTTTTGTATTTTTATTTGTAAAGCAACTAAAAGAATATAGTAATTATATATTATATATCATTGAAGTTGACATTTGGATGTAACCCTTTTAATGCTTTAAAAAATATAGTGAATTTCTGTTTAGATAATTATTTTATAACATATTACAAAAACTGTTTTATTTGTAACATACTAAAGTACTGTACGTCTCTTGTTAGGAAAGAGGTAAAAGTATTATCAAAAGCCATTGAACAGAGCTTAGAATTTGTGGAAAAATCCAAATGTATTTTCCTTTCTATGGCAGAACTTTCAATTTGTGTATCCCAAAACGAACTTGATAATTATTGGACATTTTTGGATATGAAGATTAATATATTCTTTGCACATATAGTTACCAAATCCATAAATAACTTCTTCCGTTTGTATTGATAAAAATTTGTCTGTATCAGTGTTTTTTAACAATATAAAGTTCAACAAAAGAGGTCAGTATAAGTTTCTCACTGTTTTTACTGACTTAAAATCTATATTTGATGTATTAAATACTTAGGTTAATACTCATAGGTTGTATATTGTAAACGATTTTAATATATATCTTGAACAAATTTTCTTAAGTATGTTATGTGTATTTTCATTGTGTATGTATCAAGTTATCAAGTGTAAAGAAATAAAGTTAAAGTCTAATTTTCTATTAATAGAATTATTAATCTATTAATCAATAATGAAATTTTCATTCTCGTGTTTAACATCAAATGTAAAAAAAATTCTGATTTTGTTTTGTTTTCGACAAATAAAATTTCATTTAAATGTATGTTTTTTTTTTTTTGTTTTGTTTTTTTTTTACCTTATTTAGTACAGTGTTTACTTGGGGTTTTGATCTTCAAAACTTGGGGGAAATTTTTCTACCTGAAGTTAGATGAAATAGTTTTAAATATATTTCCTGGATTAAATGTAAAAATTTCTTTAAATTTTATGAATGTATTTTTAAGTAATAGCAGAAGCATAAATAATAAAATTCTAGGATGTTTTATTTTTATTTTAAAACTATAAACATTTTTAAATAAGTGTTGTTTTTTAAAAAATAATTTATAACTCTCCATTTGACATTTAATGCACTATCCATATTTTAAATAAAATATGTTAATATCTTGATTATGGGGATGATAGGTGTTATTGTGAAAATCTAGAATGATTATAATTTGTGCTTGAGTTAATTCTTTTTTATTAGAGAATTCAAATTTTAGAGTGTATATGTTTTACAAATGTGTGTTATTTTAGGAGTAATTGATAGAGGGAGTAAACAAAAAGCAATACATTCTGTGTCTGAGAACGGTTAATGTTAATCAAAACAACTGAAATTTTGCTATAAATAATCGTCAGTAAATAATAAATCAAATTTTTTTGTTGCCGTTAAAACTACAGCTTCAACTAAAATGGCTTTGATAGTCAGCCTAATCTCGTGACGTCACAGTGAGTGTGCTCAGGCCTTCTCTCTCTAGGAAGTGTTGCCTAACACGGTGAAAGATTATTCACAGCAACTGTGCAGCGAAATGTTTATCAACCAAAGTATAACAAAGTTTTCTTAAAAAGGGAAACCAAGTTTAATTTGCATGTGGGCGGCCGACAGTCTATGATCAGTACTGTCTATAATATTTTATCTCGAGTAATAATTTTAGCTTTCTTTAATTATGGTGCTCTTAACGATATTTTCACCGATTTGAAAGTACTCTCTACCTATTTTGAATCTTCTTCATCAGATCCTCTAATCATTTTACCGCTTTTGGATTAAGTATGTGGTACTTCACTTTTAAAGTGAATATGGCATTGATATTTTTTAAGTTCTCGTAAAAACTGCATTTACTGAAAATTTAAGTTTTAAATACGCCACAACGGTTATTCCGAAAATTAAGGTGCTGGTATCCTTTATAACACATTCCACACGTTTCCTTGAGACACCATTTACTGTGACCCCAAAATAACTAATAAAAGCTGACCTGTTTCTCATAAAGTTTTGTCATCACTGCTATATGAATATTGGATATACTATCTAACGGAGTGTCTCCTATATGGTGAAAAGTTGCTAAAAAAGATTAACGATATAAACAAAACTCTCTGATACAAACAATTAGCAAACAACACGCACCTCCAGAAGATATAAATAGCAATAATGAAATGATTAGCACACAACATAGACAAGATTAAAACACAACAAGCCAAAATTTAACAACACACCACAACAAGATGTTACTTGTCAAAGACAGGTAATGAGATGAACCCTCCAAGCCTGCCACACACACAAGGCCTACCCGCAAATAAGCAGATGACGTAACTCAACATTACGACTCTGCCATACCCAAGCTGTTGGTTGGGATTGGTTGGTTTAGGTTGTGAGTTGGTTGGTTATTTGGTTGGTTGGTTGGTTGGTTAGTTAGGCCAAATTGATCACTCGATGATCTTTCTTTAAAAAAAAACAGTTTAGTGGGCCCAAAAATAATCGCCTCCGCTCTTTGGCAAAGTCGCTGATTAGATGAGTAGCACAACAATGCACGCATTTCTTGGGTCATTCTGTCTGTCCCAGACCTAGCCAAGCCCTCCCCCACACACACACACACTCCCAGATCGACCATTAGGTCAAGCACACTTATCCCTAAACTTCTATCTTAACTTTATTTTTAACTTAACTTTATTTAATCCTCAACAGGGGCTACACTATAGTCACAATACATGGCAGGGCAACTGTCGTTTCCCTCTTCTTTCCAGCCTCAAGTTCAGACCATAAAGGGGTAAATCTACTTTCTTAATATCTTTCTCTCAGGTTTACTTTACAGGTTAGGTAATAATTCCATTTTTAGGTTAGTCTCTTGCCTGTAATTTCCAGTCGCCTTCCTTCAACCTTTCCTCCGCTCAGAATGAGCTTATCTAAATTATCTCTCGGACTCTCAGGAAGTCCATCCTCTCAGCAGTTAGAATTCTGCGAGCCAGATAGTAGACCACCTACCAGGGTGGTACAGATCGAGGTCTAGGAAGGACATGGTAGGGTTAATATACAATGATGAGTTACTTGGCAATGTGGTCAGCATAAGCTAGAAGTTACGACCCCTGGGGCTAACTTCTGCAATCCTGCCAAATGGACGACATTCCCTGAGGGACCACAGCTCGACTTTTTTTATGCTGCCTTCAGCACTCCCTTTTTATTTTTTTTAACTTATCAATTCTGAATTTATGTCTAGATTTTTCACCCCTGAAACTAATGCAAGGTTCAGCTGGTATTTTTCAGCAAGCCGAATCATGGGAGTTCCGCAGGGTGAACCAAAGTTCCGTTTCAATGACTCACTAGCTATGGTTCCAAGACCCAAGTCTTCGACTGTCGCCTCATAAAATTTTCTGTTCCTCCTTTAAGCTTCGACGTTTCTTGGCAATGTTAAATTTTTATAGACGTTTCCTCCCAAATGCTGCCGCCACTCAATCTAAACTTAACGAGTTTCTTAAAGACTCTAAAAGAAATGACAAACGTCCAATTCCTTAAACGGATGAGACCACTACTACCTTTGATAAATGTAAAACTGATCTTAAACATGCTGTGTCTTTAAGTTTTTACTCTCCTGGCCAAAGGCTATCTCTAATGGTTGATGCTTCGGACATCGCCATTGGAGCTGTTTTACAAACCCATAGCGACCATGGCCCCCAGCCCCTTGGATTTTTCTCTCGGAAACTCACTTACGCTGAGAAAAAGTATAGCACATTTGACAGGGAATTACTGGCTATTTATTTCTCCGTCAAACATTTTAGGCACAGTCTTGAAGGTCACAATTTTATTATCTTTACTGATCACCGCCCACTTACTTTTGCCATTAACAAACCTAGTGATTCTGCCTCTCCAAGGCAAAATAGACATTTATCATATATCTCACAATTTAGCACGGACATTAGACATGTTTCTGGAGCAAATAATGTAGTTGCTGATACATTGTCCCGAATCCAGGAAATTAATTCAATTGCATTTAATTTCGAAGTCTTAGCAAAGGCACAAGAAACAGACCTTGAGCTTCAAAACCTTTTAAACAATGATGACTATTTACTTAAACTTCACTCAGTACCAATATCATTAAATTTAAAACTTTGGTGTAACATAAAGAATGACAAAGTGAGACCTTTTGTGCCAAAGGAATACAGGAAAACAATATTTGATGCTCTTCACCGTTTATCTCATCCTGGAATTCGTGCTACAAAGAAACTAGTGCTCGACCGTTACATCTGGCCATCTATTTCTAAAGATATCACCTCTTGGACTCGTTCTTGTGTTAGTTGCCAACAATCCAAAGTTAACAGGCATACGCACAGTCCCATTCAACCATTTTTAAAACTTGCTCACAGATTCGACCATGTTCACATTGACTTGGTCGGTCCTTTGCCACCATCTGAGGGGTACTCGTATATTCTCACATGTGTTGACAGGTACACTCGATGGCCAGAAGCCATCCCTGTGCCCGATATCACTGCTGAAACTGTGTCACGTGCATTCGTCACACATTGGATTTCTCGGTTTGGTGTACCTTCCGTCATCACCACGGATCAGGGTAGACAGTTCCAGTCAGCTCTGTTCTTTTCCCTGACCAAGTTACTGGGCCTCAAGCACATCAGAACAAAGCCATACCATCCCGCCAGCAATGGAATGGTGGAGCTACTACATCGTTCTCGAAAACAAGCAATCAGGAGTTACAACACTAACCAATGGACAGAAGTGTTACCCTTTGTCCTACTGGGACTGCGATCTGCCTTCAAAGAGGATCTGCAGTGCACAACATCCGAACTAGTGTATGGTTCAACTTTACGACTGCCTGCAGAATTTCTCTCACCATCTGCCAATCCACCTGAGGAGCCCTCCGATTTTCTACAGCGACTGAGGAACATCATGCAGTCCCTCGCTCCAACTCCAGCATCAGCCTACAACACTCTGGTGACTTTTATCCATCCCCTGTTGTCAAATTGCTCCCATGTGTTTGTTCTTCATGGTGGCGTAAAGAGACCTTTTCAAATGCCCTATGACGGACCATACAAAGTTTTGCAGCGAAGTACCAAGCATTTCACTTTGCTCATCAACAACAAGCTTGCAACTATCAGTGTGGACAGACTAAAACCTTGTTTCCATATAGAGGCTGATGATCCTCCTATTAACTCGGCACCTCCATTACCTTCTGCATCACCTGTTACTTCATCTGGTGAAGAGACCCCCAAAAGTACTCTGTCAAGTAGTGCGGAAACCACAGCCAATGCTTCTACAACTGGTGCGGATACTACAAATTGTGCTCCATCAAACCCTACTTCAATTACTACTACCCGTTCGGGAAGGCGGGTTCGTTTCAATACGGAGTACAATAATTCTTCATACCTTCGGTACTAGGGGGGGGAGTACTGTGGTGGTCCCCAAGGAACTTCCGTAGCTAACCCCATGGTTAGGCAATCATAAATTTTTTGGAACTGTAGTGAAATAAAATAGGACGATAACTGTGAAGTTAACGGATGTATTTAGTCAGTGCTATGTGCTTGTACTTGAGAGCCGACGGCTGCTCTATCTTTTACTGTTTCTTTACTTATTTTATCTATTTAACCTTCTGATATTTTTAATTACATTTTTATTAAATTGTTTTTAATGTTAATGAGTGTTATCATTTCGATTTACTGAAAATGAAACTTGATAAACACTACAGAACATTTCTGAGTGATTTTTTTTCAATAAAGCTAATAATTATGTGAAATTTTGCGTATATGTAATTATGTTTTCAGGTTTGTGTTTTCTCTGCAGAATACAGGAAACAGAGTTTCTGGTCACATTGAGGCCACCGAATTACTCCAAGTTGAGACATTCTTCCTTTGAAAAATGCAGCTTGAGGATTTTTTCTTGTATATACAGCATCTTCGACGTAACAAAAGTGTACCACCGAGAAGTAAGGTAAGGAATTTAAATCTCTTTTTTGATTCAGACGGTGTACTACGAGTTCAAGGTCATTTAGGAAATACAAATTTCTCGTAGATACCCAATCATTTTACCTAAAAGTTAAAAATTTACTTTTTTAATTGGTTTGTCCTTTTAGAAAAATATTTACATGTTTGACCAAATGCATTATTGTACCATATAAAATAAAACTTTGGGCCCATAAATAGTCGCACAGTAGTTAGAATAATTTTTTATGAGTGCATGATTGTTTTAAGTCAAAGGCATTAATTTCTACGCAGTTAATGAATAACTTATCAAATGAAAGTGTAATAGCTGATTTTCCCCATAATTATTCAGACGTCGATATTTGGTGCCTATTTCTCTTTAAGTATGGCAACCAAAAAGACTATTTCATGAGGTTTATATATGCAATATCAATATTATATACTAAAGTGTGAAATCTTTACACTTAGAATAATTTACAGTATTACCTTTCGAAACATTTATAGCTATATTGAGGCGATTTTTCATCCGTAGAGGTAAGTGCGCCAAAATCTTTTCAGATAATTCCAAGAACTTCGTAGATGCAAACAAGAAAATTAAAAGGTTATTAGAAATTCTTTAAGAACACGATGACAAACTTTCGGGATATTTATATGCACAGGGTATTGAGAGGCGATTTATACATCCTATAGCACCAAATTTTGGAGGGCTTTGGAAGGCAGGTTTTAAATCAAATACATATCATTTAAAGCAAGTAGCAGGTTGTGGGAAATTAACCTTTAATGATATGTTCACCACAGTAACACAAATTGAGGGGATGTTAAACTCCCAGCCACTGAATCCGTTATATGAAGATAATGATGATTTAGAAGTGTTTACCTCGGTTTGTTTTCTCATAAGTAGATCACTGACATCCATAATTGGAACTAGTTTAGCTGGTTTAAGTGATAGTAGGTTGAAAAAACAGCAAAGAATAACTAAAATTATGCAAATCATTTGGGAAAATTTGTACCATGATAATCTAAATAAATTACAGCAGAGAAGTCAATGGCAATTTGAAAAAGATAACGTACGTATTGGCGATTTAGTTATAGTGAAGGGGGACAACTTACCGACCTTCAATAAGTGGTTGTTAGGTAGAAATAAAGTAGTGAATAAGTGGTTGTCAGGTAGAATTACAAATTTACAGTATAGTAATGGTAAAAAATTCGAGTTTTGGAAGTAAGGATAGTCTCTCTTTCGCAGTATTTATATCGAGTAATCAGGTTCAGAAACAAGTACATTTCATAATAAAAATAGATAATTTCGGTTTAATCCTCCGCTGATCAAAGCAAAATATACCAGAGAGTCAGCCTCTCACCGAAGATATATATACCACGTGTATGATTGTATTTAATGTTAACTTTTTACAAAACTGAAATTTTGTGAGATCTGTGGCGGTGCTAGCGTCAAGCCACTCATTTATTAAAATGTTAAAGGTATTTGTTGCACCTGGCAAATGTAAAATGTATCTGTTGAATGTGGCAACAAAAAAGTCATTCCACAAGATGTGGGAATGTGAGCGATACTGTTCGCTGTGTCAAAGCATTTTATTAAGTTCCTGTAAATAGTGTTATTAAATGTATATAATTTAAAAAGCTGTTTTTCTCGAACTACACTACTGGCACTGCATCCTAGCCGCCAAACTGGTGACCCGTGTGTTTGAATAAGCAGCTTCGCAATGACAAGTGAGTCGACTACTTCAGAGCCGAAACCAGAAGTGGCACGAATTTCCGTAAAGATACCACCTTTCTGGCGTGAAAACCCGTCAATTTGGTTCGCTCAATTGGAATCCCAATTCATAAACAGTGGGATATCGGAGGATATTACAAAATATCATACGGTGGTCGGAAGTATCGAATCGGAAGTGCTCGCTCAGGTAAGCGATATTATTATTTCTCCTCCGACTGTTGGTGCTTACGAACTTTTGAAGACTCGTTTGATTGCCATCTTCAGTGATTCTGATGAACGCAAGTTTCGAAAGCTTCTCCAGACTGTGGAATTAGGCGATCAACGCCCTTCCACCTTGCTCAGGCAGATGCAAGATTTGGCGGGAAAACATGTGGATGAAAACCTGTTAAAATCCTTATGGTTTCAACGACTCCCCTCTCAAATCACAGCCATCTTAACTACGTCTTCTGAAAACCTCAGTAAATTAGCAATTATGGCAGATAAGATTTCTGACGTAACGTCTAGTAGTGAAGTATGTTCTGCTCAGATGGAAACGAAAGTGCCGGTAGTCCCTAATGATAGCATTGCACATTTGCAGGCTCAGATTAGCGAACTCTCCTTAAAAATTGATCGTATGTCTAAATTTAACAGATCTAGGAGTGCAACTCGTCGCAATCATTCTCGCACTCGATCTCGATCTTCTAACAGGAAAGATGGGGTGTGCTGGTACCACTTTCGTTTTCGCGAAAATGCCAAGAAATGTACCCCACCTTGCGCTTTTAGGCAGGAAAACTAAGAGGCCAGACGTTGATGGCGGCCGACGTTAAAGGCCAGAATAATTGCCGTCTTATAATTCACGATAGGCCATCAGGTCTTAACTTTTTAGTGGATACTGGTGCTGATATTTCTGTCGTACCTCCTACATCCTCAGAGCGTTTGAAACCGAAATCTTTGTTAACCTTGTTGGCGGCAAACGGCTCAAAAATAAATACTTATGGAACACGAAATTTAGCTATTAATATTGGTTTGAGAAGAATTTTTCCATGGTCATTTATAGTAGCCGACGTTTCTCGACCTATATTAGGCGCCGATTTTTTAACATACTATGGCATCATTATTGATTTAAAATCTAAATCTCTTAAAGATAAAAAAACAGCCCTAACTTCTATTGGCAAAGTTTCCGTAGATAATACGCCATCTATAACTGCTGTTAAGTCATCTATAAATTTTAATGATTTAATTCAGAAATATAATGATATTTTTGATGATGGTGAACGCTTCCCTATTACATTGCAATCTCATAATGTTACTCATGTGATTCAAACCAAAGGTCCACCTGTGGGTGCTAAGGCCCGGCGGTTACCCCCAGATAAATTAGTAGCAGCCAAACAGGAATTCCAAAATTTAATCCATAAAGGAATCTGTAGTCCTTCTACCAGTTGTTGGGCAAGTCCCTTGGTTATGGTTAAAAAATCTGATGGTTCTTGGAGGCCATGTGGAGACTACAGAGCTCTGAATGCACAAACTGTTCCAGATAAATATCCTATTCGGCATATCCACGATTTCACTTCGTATCTGCACGGTAAAAATGTTTTCACCACCCTTGATCTTAAGCGTGCTTACCATCAAGTACCAATGAATGAAGACGATAAGCAGAAAACTGCTATAATAACCCCTTTCGGTTTATTTCAATTTAACTTTATGACTTTTGGTTTGCGAAATGCTGCTCAAACAATGCAGCGCTTGATGGATAATGCACTTCAAGGACTCGACTTTTGTTTTGTTTACATTGATGACCTTTTAATTGCATCTTCCTCATTGGAAGAACATTTGGATCATTTACGACAAGTTTTTGACAGACTTCGAAAATTTGGTTTGGTTTTGAATCGCGATAAATGTGTTTTTGCGGTTGAACATTTATCATTTCTCGGCCATAGGATTGATAAACATGGAATTACCCCATTGCCCGAAAAAGTGGAAGCTATTGCAAAATTTTCCAAACCAAAAACAGTCCAGGATTTAAGACGTTTTTTAGGCATGTTAAATTTTTTCCGTCGATTTTTGCCTCGGGCGGCAGAAAAGCAATTACCTTTACAAAAAATGTTAGGAAAATGTAAAAAACGGGACAAAACACCTCTTAATTGGACTTCGGAATCAGAACAAGCCTTCCGGGATTGCATTAAAGATCTGGAGGAAGCAACTCATTTAGCTCATCCTAATGCAAACGCAACAATAGTTTTAATGACAGACGCATCGGACAGAGCTATTGGCGGCAGTGTCCAGCAACGCGAGAAGGGTTCTTGGAAACCATTAGGATTTTTCTCTCGAAAACTCAGCACGGCTGAGCAAAAGTACAGTGCATACGATTGCGAATTATTGGCTATATTTGCATCTATAAAGTATTTTCGGCATTTACTAGAAGGTACAAAATTTTCCATCTTAACGGATCATAAACCTATTACTTACGCCTTTTCCCAAAAAATTGAGAAATTGTCACCACGTCAGATAAATCATTTGAATTTCATTGCCCAATTTACTGTGGACATCAGGCATATCAGTGGAAAAGACAACGTGGTAGCTGATGCTCTTTCTCGGGTCGAAGTCATTTCCACTTCCCCATTATCTTACGAGGATATTGCTCGTAGCCAGCAAAACGATGAAGAGCTTCATAGTTTACTTCAGCAGCCCACGGACTTGACTATGCGGAAAATACAAGTCCCAAATGGGACTGAAATGCTCTATTGTGATGTTTCTGAAAACGTAATCCGTCCATACATTCCTAAGTGTCACAGATATCAAGTGTTTCGCAGCTTTCATGACCTAGCCCATCCGGGTGTGCGAGCCACAGTCCGGCTCATTTGCAGTCGTTTCGTATGGCCCAACATGAGGCGAGACGTTGTGAATTTTACACGATCTTGTATTGCCTGTCAGAGGTCGAAGATTGTTCGTCATGTTCATTCACCTCTAGCTGAGTTCAAGGTGCCAAATGAGCGATTTTTTCACATCAACATTGATATCATTGGCCCGCTCCCTCCATCGCAAGGTTTCACATATTGCTTGACAGCAATTGACAGATTTACCAGGTGGCCTGAAGCTATACCTCTGCCTGACATTCGGGCAGAAACAGTCACTCAAGCCTTGTATAGTGGGTGGATTTCCAGATTCGGCGTTCCACAGAGAATCTCCACGGACAGGGGTTCACAATTTACAAGTGAAGTGTTCCATTCGTTGGCAAAAACCTTCGGCATACGTCTCTCGTATACTGTATCTTATCATCCCCAGGCGAATGGTGCAATTGAGAGATGGCATCGAACCTTGAAAGCAGCTATTATGTGTCACACTTCAGTGCACTGGGTAGCAGCTTTACCTGCTGTTCTACTTGCTCTCCGAACAGTATACAAAGAGGATCTGCAGTGCTCCCCAGCTGAAATGGTGTATGGTGAAAATCTTTGTTTACCTTCCCAGTTCTTCGTCCAGCGCGAACCACCAGCTACGGAGAATGGTTTCATAAGAAAGCTTAAAGCTCATATTCAGCAACTGCGACCAACTCCGACATCTAACCACTCTGCAAGATCTACCTTTGTGTACAAGGATCTCAATGTTTGTTCCCATGTCTTCCTGCGAGTGGATGCTGTACATCCATCCTTGTCGCCACCGTACACAGGGCCCTACAAAGTTCTGTCACGAGCAGATAAAAATTTCATCATACATAAGGATAACAAGAAAGTGACGGTGACTGTCGACAGACTGAAACCAGCTCACCTATTGCCGGACGGTCTTGAAACAACTCCTAGAAGTACAGTTGAATCTCCTTTGGCCGACACATCATCTCCCATGCCTTTGGAAAAAGAGAAAAAATCTATGCCTGAAAACTTACCGACACGTACTCGTGCTGGTCGGAGGGTGCATTTCCCTGCTAAGTACCAGGATTTTATTTCTTAAAAATTTTAGCAAATTTTTTTTCCCAGGAAGGGGGATGGTGTGGCGGTGCTAGCGTCAAGCCACTCATTTATTAAAATGTTAAAGGTATTTGTTGCACCTGGCAAATGTAAAATGTATCTGTTGAATCTGGCAACAAAAAAGTCATTCCACAAGATGTGGGAATGTGAGCGATGCTGTTCGCTGTGTCAAAGCATTTTATTAAGTTCCTGTAAATAGTGTTATTAAATGTATATAATTTAAAAAGCTGTTTTTCTCGAACTACACTACTGGCACTGCATCCTAGCCGCTAAAGATCTGCAAATGAAGAATATTATTAATAAAAATGTAAAATAGATCTCCCTAAGATATGAAGTATTGCAGAGGGAGGGTTATTATTAAGTATTTCTTATACTTAGGGAATCTTATGAAAATTCAGAAAATCTTCAGACACCTTTGAAAATAATATTATACTTTAAAATGTGTAGAGAATTAAACAGACATTAATTTTAAATCCTCTTAAGGGTAATATTAGTAGTACATTTTTCGCATATATACAATATAAACAATTATCATCGTATACTTCGAATTATTAATTTTTTCCTTCAACTTCTTGACTTAAATGTCCGTATATACAGCTGGTTGAAAGTAATAGGGTAGCAACTTGGTCCATGGTTTACTCCTAGGTCCATTCCGAGTCCGTGGTTTATTCCTTGCAGTTAAAAAGAAACGTAACTGCTACTTTGACTGTTATTACAAGCCGCCAAATCAAAAAAGTTGCCAAATTTTTACTTGAAGAACTTGTGATGTGTATTTACATGTTGCCTAATGTTTGTCACTTCTAGGATAACGGCACTGAAACAACACTATCCCCAGAATGAATAAACCCAAAGTGTATTCTGCCGAAAATTTTCGTTGTCAGAAATGTTTAGAGAAAGGTCATTTCACATACGAATGTACCGGGAAAAGAAAATATGTTTCTCGTACATCGCTGTTAAAGAAAAGGTTGAAAACCGACGAAGAGGCGGAAACAATACAGCCCTTAAATGTAGTCGAGCAGGAAGAAACTCCTTCAGGGGCGAAAGTTAAAGGAGAACTAAACAAATCTTCGAACTCTTCTGAAGAATCTACATCAGAAGATTCTGAAAGTGACAGCACAAGTTCCAGTTCCTCTGACTCTTCCAGTTTCAGTTCTAAATCTAGAGCTCGTTCTCGATCTAGTTCAAGTTCTAGCTCTAGTAGTAGCTCTACCTCATCTTCATCCAGTTCTAATCCATCTTCAAGCTCATCGTCAGATTCTTCAAATAAAAATGAAGCCTCTAGTTGATTTAGAGTCAACTTTGAGGGTTATGGGAACTACCATGAAATTCTCAAAAGTATTCTTATGCAATATATGGGTATATTGGAGTTGGTTTGTATGGTATGTCATGAAGTAACACTGTCATTGTATCTTTACACAATATCAAAATTCTTAGAGTTTTATTCTCTAAGTATGTCTTAAATATCAACTCATTTTGTATTTAATAAAACATCTTGAATCTTTATTCTTATGTGCTGTTGTTATTGGCTAAATATATCAATAAGATTTTATATAAGGATATCATTAACTCAGAAATTCATGAGGTGAGTTCCTTTTTAGTTAATGTTAAATAATCTAAAAGTGTGTTGTTACATTTGCTTATGTTTATGTTTTAATAGATTGGAAAAGTGACACTTAGATTTAGTTGAAGTTATAAATCTTAATTTTGAGATTGATATAAATATTGTATATTAAAAGAATTTTTTTATACCAATTTTTGTATATAATAGTCACTGTTAATTCGTGATCAGTTTGCCTTTAAAGTAATATAGCTTCAATTGTAGTTTAATAAATGGTGGATAAATTTTGATGTATATAATTCAAAACTGTATCCTGAATGCTTGTTTAGTATTTTAGTTTTGTTAATCTTGCATGTTTGCATTTAATTGAAAAGATGTTATTTTCTTTAAAAGCATGTTTTCTTATTTTGCTTTCTTTCACTTATACTAGGATATCTGCCATATGTATAACTTTGTTAGAAAAACAACTATTGATTTGACCAAACACTGATGTAATTAGACTGGAAACTACTACTTAAAATTGATTTCAAACAGTTACACATATCCATGCTAGCAGCTGTCTGCTATTTCTGGTTGTTAAGTGTTATTAATTTTTTAACAAGATATTATTCTTAAGTACCTTGTCAAAATACATCATAGCATAATATTAGGAACTTTGGGAAGGTCAGCTGGTAATTATTCCTTGTTCAATATATAATCTTCAATATGTGTAAAAGGCATATGTATTCACCAGTTTTTTTGGTAGAGGGAGATAAATACTTGCTTTTGTTGTATTAGTTGATTTTTAAATACTGGACTTTGTTCCTATGCACTTATAATTAGTATGAAATAGTTAATTATTCTCGCTATGTTAGGTGATTCAAATAAAACATTTCCAAAAAATAGTTATTCATTACATGAGTAAATTATTAGAATCATATGAAAATAATATGTAGTATATATTGTATTTTATACAATATATTACTTCATATTTAAGACTTTCGCACAAAATATTTCAACACTTTAAACTATCTGTAGCAATCACTTTTTTCCAGGTAAATATTTGATTTCCATCATCTATTTAACAACGAAAAAAAAAAAAAAAAGATTGAAGGATATCATAACTTTTATGACTATTTATCTTTGCCTGCATAAATATATAACTAGGGTTAAACATCTAGAGTTTATCAGATTTTTCGTATCGATCATTATTTCAAGAGAAAAATAAGGTTATCCCATAGTAATATATATAAAAAATTTTAGATTTATAGTGAATGGTTTAATCTGTATTTCTTTTTGTCTCTTTTATGATGTATATTAACAAATCACCTATATCCTTGTCTTTAGGGTTGACAAAATAATAGCTGAATAACATGTCTAAGATTTGTGAGATTAGTCATTTTCTCCTATCATAATTTTATAATTCATTATAAATCTATAGATTTAGTTTTTTAATCGTAACATTCACACCATTCATTGTAATATATATTAGAATTATCTACACCAAAGAAAAAGGTAGTTTATATTTATGTATTTTCAAAGTTGTATTTATATAATATATATAGAATATCAACAGTATCAAGTTATTCAATATATACAGTTTATTTGATACCTTTGAATCTGCCTAACTTCAATTGTAAATCAGTTATAGGTCTTAAACATTTACTTCACCCTTTAAAAAAAAAAATTTTTTTTTCACAATTAGTTTTCTCTTATAATTAACAATAAACACTGGTTTATGTTTAAATGAGTAGTACATAAGTATTCATTACACTACTCTCCGAAATAACAAGAAAGCAGTTAGATAAAAGCCAGTCTTAGTGGAATGAGAATACTACCAAATAAGGCTTAAACAGATAGGTAATTGTGTAATTGAAAAATGGTATGTATATTAAGTAATATCAAATAAAAATAAAACCTTTAAATATGAACTTATGTCCTTTAGAGCGAATCTTGGTGTAATTAGTTTATAGTCAGTTTATTTTTTAACATATGCTCTGAGTTGTACCCTTCAGCTCTCAGTCATATACTTCTCTAAATTAAAAAATAATAAAGAGTCTGGAATTTTCTGTCAGAACACTTGACAAGATAAGTTATTTAACCCTGTAAGTGTTTCAAACTTAATTTTCAGCTCACCCGATTGTCTTTAACCTAGTGTGCATGGGCTGTGAAGTGACTTAGATCTGTATAAAAAATTATTCATTACAAAAGAACTGTTATAAACAAAAGTTTTGTATACAAATCTGATCTCATAATATGTGCACACCCATTTGAAGACATAATCAAGTGGGCAGCAAATTGCATGTGAAATTCTTAGAGGGTTAAGCAATATTACAGTATAGACATTGTAAAAGCTGCTATCCCTTTTTTGTATGAAAGATTCTGAAAGCAATAGTCAGAATTCAAAACAATAATTATATAAGAATCTGAGAGAAATTGTGTCCTTAACTCAAAGAAGGCCAATCATTATTCATTCCAGAAGCAACAGTGATATTGCTGTCTCATCAGTTTAATGCTAGAATATGGGACCAGTCAATTTGATCACAGATAAATTTCTAACTCTAATATCTTCATTGTTTATTCTTAGATTTTCTATTTGTTCATTGTCTTTTCCTAATTCATAAAGAACATGTTAATAAATTCTTTTCTCCTTATTATTGAAATTATAAATTAAAATCTTAAAAGTCTATATCGGTGCTTCTCAAACTTATTTGGACCATGCACCACTAAGTTGTTTTTAAATATCTAATTGTCTCACATGGTACAGATGTTGTGATCAGGATTGGAAAAAAATGATTTTTTTTTATAAATAAAAAAAATCAGATTTATTTGATTTTTTTTCTGAATTCTTATTTTAATTATTGTTGGGTTCTTATATTTTTTGCAATATACATGGAATAGTTTGTTATAAGTAACAACTTATTTATCTAGTATATTCTACACACTGATTACCTAAAATTAAATACAGAACTTTTCATCTAAATACATTTCATTATTTTGTAATTGTATGGTGCAAACTAAATAAGATGTAAATTTAAAGAACAAATTAAATATTCATTTAATGCAAACTATTTATTAAATAACCAAAAAATCACAATTATTTCAATATTTTTTAAGCAACAAGTTATGGATTTGACTGTTTCCATAGAAACATTAGTTTCGAGGCCGTATCCACTCCTAAGTTGTTACGAAGGCTAAAATGAACAATACCAAACGAAAAAAAACTGTCTTTCTATTCTAGCAGATGATGCCACGGCTGTTATTATTTGGTAGATAAACTGGATTTCAAGTTCTGTAATACTCTCTTTACCTCCCATTACATAAAATGAATTCCACTAGTCATAACTAATCATTGTACCTACCCCTACTACATACTTTCTGGTAACAGCCCCTAAATTCTTGGAAAACACATGCTATCTATTTACTTATTGGTATTTCTGTGCTGACTAAGTATCAGTTCTCCTGTCTTTGGAATATAGATTTTAAGAGAAGTGAAAAAAATGATTTAAATCAATGATTTTAAAAAAAAATTCAACTGATTCAAATCATGCCAACCCTGGTTGTGATGCATAAGTGGTCAGTGATACTTCTATATGACTCATTTTACCAAATGTAAGTACTCTATTACAATTAGCAATATAACCATTTTATACAACATAAACAAGGTATGTTTCACAATATACCAAATTGAATGCAAACACTAAAAATAAGAAATTTATAATGATTTTCAACTCACCTGTTTGGGAAACTTGTGCTACTGAGCAATTAAATGTTACAATTTTTATAATTAGTTTTTATTATCTACTAGCACACATAAAGTTATTATACTCAAACTGTACATTATCATACCACTTTTTCAAGTGCTATTTAACATCCCTTTGAAAAACCATATGCCTTATGTTAAGAAGCATTGGTCTATACTTAAAAAGGCTGACATCAGTCTTTTAAAGGCTTTAAAAGGTGGTATGGCAACTGGACCATATGGGCAAACAGCAATTTTTTTAACCTCTGAACAAATATATCTCTGCCATGGCTTTTTTTTTTAATATATATATATATATATATATATATATATATATATATATATACTATTATTAGTTTATTTTAATGGGAAGGACAATTTTTAAAAAAACGGTTGTTTTAAAAAGCATTTTAGCATTTATTTCTGAAGGTATTTTAATAATTTATGATCTAAGACATGAGGTTATAAATTTTTTCCTGAAACAATGGCTTGGGAGAAATCAAACTATTTGCTGTTTGATTTGGATTTAACAAGATCCAAGAAACTTCAGATAAATTTGTTCTAGTATCTGAAATTTAGATTCAGGTTATTGAAAATTTCCTTTTTCATAAAGCTTTTGTAAACATAATGCCAAAGTAGTAACTTCCCATCTAAAGCACTTTGTAAATTTACACAATATATACCACAAAAACTAGATAAATACTGGATTAAATTTTGGTTAGTAGCTGTTCTATAGTCAAAATATTTGTTAAAATTTTTTTTGAATAATTAAGAAAACTTAGATCCATTAATGATACTGAGGGTGAATAAGCAATATGCTGCTTTACAGAATCATTTTATAACACTTAAAGTCACAATACAGCTGCCAATGCTTTTACTTAATCTCCATCTTACAGTTCTTTTTGTATATTCTTACAAGATGTTTACAAAACACTGCTAACATGTCTTAATACAAATCTGGGTATTCATTTTAAGTTTTAAATTTATTAAAAATAAATTTAAATTTAGAAATTCACCAATTTTTGTATGAAAATTCAACGTTCAAATGAAAAATATTACCCTAAAAAAAAACTATTCAGTTTATTAGCAAAATAATACCTACAAAGAGTTTAAAAATATTTTTAAGTATTAATAAGGTAAAAATAGAAGAAAAATGGAAAATTAATGTACTGGGAACATTTAAAGAATTAACAAAATATTTTGATAGTTTATTCCAGGGCTTGGAACCGTAATTTTTTTTGTTCCGGTTTTCGTTCCGATTCAACTAAAAAATCAATATCGGTTCAGTTCTGGTTTTCGCTCCGCCAAAAATAACGGTTTTCGGTTCAGTTCCAAATGAATAATTTCATTTTATGTATATTCTTATTTGTACTAAAAATATAATTCTATCATAAACAAAAAATGTAATTCTATCAAAATTTAGAAGATTTTATTCTTTTTTTAATTGGTACACTATGTGAATTGATACAAACAGCAGGTACGATAAGAGCGGTGAGCAGAGGACGGCGAGCATTGGCATTGTTATCCATTATCAAAATCGCATTTGACAACTAGGTTCATGATTACCCACATTCGTTGTTTGACTCTCACATCGTGAACTTGGCCTTGCAATAATTATGTAAAAAAATATATTATTTATTTAACATATGAAAATTGCCTCTAATTATTAATATATCTTCTAACGTGGTTTCACTGAGATTACTTCTGTTGTCTCGGAGAATAAATTTCAAACCTGAAAACGCTCTTTCAATACTAACTTGTGTAGCTGGAGCTGCCAAAACCACCATTGCAATCTTATACAAGTGCGGATATGTAATTTTATTCTCTTCCCAGAAATCTAAAATATTATGCTTTATATCAAGCCTTCGTACATTGTCAAAATTATTTAAAATGAATTCAATGTCAATGTCGGTAGAAATAGAGGTTCTATGTGTTTTTATTACTGCCAATTCTTTACTTTTTAAAAAAGTCTCTAAATCGTCTTCATTTTCATCGCTTTCAGTAGAAGATTTTGTTTCCTCGTTTACTATTGAAATGGACTTTTCAAAAAATTGTAATTTGTTTCAAATATTTTTAAATGTTGCACAGCCTGTACCTTTTGTGACGTAGAAAGCAAAATTTGATAACGCGGGTCCAAATAAACTGCTCCTACTAAACTATCAATTTCTATTAACAATGCTTCCCTGTTAGATAACTGATTATATAAAATATCTGCAAAGAAATTTTTTAAATTTCGTAACTTTATTTTGCAATTGTCCAAATTCCATAAAAATCGCTTAAAGTTAATTCTTCACTTTGTAGTTTCAAAGTTGCTTCCGTTAGGGGTTGTAGGGTATCAACAATTAATTTTAATTTCACCCATTTACTGTCTGCAAAATAGTAATCTAAATTATGTTCCGCTAAAGATGAGCTAAAATCTTTGCATTCCAATAAAGATTTTAACATATTATATGTACTATTCCACCTAGTTGGACAATCCAAAATTGGTCTTTTAGTATTAACGTCTTTAAATTTTAACATAAGAGATGGAATGCGCAGCTTTTTCACCAACCCCCTAGCATCAGAAATAAATTCATTGAAATCGGCGTTTTTTATAGAGTCTTTAATTGCTAGTTGCAATGTATGTGCAGCACATCTTATTCCGAATAGTTTATTAAAAGAAAAGTTGTGATAAAAAAATACTCCATCTTCAAAGTGATCCCTAGTTTTGAAATTTTCATTTTCCATTTCGATAACTTTGTCTTCAATTTCGGATTTTAATAAGTTGACAAATGAAATCATATTAGCTCCATTGTCCGTAGTAATTGAATAAATTTGCTGAATATCGATATTATATTTTTCTAGTACTTTTTCAACCATATTTTTAATATAAATTCCAGTATGTTTATCTTTCAACTCTGTCATTCCCAAAGTAAACAAATTTATTCTTCCGCCTATTATCAACTGAGCATTGATTCCCAAAATTGATCTATTTAATCTGGTAGCTATGTCAATTTTTAAGGAAATTACTTTTTTTTCGAGTGCTGTACTTATTTCAGAGACAATTTTAACAGCTGTCTCTGGTATTAATAATTTAATGTTTTCAGAATTTACTGAAAAATGATTACCTATTGCATTAACAATTGGGTTCAAAATCTTTTTGAATCCTGAATATTCTAACATTTCAAATAAACAGCTATTAACAGTAATAAGTTCAATACATGGTTTAAGGACTGTTTCCTTGTTTAATTTTACTTTCAAAAATTCTGATTTTACGTATTTATCCAAAGTTTCTTGTGAACCGCTGGATCCGCTGGTACTTGGAGTAGCTTCATCTCTTATGTTCAACTTAATTTTCTTTTTTTGCTGTATAGTTTTAAATTCATTACTCTGATGTCTTTTTAAATGTCGTTCTAAATTGGCAGCATGATTTCCAATCATAGAAGTGTCGCATATATTACAAATACTCTTATTCTCTGTTTTGTGAAAAAATCCCTGCTAGTATTTGTCTTATTTCTCCCCATTCTAAAATCGAAAAGGAAAAAAAAATAAATAGATCAAATAAATTTTTAAAAATATACAGTTATTAAATTATAGCTATAGAATAGGGTCTGCCCCTCAAATATAAATTAAGTAATAATTAGTGCTGTACCGAGTACTCGGTCATTTACTACTCGGCCGAGTACTCAGTAATTGGTTTTAAAAAGTTCCACTTATATGCTCATGAAGAATTTTGCATTTATTGAAATGAAAACATAAATTTGAAGCATATAATCATAAATTCTATTTCAATTTGAAATGTAACTAAATATTCACCCTAAAGACAATTTTTAATAAAATGTGCAATTAGCCAATATGAAATTAAAAGTGATTTATTAATCTATTTCTTCTCGATATTCTACTATCTAATAATTTGCTATTGTTTGTCTGTTTGCCATAGTGAAAATTCCTTGAGTAATATAAAAGTTTCACATTTCCCAACTTTACTTCATTTTTATTGTTTAATTAAAAAATGTAGCTTATGTTATTAGAAAATTTTATTAGCTTTACAGTTTCTTTCCATTTTACAAAAATGGAAAAATGCACTTAAAATACACTTAAAATACACTCAAAATACTTTTCTCACTTCAGGCAAAATTGTAAAAAAAATTATTTGTGTGTACATCAGAAGTTTTATTCATATATACTTTAACAAAAGCTTTTTAAAATCATGGAAAATGATCTGCTAAATCAGGGAAAGTCATGAAAAGTCATGCATTTGAAAAATTTTATTTTGGCAGATACCCTGTATCTAAGAGGCAAAAGATAAAACATTTTTTTTAAATGGCATCATTTATTTATCTTAGGAAGCTAGATAGTATGGAAATTCACATTATAGATAGACACACTAGAAAAAGTTTCTCACTGTGGTTCAGTACACAGACAGGACACAGTGATGATATGACACATTAATCCCTTAGTATTGCATGTGTGGAATCCATTGGCAAAATCGTTGATTCATTCATCTGTCTGCACTATCTCTTTTCGAAGGCCTTGGGAAGATTTCTTCCCATCTACATGATCTTATAAAATACACCTGTGGAAAGAGCAAATCCCATCATAATGTATTGGCCTTGCTATTATAACGATAGGAAGACTGATTCCTGCTTCAATTTTGTGTTGTCATCTATTGTTTGATCAATTGAATATAATTAGCACTTCTGTTTTGAATGTCTGAAAACATTGTGTGAGAAATAAATGGCCCATGAAAGGGTTAACTTACGAATAAATTTAAACTCCTCTTCAAAGAAAAATGAGTTTTGAATTTAGTAATTAAGCTTTTGCTGTTTTCTTGTATTACTTGAATATTTACAAGGAAACCTTAACATTTAATTGCTGTTTCTCTGTAGATAAAAAAAAAAACCAAATAGATGATTTGTAAATTTAAAGTAGTTTATAAATATTTAAGTTTCTGTGCATACTTTTTTTAATACTGTTTTCAGTACTTTTTTAATACTCTAATATTTTGAACAAATAGTCTTTTCTTCCATTGTATATAATGTTAGTACAAAATATTATTTTAAAATCTAATTGTGTAAATTTTTAAAAAATGTTTAATGTTTGATGAAATTTATGCAATAATGCATTTACTGAATATTTTATTACAAGTTATTTGAAAGAATTTTTATCCAAAGTTATGAGGGTAAAAAAAGTATATCATTTTAAGGTGATTTCACAATTTAGTATTTAAAGATTTCAATTAAAAATTTCATTATGAATTGATTTAAGTGTATGTTGATGCTTTATCTAGAATAACTGATTGGCTGAATAACCAAACACAGTAATCACTAATATTTAAATAGATATTAATTTTTGTGTATCATTTCCAGGCTGCTGAAAAAAAATGTATATCCCATGAAGCAGTTTTAAGAGATTTAGAAAGACGGCCATCTTTTTATCAGGTGGTATTTTAATATTGTTCTAAGGTATCTTTTTAAGAAATATTTTCATTTCTAGTGCTATTTTTTAATTAAAATTTTTCTTATGGGAATATATTTGTAATTTTTAAAGAAAAGTTTGACAACTGAATTCTTTTATTGTTATAGGATAATGTAGCATAAGCTATAATTTATTTTTATGTATTAGTTTCATACTTGCCAACTTGTAGGTTTTAACTGTATACTTTAACTGTAACTGTATACTATGTAAGTATTTAGGAGAGTCTGTGTCCAGCAATCCTCCAACTCCGACGCATGCGCATTTGATGTCTACCCCCCCAAAAGAGAAAGAAACAGTCAATCTTCCCGTCTCAGTACAGGTGTCAATATTTGGCGCAGTATCGAAAGTTTGGCAAATCAATTTTGAAATATTTTTTATGTATACTTTAATGCTTTACTCTTTATATTAATTTCGGAATTAAGACATCCAATGCATGACTTCTTACAACACTTATATATTCATATTTTATTCTTAAATAGAAGACAAAAAACTACATTTTTAATATCAGTTATACAGTAGTTATCATTTTTGGATGGATTTATTCTGTTGTTTACAATCCTCAAAGTGCTAATGACAAATTAAGAAGATTAGAAATTTAGAATATGTTGCCAATAAAAATTATCTTGACATGCATTTAACATTATAAAAGATTTCATTCCTTTTGTCGTCAGTCAGTTATTTAAGTGTACAAGTGATACAAAAATATTAATTTGATGAGACCCTAGCTGTCAAATTATGTACAAATAACTATATATTCATATCTTAACTATTTAAAAATTAATCTAGAATTTCTCAATTTTATTCAGCAATTTTTAAATTTTATTACAGATTTCAAACTATGTTTTACACTATGTATATACAACCAGAATAAATAGACTAATTACTTTATAACAAAGTTTACTTTTACTGCTCAGTAGAATTAAACATAGTGTTAAAATATTTTTTTCCCAAAGAATGTTTATTCTTTAAAACTTTGATAAATTTTTCCATATCCATTATTTTACCCTTTTAGAGTTATTAAACTTTTAGTAAATAACAAAAAATCATTAAATTTAATGAGGTTAAGTTAATGGATAAATAAATATGACCTCATAAAAGTTAATGAATTTTTTAGTGGAAAATGCTCTAACAGCTATTTGTAAATTTATGGATATCTATATCCACTGCTCTATAGTCTATGTGGTAAACAGACATGATATCATTTATGTAATATTTTTACTACTCTAATTAGCTGTGTGAGTAGGCCTTTCAAAAATTATGCACTTCCAATTTAAATTGTCATATGTTGATAAACTGCCCCCTATGCCAGGAATTTCCTAACAACATTTCTAGGATATGTGTAATTGACAAATTATGTTACAAAAAACATCCAATTTTTAGTTAATTTGATGCATATTTTATTTATCAAAGTATAATTTTATCTTTATATAATATAACAAATTATAGCAAAACATTATTAAACAATGTTATACAAAAATTTATGACCCATGGGTTTTTACTGACATAAATTAATGGTATTAAATAATTATCTCTTTAATAAGTATATGTTATGAAGAAAATGTTTGTTTGTATATTTGCTGGTGCTAATTAAAAACATTGTTATAGATATAAATTTCGTGAATTTACAACATCATTTATAAAATTTCTCTTAATTTTGTGTGAAAATGCATTCATTTACAGAGATATAACTTATTTAAAGAATCAAACCAACATAGTTATTTAAAAAAATAAAATTTTGATTAACTCTTTCATATTGAAACATTTAAAAAAAGATGAAACTTAAAATCTCTGTACAGATAACAAATCTGAACAAACTTGACTAATTGAATTTTTATTCAAAATGTTTATTTTTTTTACATTGCTTTTTTACATTACAACTTTTTTATTATCTATTAAAGTATTTTTTATCTCACTTATAAATGAAACCTAAATCATTCAGAAGAATAAAATAAATAAAATTATACACACACACATATTTGAACATTTGTGTGTTTATATATATATATATATATATATATATATATATATATATATATATATATATATATATATATATATAACCAGCAAATTTTATTTAATACAAAAATACAAATTTCATGTTGCAATATAAAATTTAAACATAATGAAAACAGAATTTTCTCAATATTATTAATGTTTATAATCAGTCATAGAATGTAAATACAGCACTTCTTTTATTTAAATGTGTGAAACTTTCACCAATATTTTCTTTTCATTATCTAAGGGTTTTAATAATGCTAAATTGGGATTCGATTTTTTCCTTCTTGTGGAGTTTTAATTTTCTTACTAGGTAGCTCATTTTTAAAATGTTCATGAATCTTAAAATTTACATGTTTAATTCTGTTGCTTAATTTTAGCACATTATGTATAGTATTTTTTCTTTTTTTTTTAGTTCTTTATTAATTTTAGGGTTTATTTCACAGCCTTTCAGACCATTTTCAAGAATGTTAATTTCTGGTTTTTAGATACTATTCAAACTATACATTTGCAAAATATTAGAAATTTCTTTTTCGCCACTGCTGTTTTCAATATATGTATTTTTTTCTTTTGGTATTTCTCATATACCTGTATACTTGCATGAATATGTTTACATATGTTGTTTTAAATTATTCGCACATGTATACTGAAACAGATGAAAGCACCCTTTGCAAATTGTGCACTTCAATTTATATTGCATGATACAAGTTGGATGTTCAACAATGTAATGATGCTTATGATCTAATTTTTTTAGTTGATTTCACTTCACACTCATAATTATTTACTTTGGTTATCATATTGAATGTAACTGTATGACTTTTAACATAGATCTAACTTATTTTAGTTATTCTATATGTATCAACATTTTTCATAAGTTTAATTAATCTTTGAACCTTCCCCTTATTTTACTAGAGCGAGAATAGTTTTATCTAATCTTTGTAATTTTTTTCTTTCTAGATAAAAATGCTTAAAAGTAAATGCATGTTAGTATTATTAGAAGCAAATTTAAAATATTCCCCAAACTCTTTGGTATCAATTGAACTGAATATTTTTGTTTACAGTATGTAAATAGATAAAATAGATGTTATCAATAATCAATAAAGCTTATCTTTATGAATGACATACATTCTTTGTCATTTTTCATATTTTTGAAAATTATGCATGTATTTTAACTTTCAAAAACATGCCCCATTCCTGCCTCATGTAAGGGTGTGATAGGACATATTTATTACCAATGTAATTGTTATTTTAAAACAACACTTCTATAATTACTCTCACCTTAATTTTTTTTAAAAATGGTAAAATATTTTAAGATTGTCATCCTGAAACTTACAATGTTGTATTAGTAGAAAATAATTTGTAAAACATACTTTTGTTAACTGTCCCAGTCATGTCTATTTTACCCCAATATGATATAAATTATTATCAAAATCGGTAAATTCAAAATTTTCAACTTCAATTTGGGTATGATGATCATCTATACGCTCCCTTAAATGCTTATGAATCCAAATTTTGTGTCACTCGATGGACTTTCTAATCTCCGATTCAAAATCATGTTCACATAATTTTATGTTTTGTTAAAGAATCTTTCTTAATAAAAGGTTTTTTACAAATATTGCATCCATATGATGATTCCATTTTTCATGAAATAAAATATAATACTTAGCGAATAAGTCAACCACAAAAAAAGCACGTGGTGGCGAATTACTATGTAAATACAGCAGTTAAGTGATCTTTTATAATAAAAAGTTTTTCATAAATGTTGCATCCATAAGATGGGCTTATTTTTCATGAAATAAAATATAAACAGCGAATAAGACAACCACAAAAATGCACGTGGTGGCGTGCTACAAAAATGCGTGTTATTCCCTGGGCGACGGCACACTAAATAAATTCAGCACTACAGTTGGCGAAATCTCTAGAAAGTATGAACGGAGGGAAGCTGGTTTTGAAGTATAACCCTTCAAAACCAGCTTCCCTCCGTTCACAGTGCGCATGCGTTGGAGTTTGGAGGATTGCTGGACACAGACGCTTTTAAGTATTTGGGTCACATTGTAAAATTGTACATTTGCATGTGAAAATGCACACCTAGGTGTTAATTTCAAAGAAAAAAATTAGTCGTGTGAAAAACTGAAAAACTCTACAATATGTGATGAGGTGAAGTTAAATGATACAAACATTTTCCATTGGCAATGTAAGAAATAATTCTTTCTGTACTACAGAAATATCATCTACACTTTTTATCCTGTGGTTTATAACTTGATGAAACAAAATACAACAGAATTTCAGAAGTTCAACCCATATATTCTAACAATACTATATGACAATATAGAATTTGAAAGGATAGTAAGCCGTGTACACAAAACAAGAACTGAATTTAAAAGTTCCATCCTTGATAATTTAGAAGCTATATTTATAGCTAAAACAATGACACATGAGCATTGTTTTAAACAGACTTGCCAAAGAACCAAGGAGAAATCATTCTAACCAAGGGGAAATCATTTAAAACATAAATAGGATAATTAATAATTTAAAGATTTCATTTGAGTACTATTGGCTGTGAAACAAAGTTTTTTATTAGCTTATGTGAAAAGGTTATCATAAGAGATCAAAATAATTTGTATATAGAGTTCTTTTATGATATTTCTTTCATCTTTCTAGAGAAAAAGAGGGGTAATAATACAACTAATTGCATAAAAATTAGGATTTATATATTTATTTTGCATGTAATTTTTAAGCAGTTTTCTTTGATAAAAATTTGTTGAAGTTTATATATATATATATATATATATATATATATATATATATATAAACCTGGGAATGTATTTTCAGCTAAAGTTTTAGTTCATACAGTTAGATTAATGAATTAATGGAAATTGTAAGATTTTCAAAGTTTTACTTTTTAAAAATTAATGAACTTGTTTTCATATAAAAAATAAATAAAATAAAATTTGCATACTTTTAATTTACTTTCTAAAAAAAATGTTATGTAGTTTTCATTGTTATTATATTTTTTTTAATGCATATTTTTATGTTATTTTTTTTCTAGATTAAAACAAACATTAATTATAATTACCAAAAAAAAAAAAAGAAATAACAAGAGTAAATTATGCAAGAATTCATCCGGAAAGAAAGAAATATCAGATCATGAAGATTTAATTAAAATAAACAAAAAAAATAGAAAATGACAACTCAGCTCTGAAAACTGCATTAAAGTAAGTTTAGTCATTGCTTTATTAATTATAATCCAGAAAAACATTAATAGGGCAGCACATATTTCCAATCCATTCTAGATTATTAATGTTCAACTTTACTATATAAAAATAAAGATATTCACTCATTGCTACTACTGGCATGTTTTCCTTTGCTCAGCTTCATTTAGATTTCAAAACTCTGCATTAAATTTAATGCTATTTATCTCTAGTAAACTAACTGCAAGGTGATATACATCAGAGAAAGTTATTATGGTCATAAATAAAAATCTACTGAAAAACCTTTCTTGTACTGTTAATTAGATTTTTTAAAGTACTTCATTAAATTTATCTACAGAATAAAACAATATTTGTATATTTACTTAAAATTATTGAAAAATAACAAAAGACTGAAAAGTTAAAATAATAGAACATTTTTATTGTTTAGTGTTCATGAAATGAAAAAGAAAATTATTTTTTATTTAAAAAACCAGGGAAAGTTTTTGTGCTAACTTTTTTCCTCCTTTTCTTCATGCATAGCTGAATAACATTTTCTAATTTTCTCCTTGTATCAAGGCTTCTTTTTTTTCATGTTAATCATTTATACAATGGATTTACAATATATCTTCAATATGTAACATATTTTTCTGTTTACACATTTACCTCAATTTCAATTTCATAAGTTTGTTCTTCTATGCCAAATGAGATTCATCATTAAGAGGCTGAAAGTCCATTAAAAATACATTTCATGATATCAGCAATATCTAATTAGTCAAAGACTAAATCTTGTTCAAGTTTCATAATGTCTGCTGAAATTGTGTCCATTTGAGAATCAATGCTGCAAAAATCATCAACACAATGAAGATAAATCCTTCTAAACCAAGTAATAGTGAATCAGTCATTACTAATTTAAATTTCTTACTCAAATTACTAAACATACTGTAACAGTGTGTCTACAGCAAAGAACTTTGCTTATGTGAATACAAAGGGATTGTTTTCTCTGGCACCACAATGTTTAGACTTTTGTGTCCTACAGGAGCGAAACAACAGACCAGACAGCCAGGTGCTCAGACTGACAGCTAGAAAAAGAACCATCAGAAATACAAAGAAATGCCGACATAAAATTCCAGAGACTCCTGGGTTCGTGGCTGGTGATTGTCTAGCCCAAACCAATCCAGTTGGTTGAAGGTGAGATCATCCCCAGATGATCCATTGATGAAATTGTGGGCAAGGCCCCCTCTCTTAGAGCCCCTCCTGTAAAAAAGAGATGAGAGAAGATTTTTTAAAAGTAGTACTTAGCTAGAAACCAGTTAATTTGGAGGCCACCTTGATCACTCTCTCTATCGGAGAGTTTTTTTTTAGCTATAATCCCACCTTGGGATCTTTTCTTTTGAGAGTTAGCTAGAGTCAGCTAACTCAGATGTCGTCTTAACCAGTCTCTCTATAGAAGAGTTTTTCCTTGCAAAAATCCCACCTTGGGATATATATCTCTTGCTGAGATTGATAACAATACCCTGTGCCTTGGGTTTTCTTTTAATATAATCTTCCTCAGGATTGATTGCATATTCTTAGGAACTCTAACTATGTTTTGATATTCTTCGAAGAAACCATTTGTTATTTCAACTTATCTTGTCTAATTGAGTGTACTGTCTACTTAATTACTTCAGGGAATTTTCGTGCAAGCTACAGAATTGTTTTTTCCTTTGGATTGCCAATATTTCGGCAGAGACAGATCTTAGATATTGCATGTCTGTACTCAGGCCTGCGTGTATTGAATCCCATACTTGTGAGCTGAATTTTTTTCTGTATATAGAAATGATGTATATAGAAAGTGTAAATAAACCCATTATTCAAGAAACACCTGATTCTCCATTGTGTCACCAAAACAGGGACCGGATACGTTACAATACTATAGAGTGTAAACTGTAAAGGTGGTAATCCTGTACCTTTTTTTTTTTGTTTAATTATGCTTTACCTAGAACATAATTTTATTCTAAGCTAGGGGTTGGCAGACTTTTGAGAGAGACAAGTCAAATTATCAATATAACAAAGTGACTGAGGTATTGGAGAACAATTTATATGTATTTCTACAATTTATATGTATATCTATTCCTTTATGTATTTCTACAAGCAATACATAAAGGTATAATAAAGATGACCTGCAGTCACCTATGCAAACAGCCCATGCAACTTTCAATACACTCTACCCAACCTCTATCTTTAGTACAGGGATGGACAAACTTTTTTGGCCGCGGGCCAAAAATCAAAAGAAAATTAGTTTGGTGGGCCAAGATAAATTTTTCTAAAATTTTAAAACAATATAAAATTACCTAATGGTTTAAATATGTTAATGAGATGAATGAAATTGTGATTTCATTTTTAAAAGTTCCTTATACTGAGATTCGAAGTGAGATGTACTGATTTTAAAGAACAATGCTAAATGCTCATTTGTCAGTCACATATAAGAAACAAATATACTGTTGATCTTCTGGGCATGAGATAATAAATTTGAGATATAATATTTAAGCAAAGTAGAAAAGGAGAAGAATATATAATGTATAAATATATATTTCTTTTCATTTCCCTCTGACCGGCAACTTAAAATTCTATCCGCAGGCCGTAGTTTGCCCATCCCTGATCTAGGCTGATAAGTGTGATATAAGTAAATTTGTTAAACAATAGTTTGTAAATATTATCACTATTACTAATTTTATAACATCATATATTGGTTTGTCTTTTATTATTTATTCCTTGTTTGTAATCTATAACATTTTGATGTATATTATGCCCTTTTTGAATGCACTCTCTTCTCTTTATAATAGATATAAGAACATAGAGTATATAAAAACTGAAGAAAAATATCAAAAGCTAGTACAGGAATCAAACAAAAAAGTAAGATGATTTGCTTTTGTTAGAGTATATTTCTCATTAATGAGAGAAAAAAATAAGCAACAAGCAAGTTAATTAAAATTGTTTTATTGCATTACTGTTTTCTATAATCAATTATAAAGATAATCACGTAAATACGGTCAGTTACATAGATGATAAAGCTATCAGCTTTGTTTATACCTTGACTCAATTACTGGATATTTGTAAAATATAAAAGTCTACTATTCCTGCTTGCATGTAAAAGCTAAAGTTTCCTAAAAACTTTTGCTTAGTTTAAATTTGTTAACTTGCTTACATTGAAAAATAGCAATGTAAGCAAATATGAATATATTGAAATTTACCATTTTTTAATGACTAAGAATCATCTCTATTTGTTTTTTATCTGTAAATGGTGGATTTTTTAAAAATTTTATTTAAATTATTGAGGATGTCAAAATTTTCATAAATTTTTATTATAGGATATAAAGATTTCTCAAATTACTGCTCAAACATCAACACTGAACAAAAATTTTATTGAACAAAAAATTCAAACAGATAGAATGAAACTGTAAGTGATGCTTTGTATTATGTTCTAGTAGTTATATATAATATCATGATTTTCATTTTATAACAAATTAAATTTGTAAAAATGCCCTAAAAATTATCTATTAACTTATATGAAATTAAGGATGTTATAGAAAATTAAATTCCAATAATTACTGTACTAGTTAAGTTTCTGCTTAAAATTTTGACAAATTTGCTAAATTGAAACACTTTTGTATGTACCTTTTGTGTATATTGATTTTATTACTAGTAAACTATACTGTTAACATAATCTCCCATTAATTAAAATCACTATCTCTATGTAAAATCCTTCACTATATGCATGTGTTTCCTATACATTTCAAAATGGCTACTTGATAGAATTTTGTATGGGGATTCAGCTCAACCCTGGGAAGATTCTAGGCAGGTCAAATTATTCACAGGTCAAGAGCATGGGAAGATAAATAAGTTATTTTTCTCTGAACGAGGTTTGACAATTGATATTTAATGCAATCTGATATATTTTTCTTTTAGTTATATCCTAGAATAATTTAAATGTTTTAAGTAGTTCAATTCATTCAATAACATTTAAAATTTGTTTTCAGATTGTTGAAAAGATATTACACAAAAAAGTCTCTAGAGACCACATTGCATTGTGTCCAGTAATTAGAAATTTAAAACAAAATAGGTTAATGTTAAGATAAATATTTAAATTTGAAGAAATTAAGGAATTATAAGTATTAGCAAGTAAAAAGTGTAACATTTTAAAAGATGACCAAAAATTTTCAAAATTTATTTTATAAAGATGACCAGTTTGCCAGTATATCTTTATATACATTTGTACGGAACATGCAAAGTTTTGACTCCTCAACTGAAAAATAGAAGTCAGGGAAATATTGGCTTTTTGAAACAAAACTAAGAAACTTGTAAGTCCAGATCATTTTTTGCAATGCTCTGTTGACAGAGCAGATTTTAATTGAACCACATTAAAATCTGCTCTGTCTCTTGAACCATACTACATCTATATTGACACTTCTGATCCAGGGAGGATGTAATTTTTGACGAAAAGAAATTTTGACCATTAACAATAGGTGTCTTTTTTGTTTTGTCATCAATCACATTTGAGACCTGTTTCCAAATTTTGCTACCTGGTAGTACTTTTTTTAGGTATTTGGCCCATCTTGACACATATCTTTGTAATTAATATTGGTCCCAAAAAAATTTGGCATGTCAGATGGGCTGTCCTAAAAAGCTGTGCCTACCGCTATTCTGAAACATAGGGTTTAGGATAGCATTTCAACTCCCATTTTAAGAGACAGTGACCATTGTTTACTGGACTTCAAAAACATGGCAGACTTCCCATTAGTGATTAAGAACAATGCCCAACAGGGATATTACAATTTTTCTTCCCTCTTAATTATATTTACTTGATTTATTTAAATATTATCAGTTTTGACTTGATATATTTCTTTTATTTTGATTCAGTTGCACCATTTTTTCTATTCAGAATTTAGGTAGCAATCTTATTCCATCACTATTGGCATTATTGTTTGAAAAAAGTATTTAACATTTATCTCAAAAGAGTTATACTTTTATTTGTGGATGTGTTCTCTTTAAGTGATCTTTCAACAACTTAGATGCTCTTCTATTAGTCTATTGCCAGTTATAATTATTATACTTAAGAATTTATATTGAATGTTAAATTTAAAAGAATAAATTATTCATGTTTTGATAATGAGTTGTTTTATTTTTGAAATTGCTTTTATTGTTAGTGTAATATAATTTCAAACTAATTTGAATTTTGAAATAAATATAACCTTTATTTGGGAAACATAAGTACTCAAACAGAAGGTTGTCCACAAAGTGGCCTGTCATATAGGTTATCACAGACCAACTTCTCTTAGTAAAAGGCTGCTTAATCTTCTAAAAACAGTTTGGTGAACAGAGCAGAGTAGTACTTGAACAGCCAATTTTGTTAAGCATTAAGTTTATCTACACAATATAAATAAATAAATAAAAATAAAAAATAAAAAAACTTTTTAACATATGCAAGTTTCTGTTAACTATAATCTTTTTTTCTCATATATATCCTTAAAAAGTCCTTAATCTTCACTTTCAAAAACCTGCATGAACTGTGGAAAATCTCTTGCTGCATTAAAATACAAGAAAATTTATATGATACACTTGGTATAGCAGATTGAATAAAAAGCACATACATTAACTAAAAATTAAAGTTTAGTGGTAGGAGGGATAAAATTTCATGAATTTATATTATAAATACTTCTAAATTATGTTATGAATGCAATAGTTGAAGATTCCAATAACATTTGTGGTATAGTATTTTTTCAGCAGCATTCTTAAGTTATATTGTAAAGTAAAGGGGGTAGATAATTAAAAACATTAATTATGTGTCAGAAATTTGTTTTCTTTTAAATATCTTATTCTTCTTTACTTATTTTGATACAAAATTTCTTTTTAAGTGAGAATCTAAAGCTTGAAAAAGATATACAAGTACAAAATATATCCCATAAAAAAGAAATTAAAGTTTTGGAAGATAAATTTTAAAAAAAAACTACATTATTAGACAATACATTAAAAATAAAGAAAAAGTTAGAGGTAAGTTTATTTCTGTTTTGAATGCAAATGAATTAACATGAATTTTATAACATTAGTCAAAGTATATCTGTTGGATTTATCATTTGTTTGGTTATTATTTTGGAGATTTTAAGATGTTTATTTCCCTAGAAAATAAGGTTACATCTATGAATTTTAAGCCATTCTCCCAATTTTTAATACTGTAATTTCGTACGTATAGTCCGCGGACTATCTGTGTTTAAAAAGCAAATTTCTTCAGCCGTAGACTATCTGCTGATGCGGACTATCTGTTGGTTGTTCATTGCTCAAATCATCAAAATCGGATAAAGTTGTAAAAAAGCACATTGGCGATGATCAAACAAAAACATGACTCAAATGATGCCAAGAAAACATAATATCTTATTAGTAATAAACCATGGGAAAAAAACCCATAAAGCAGAACGAATGAGTAGTAGCAAGTAGCATAATCTTAAATTGTGTCCTGGAATACGGGAAAATATCGATAGTCACTATTTACAGCTTCGATTGACTACACCAAGTGGAGGGGTTCTAGATCGAAGGTTGAGGGTCATGTGATCGCAAGGATCACTCGTATCAGAGTGTTTTGTTTTCAAAGTATTGATTTGTGATAATTTTGGTCATTCATTATGTCTTTAAAACATCGTCGCAGTTTTATTGCTGATTTCAAGCTGACAGTAATTCAGAAGGTCGATGAGAAGGCAGTAAGAAATTGGTGCAAGCAAAAGGAAACATTAAAAATATGAGGAGAAAGCGATCCAATTGTCTTGGAAAAATATACTGGTCTGCAATAGAAGACAATTTACATAGCTGGGTTCTCGTACAGAGAAATGTAGGCATCTCTGTTTCTTCCGTTAAAATTCGTCTCCGAGCTTATTGCTGAAGAAATTGTTTCATATTTTAAAAGTGAAATTAATTGAGTCTAATACTTACTTTTCGGTACTCTACTGTACTTAGGTTTTTTTTTTTCTTAAAATGATTTAATATTGTCTTACTAAAATAAATATTTTTACTTGTGTAGTCTGCAGATTATCTAGTGGTGCGGACTATCTGATGATTTATGAAATTTTTTAAATAAAAATCGCATCCGTGGATTATATGATGGTGCGGACTATACATGCAAAATTATGGTAATTTGGTAAAAAAATGTGAAGAAAAATGTACCTCTATAGGGAAAATTTTCCATCAGTATTGAAATTAAAATAAACTGTTTTTCATGGCCATGCTGCCCCCTCCCCTTCCCACTCCACCCCATATTGGTAGGGTACTGTTCTTCAATACTGGTATTCAAATGTTCAAACACTACTGAAGGATGGATGTTCATAACAATTCTGAATCAGCTTTAAGAAGTAGGTCCCAGTTTCATTACCCCTTGTGTAGTAAAGAAGTAGAATGTAGTGCTTCCAACCAACCAACAAACTATATATCCTACAATGGCTTGGAATCTATTGAATCCTTTAATCTTTATCATGCAGTTTTTAGAAATGTCACATGCAAATTGATTGAGAGTTTTAATGGTCATAATTCATATCGTTATAAAAATTTGTGACGTCAAAAAAAAGAATGAGGGCTTAGGAAAATGTTCAGGCAGCAGTCTGATCATGATTGACTACCTTCCCTTGATTCACTACACCCGTATAAAAAATATATTTTAAAATGTTTCACTATTTTAAAATAATGAAATATTAAGTCATTTATGAGTCTTTATTAGTTTTCCTGTTTTATACCTGATAATACTCTGGGGATGGAAAAACTTTTGCACTTCTTTTGTATAAAAAATCAGTTTAGGTGATAAATGACAACAACTTCTTTTATGACACTCACCTCTACTTGCTTTTGTTTGAAAACTCATTTTTTAAACACATAAACCTTGCCTAAGAGTTTGAATTTTTTAAGTAAAGCATTTTATTTTCTAATTTTTAAAATGTGTATTTATCAAAATCAGTTTTGAAATTATTTATAATTTTCTATGTTTTATTTTTTTTTTTATCATTTTGCAGATGGATCTTGAAGAATTTAAAAAGGAAGCCACTAGAAATAACTTAAAATGGAAAAAATTGGAAAAGAAAGCTTCAGATTTACATGAGGTTTTTAAAAATTTATTTGACTTTTTTTCAGATGTATTAATATCTATGCAAGTTGCAAGATTTTAATCTAGTGTTTTTATACTTTAAATTTGCTATTCTGCTAACTTGTTCCGTTTAGAGTAATTCAATCTTAAGGTATGAAATACAGATCTAATTTCTTTTGTCTTACAATACAATTGTAAGTCTCTAACTAAGGGGATCTGGTAGGGGAATCCGCATATTCAGTAAATTTTTTTCTTTTCTTCCTTTTTGCAGGCATGTTTTGATGAATTTAATTCTTTTATCAGCCAATTTAAATTGTTTTACCATCAGTTTTTTCATTTCAAATCATTGGCTTTTATGTATTGTACCTTTATTGTGTTTAGCTTTTATATATCAAATAGTTTGTATTTTTATTTTTTTACTCACTTTCCCTCTGCACTTCAACTTATACAAAGTTGATAATTTTATATTTTTATCTGATTGTACTTTTCTGTTTTTAATCTCTGATAATTTTAGCTCATCTTGTGATCTTTTTATGATGCTTTTATCTGTTAACTTTTTATCATCTTTTATTAAATCACCTGAAATCACAGTCTTTGTGTTTGGCTTTGTTCAATCTCAAGCTTGGTGCTTTTGTCCTTAAAAAGGACCTTGTATTGTTAAACCCAAACCAACCACTCACTATAAAACATGCGTCCAGAGATGTACATAAATTAACACAGATCAACTTTGATCATCCTAATTATTTACTATTAAAAATAAAATCATTAAACATGATCAAAATGATTGGGTATTGAAGTAGTATTAATTAATTTTAATCTATATCCCCACCGGAAAATTTAATTCCCAGTATATATATATATATATATATATATATATATACAAACACACAAATAAACACACACATATATAGATATAGATATTTATTATTTATATCGCAAAAATCATAATTTAATTTCATTTTAGGGTCTCATATCTCCTATAAATATTAGACCTGTGTATATTGATTGTCTGTCTATTTTGATCTATCATAAGTTTCTAAATATGTAATAAAATTATGTAAAAATTTTTAAGACTGAGACATACTTAAAAGTTTTTTGATCTGTTATTAAAATTATGTAATTTTTTTCCTCCTAATTGGTTACAACAAAAAATATAGATAAATTAGTATAGAAAAAAATTACAAGAATGTCTTATCACTTTGTATGATTAAAAACATTCTTCTCCATTGATAAGCTTAAAAATTTGTGCATAAAATTTTATCGTTTATAAAATCTATGAATATTTTATGGATAATTAAATAGTTAGGTTGTTTTAAATGACTGATTATTTATAGCATCATCCTACTTCTACTTTTTATCTAACTTTCATGAGTTCTTGAGCTTCTTACATAAAAAAATTCTGTATTATTAATTTATTCTGTAGAATGGAGCTTTCAGTTTTAGGTTCTATACTACAACCATTACCTTACCTACATTTTAAATTAAATTATCATGTGGACCATAATGTAATGTATAAATTGTTTTCTCAAAATTCTAGCCTAATGTTTTACATTTTCCATTATAAACAAATTATTGCATGATTTTATAATAATCAAAACAGATCTTAAATGTTTCAAAAAATTTTGTATAATTGTATTTATTGTTTAAAGATTTGTTATCAATACAGATACTCTTTGGCAAGTACCAAGATTACTTTAGAAAATATAAGACCCCTAAATCTTACAAAACCCTCACTTGTTCTGTATCTCTTTTAAACAGGAGAGAAGAAGATTCTTGCACAGAATCAAGGAATTAGAAAACTCTCTGAAGAACTGAATATGCAACGAGATGTGCAGTTGCTCAAGTCTTCATATAAATATTTTCTATAAACTAAATTCATTTTATTACATTCTTTCTTCTAAAAAATTGCAATTTTTGTGGAAAGTTCATAAATTTTAAACTTTTAGAATTCATTGCAAAACTATCTAATTGCATGTTTTTTACTCTCCTTATGTCTATTTTTTATATAAGGTTGATTTTTGTTTCTTCTTGAAAAACTTATGTGAGTAAGCTTTTGATATTACATAGATAAAAAATATTGTCATATTGTCTTAATACCAAATAAAAAAAATTCCATCAAAAAGCTTTAAATATTATTGTTGGATAAAACATTTGTAAGTTGGCCTAGTAAACCCAGGGTGTGAAACTGGAAACGTAAAGCTGGAAAAAACTTATTTTGGTTGGAACGAAAACTCAAACTGAACCCCCAAAAATATGAGTTTATTTTGGTTCAATATATATATATATATGTATAGTTTAAAATTTGTCTATGATTCGTTAGATAACATACTTATTGAATGAAATAATAAAATAACCAAACCCCCCTTTTTTCATTGCTTACTTTTGCACAATTTTGAATTAACTCAGAATAAAATATCGTCAATTTTTTTTAGGTAACAATGCCAGTGCTCACAATTCTTTTTTCACTGTTTGTATCATACATAATCTCACATAATTTTCCAATTAAAAAAAGAATGAAATCTAAATTTTGATTGAATTACATTTTTTGTTTATGATAGAATTATATTTTTAGTACAAATAAGAATATACATAAAATTATTCATTTGGAACTGAACCAAAAACTGTTATTTTTGGCAGAACAAAAATCAGAACTGAACTAATATTTTTTTTTTTTTTTAGTTGAACCGAAATGAAAAAAAAATTACAGTTCAAAGTCCTGTGTAAATAAAACATAGAATTGATATTTTAGTTGTAAAGGAGAATTTACCTTAGTGATGTGGAAGTCCATGCAAGCCTGGTACAGTTGAACTTGGGGAATGTTACTATTGGGGAAGTTTTGTTACTGTAATTGTTAAAAAAAAAGACATTAAAATATAAACTTTCCCCTATTAATATTTGATTTCAAATATTTTTAAAATCCTAAGTAACTGACAGCTTCTTTGGAGCATTCATCGTGTTTCTTCAAAATTTCAGCTCCAGGCTGTAATGAAAAGAAATATAGTCTGAATATCATAAAAATATTATTTAAATCAGCAGTTTGTGACTTTAATGCTACTACACTTCTCTAATTTGTTTTCTACACCTCCTTATCTTTTATTTTTTATAGGTATAATAACATTTTAAACAATACTAACTTCAATACAAAATTTAAAAAAAAAATTAAAAATACAATTAGCAAAATTATAACAAGTTTTGCGTTAATGCAAGCATGTAAATTATTTTTATATTTAGTATTATATTTAATATCAAAATAAGTTTACATATTTGCAGTAATTTTTAAGTTTGTGGGCATGAAGTGGAGGGTCCCGGAAAGTGGTCATACATTATCAAAATCCAAATAGACTAATATAAACAATTTCAAATTAGTAGGACAATAAAGGGAAAATTCACAGACTTTTATTTTAAAGTTAAAACTATTAAGTTTTTCTGTGCTTTTTTTTCATATTTTAACCTATCAATGAGTCTAAATAATGCATAACATATAAGTTATCAAGGGTTATTAGCAAAAATCTGCTTCTCTGTTTACTTACAGTTCATCTCTGTAAGTAGAGATTGACATTCTAGTAACAAAATTTTTCTGGTGAAAATTTCAGGTCTTGACAGATAAGCTTAATTTATTTAAGAAACTAGTTTGTATGTTTGGTATAAATAATCTAATGTTCAGTTACTAGTACATCAGTGTTGTCTAAAAATGTTTTTCATGTAGGAATCAAGCAGTTCTCCGAGAAGGGGTACAGTAAATCAAAATCTGATTAAAAAAAAGTTTAAATTTTATTTATTTTCAACTTTTGCTTTCCTTAAAAGATTCTCTCAATATGATAAAAATTAAAAAATAATAAAATACAATTTATTTGATACCAAGTTCATTAGTAAAGAATATCCCTAACTTTACACAGTTAAGAATTTTTGTTGAAAATCACAGATTAAATAAAATATAGCTAATGTGTTTCTCCATTCTTGAACTTTTATCTATCACCATTCACCTTGCATATTAGATGTTTGATATATTTTTATTAGTTAAAACATTTGATCAGCTTTATTTATCATTTGTATCAAGTAATATGCTTATTTCCGTTTGGTTCTTCAGAATTAAATATATATATATATATATGAATTCAGACAGGGCCTGACTAAGATACTTTTGTGCTTTGGCACAATCCAATTTCTGTCCCTCCACCCCCATTGCAAATTTATAGCTACAAATTATTATCCTAATTACAGTCATATAAAAATTATAACATTGAATTAGCAAACATATTTAAGAAATTAGCATTAAAGTAAGATTCAAAATAAAAAAAACCAAATTTTCATTTTAAATAATCATTGTCTCTGTTTCTTCTTCAGCAGCACTACAGCCTACTGGAGGCCAAGGCTTTCTCTGTCAGCTTTCTCCATTATCTCTGTTTAGCCATGTTAAAAATTAAGGACTTTTAAAGACCTAGAGTGACCCACTTTTTTTATTTTTACTTCGTGACACTCACAAAATCTGTGCTGAAGAAAATAAATAATAATAGAATTAAAAATAATTTTAATTGATGAGATGATTTAATGGTTTATAGTGGTACATTGCTAATAGTCTGTCTTATATGCAATAACCCATAGGATAAAAAAAGCACCAGGTTTGTTAAGGGAATTAATTATTAGGTAAATAACAGTAAAATTAAAGTAAATAGGAAACAATATAGTTCATGACAAACAGAATTACCTTGTACTATAATTTATTAAAACTTAATGATGGTAGTATAAGTTTTCAATTTTCCCCACTTAATATGTATTTCAAGCACTCGACTAAATTTTTGTGTCCCCTAAAATTTTTGTGCCCCAAGTGCTCATGCAATAATCAGGCCCTAAATTCAGAATTCTTATAAATGATTCGCTAAAAAGCCCTACTTACGGTGAGGTTCTTGTTCTGGATTTCCTCCTTGGCTCTTTCGTAGTTATATTTGTTGTCAGCTCCAAACTGCAATGGAGGGGGAAAATAATTTATATATTATTTCTTATCACTACTACTATTTAAATATAGTATGAAAGCGTATTTGGATTTATTAACATAATTGCTGGAAATGTTTTAAAGTACTTACCCATCCTTCGGTTTTCAAAGCACAGGTGGTGATGGTTTCTCTGTGAGCATCAATTTGTTCCTTTTTAAATAAGTAAACGAAATGTTAATGATTTAAAATTTTTAACTAATAAAATTATATTTTATAACCAGCTCAAGTATTTATGTTGCAATATATAAATAAATATTTTGTTATGATAAAATAAAGACAGATTACTTAAGATATTTTACTTTATTGTATGAACCTCAAAATAGCAAATTAATAGAAGAAATTTTTTTTATGCATGATAGACGTTCATTATTTTTAGTTAAGGACTGAAATATTTGTTGGACTTATTCTAAAAGACTCAATGATGTAAATATACATGTATATATATATATATATATATATATATATATATATGTGTGTGTGTGTGTGTGTGTGTGTATATACATATTTATGTATATGTATATATATATATATATGTGTGTGTGTATATATATATATATATGTATGTGTATATATATATATATATATATATATATATATATATATATATATATATATATATATATATATATATATATATATATATATATATACACTGGTGTGTAAAAATTAAGGACGAAGTCGAAAAATTAGCATATCAGCTGAACGAAGAGGCAGAGCGGACAGAAAGACCAATCAGGAGATTAAGTAAGGTGATGTACGGTAGCACATGCGCAGATATGCAGGTAGACGTAATGGGGGAGTGTCTGAGTCGTATAAAGCATGTTGTCGGTGTAAGATCAGTATTTTTGGCAAAGAGATTGCATATCGTATAGCAGTTAAAATCACACCGAGTTGCTGCCTCAGTTAGAAATGGCAAATAATCAATCTATTAGACGACATCTGGATGCTTTTACCCGAGGTCGAATCATTGGGAAGTTGGAGGAAGGCCGCAGTGTGGCTGCAGAGTTCGGAATTGCTCACAGCATCGTTTCACGACTTTGGAGACAATTTCAAATTACAGGAACAGCTATCGGGGGTTTAGTAGTGGTCGTCCACGAGGAACCACACCTATAGATGACGGTATATTGCCTTACAGGCCAGAAGAAACAGGCGGCAGACAGCGGGAGAAATCGCTAAACACACGACACAGGCGACTGGACGACCGATATCGCGTTTTACCGTGGCCAGAAGATTGCACGGTGGTGGTCTATTTGCACGACCCCCTGTACGGTGTATACCTCTAACGCCTGCCCATCGGAGAAGGCGTTCTCTGTGGTGCCGGGAACACCGGAATTGGAGAGACAATGAATGGGGACGAGTGCTCTTTACAAATGAGAGCAGATTCAGTCGGAGTAGCGATTCTCATCGCATACTCATCTGGAGAGAGCGGGGAAGCCGCAATCATCCCTCGAACATCATTGAAAGGGTATGGAGGTGGCGGTGTTCTCGTTTGGGGAGGTATCATGCTTGGTAGTCGTACAGACCTTCACATCTTCGACGCAGGTTCAGTCAACGGGACCCGTTATTGTAAAGAGATTCTTCTTCGTTATGTGCGTCTTTTTAGAGGCGCTATGGGTCCGCAGTTCCTTTACATGGACGACAATGCACCATGTCATCGCACAGTAGCTGCCGAACAGCTCTTAGAGAGTGAGGATATTGAACGTATGGATTGGCCGGCACGATCTCCCGATCTCAATCCCATCGAGCATGTATGGGATTTTCTAGGCAGACGCTTGGCAGCTCGTACCTTACCACCAGTAACTATTCCGGAGCTTCGATTGGCGCTGCAAGACGAATGGGCAGCAATACCTCAACAACTCATTGACACCCTCATTCTCAGCATGGTCAGACGCTGTGAAACCTGCCTGGCAGTCAGGGGAGATCATATCCCCTATTAAAGACAGGATGTTTCTTGCTGGACGCCCATCACAGGGATGTTTCGGCCTTCAGTCGCATTGCGCTCCATGCTACTTTTTCAATAAAGCTTTTTTTTTATCCCTCTGATTTCTCTTTTAGTAAGTGTTGTTTACATTATTCATGTCCTTACGTATTGGGGATTTTACGGTATTAAATGTGTTGATTTGGAAAGCTTTTGTACAAAGCTATATTGAAAAAATCGTCTCGTCCTTAATTTTTGCACACTAGTGTACACACACACACACACACATATATATATATATGTGTGTGTGTGTGTGTGTGTGTATGCACACAGCCTTAGGAATCATCTTCACAAAAAAGGGCAATATTGCCTTATAAATTATGGAATTCAAAACTAGTAAATAGAATAAACCGAAATGGATAAGGAGTTAAATTTCAGTTCCATATATTAGAAACTAAAAGCTTACACTCTCAACAGAAAAATTAAAAGATTTTAAAGAGATATTTTTATGAGGTAATCAAAGGCAGCAAGTAAGTTACAAGAGATAGTTCATTTCACCCGATTGTATTGCGATGCAGATGTACGTTTTTTGAGTCATTTTCTGTTATAATTAGATTTAAATGTCACGTTAATCAGCCCATACTTAAATCAGTCCAAATATTTGTTCTTTTGAAACCGCGACCAAGATTTTTAACACCACATTTGAAATCGATTTTATATTAAAGAAATGTAAAATTAATTATATTGATAAGAATTGCTAAAAAAGATGTAAATTCATACGGACTTATCGAGATTTTGTTTGAATCAGACCATTTACAATAGGGATGCACAAACTTTTTTGGCCGCTGTCCAAAAATCGAAAGAAAATAAATTTGGCAGACCAAGATAAATTTTTCTAAAATTTTAAAAACAATATACCAAATGGTTTAAATACGTTAATGAGATGAATGAAATTGCGATTTCGTTTTTAAAAATTCCTTATACTGAGGTTCGAAGTGAGATGTAGTGATTTTAAGGAACGATGCAAAATGCTCATCTGTCAGTCTACTTCTGAAAATATTCTTTCTAAGGTTCAAAGTTGAAAACACTTGTTCACGTATAAGAAACAAATATACCGCTGAACTTCTGGGTTGTGAGATAACAAATTTGGGATATAATATTTAAGGAAAGTAGAAAAAGAGATGGATATATAATGTATAAATATATATTTCTTTTAATTTGCCTCGGACCGGCAACTTAAAATTCTATCTGCGGGTCGTAGTTTGCTCATCCCTGATTTAAAATTGCATTTGGAAATGTGACTTTACAAAATGAATGAAATGGAAAATACTGTGTGTTCAGATTTATAATTAATTGGGAAAACGAAAACTCTCGGCTGAGAAATATTGATAAAACCATTCTTATATCTTTAAAATGCTTGCAGGTAGTTTTACTCTTTGTTATAAAAAGCTTTGAATTATTTAGCTGTAGGAATACAACATTTGCATACAGACGTGTGCGATATACAAAGATAACTTACGTAACAGGTTAAAAATGGCGAATACTGGCATTACTTATAAGTAATCTGGACGCTGTCTGCATATTTATATTCAATAAGAAATTAAAAAAAAAAATACTGGCATTCGATATCTTGGTACTGGGCAAAACCTTCTCCTTGTATCTTATATAAAATATCAAAAAGCTATGATAAGTATAATGTATTCTAAAGTCTATCTTTTAATCTGCTTAGTACTTTGTCCTTGGCCCAATATGGACTGAGAAGGCCTTGATCTTCGTTGTCTCCACCCCTCAATTTCCCCCCAGCTCTGTCTGTTAGGTGCTTTTAAAATAGAGCTCTATATTAATATTGAGAGTTTAAACTGTTATTCCATGTCTGTGAAGACACCTGCGGAAGGATTATATCATTGTTCTCAACGGTTGAAAATCTCCCCTCTTTTTTACTTGCAATGTTAGCGGTGTCGCAGGCATACCTAAATTTTATCGAAGACCTTGTTCAAAAATTTTGTCGTTGGGAAACCACTAGAAACTCGAAATGCAACTAAATAAAGCAGATCTCTAAATTACCGAGCTGAGTGTAGTAAAAATATTTAATTGAATAAGGGCAAAAAAGTATGTTAAAATTTAAACTTAAGTTGTGCCCTTATTCACGTTTTTGCTTTTATATTTTTCAGTTTATTCTGGTATAAAGGCTTTCATACATAGATGATTGCATATCTAACATTTTGTCTACGCCTTTGCTAAAATGTGTAATTTTCAGATTAGGTCTTTCACTACCAAGTAAATCTGCCTTACAACCAATTGGGTTGTTTCTTTTAGAAACAGTAGCATGTAATCGGTGGAAAACATTCGTTTCGTCACATTTTTTTGCAGCATTACAAGTTGCTTATAAGACATTAAGCATCTTATAAGTACTTTCACTGCTTTTAATCTCTGCTTGAACGAACTTTAAAGACTGAGAAATATTTGCTTAATTACTGTAACAATGTCTATTTGAAATGAGAATTATATGATTTGACCTTCATTGTTTCACCAATCCTCTTGGCACCATTTCATTTATCCGCATTACTGTCAGGGTTTTTTTTTTTTTTTTTTTTTTTTTTTTTTTTTTTTTTTTTCGAGTGTTTGCGACAAGTTTGTCTCAAACCTCGGCCAATAGTGGCAATAACGTATCAAAGTCTAGTGGTACTTATGATGAGTCTAAATTTGTCGCTGTAGTGTCCCCCAAAATATTAAAGCAAATTTATTTAAAAAAAAAATTTTTTCACACTCGGTTAATGAGAATGGCAAATTATTAATTATTTAGTAAACATTTTTTTCAAGAATAACTTATGCACCAGTTTAATGTACAATATAAAAAAACTTTTCTAGTTGTAATTGTATCTAGCCTATAACTTTATTATTATCTTAATGCAATCGATGAAAATTCAATTGTTTACAAATTTAGTTCTCTGATGTCTAATCTAACAAACTATACTATAATGTGGTATTTAGACTGACTTCTTTCTAACTTTCTGCTTGGTAAATCTCGAAAATACGTTATCAAAATCGGTATCGTTCGGTACGCTTCTTTCAGTTGACAAAATGGCTAAAGTAGGTCGTTTTATCCTCTTACCGCTAGTACCCGGTGCTGGTAGCATACTCCTTCTTCGAAAAGGGGGTAGGAGAGAAAAATGCTCCTTCATTTTTATTTTTATATATGCACTAGCTGTCTTAGATCGGAATTTAATTGAACTGATGTAGGAATAGTAGATTTGATTGTAGATATCCAAGGAGCTACTTCATAGAAAATAACAAGGAGCTGAGTGTAGGGAAGCAATGCAAAATATTGTATATCAATCGTACTTGATAGTTCAGTACACTGGGTCAATCCTAGCTGGGAGCAAGATGGTGTACAGGATGTGAGTGGTTAAATTTAAGAGCAGCGAATTGATTATTAACCTAGTGTTTAACCGAACATAAGGTAATTTTAAATTGCTCGTGGATAGTCTGCAGTCTAGGATCGCTTGGAGCGCTACGGTTTACTCTTTTGCTACAAGATGGCTGATGAGACCGGGACTTACCTCTTAAAGCCGAATTCGAACGGCTACGGACATCCATGTCAGCAATGGAATTCGAATTCATGAACTCTACCTACGAGTAGTTTCCTACTCATCCTTCGTCATCAGCGTTCGGTAAGATTCTGTTTGTACACTAATCAAGTCATAGTTTTCTGAACTACATAAGAACAGACATTTAACATAGTCATGTTAAAGCGCAATGTTTCTGTGTTTTAGATCAGATGTGGACTTACGTAAAATTTATCTGAGCATTCACAGTGAGGTGATATCGTTATATATAGGAATAAAGGTTAATTAAGATATCATAAAACTTCCTGTTTCTTGAAAAATAAAAACAATTAAAATGTAATTAGAAGTTTATGCAAAAATTAAATTATTTTTTATGCACTTGGTATTAATCACCGAATAATGACTTAAAAGTAGAGATAAACAACAGGATCGCCATGTCAAATAAATGCTATCATGGCCTTAAAAACCAATTAAAATCTCGATTTATAAGTTTAAAAACGAAAATTAACATCTATAAAACTCTTCTTTGACCTATTCTGCTCTATGGAAGTTGATGGTGGGCAATAACCAAATTGCATGAAAATAGATTGCTGACTTTTGAACAGAAAATCTTAAGAAAAATATTTGGTGCATTTCAAGAGAATAATTTTTGGAGATCCTTATTCAATTTTGAAATTTATAAAAAATATAAGCAACCTCATGTTGTTAAAGTCATAAAAAGCAATAGACTGCGATGGCTTGGATACCTATTCCGACTCGATGACGTAAACCCAGTAAAACAGCTCACTTTCACTAATCCCATGGGGCAGAGGAAACGAGGAAGACCACCAATTAGGTGGCTTGACAAGGTTGTCTCAAACCTCGGCCATTGGTGGCAGTAACGTATCAAAGTCTGGTGGTACATGATGAGGAGCCTAAATTTGTCGTTGTCAAAGTTTCACTAATCCCATGGGGCAGAGGAAACGAGGAAGACCACCAATTAGGTGGCTTGACAAGGTTGTCTCAAAGAGGGACTTAACTACTGTCAAAAAGAGAAACTGGAGGAGTCTTGCAGAAGATAGGAACGGCTGGAAAAAACTGCTTGGGACAGCCTTGGCCTGTAACAGGCTGTAGTGCTTCAGATGAAGAATTAATCACGGAATACCGTAAGTTTTTGAGGACAGTTTAGCTGTCCTTTTTTCACCATTTGTACTAGCTTTTAATATGTACTTGAAATTAAAGTACTTTCTTGTGAGCTTCAAAACTAACCATCAAAATGAAAAGATTAAAATTCATATTTCAAAAATTTCTAATATACCTGAGTGAGGCTTTCTCCTTCAGCTGGTGGGGGGTTCTTTTCCAGACAGGCTTGAATAACTTCTCCTTTTGACTTCTGTAAAGAATAATTTGTGAGAGAGATGCTAAAGGTGTTAATAACTTTTAACCGACTGCGTTGTGTTTTCTGCACTTTTTAAAGAATCGACAAGAATAGGAGATACTGTTAGCTATATGTTGAAATTTCCGATTTAAACTTAAGATTTATTTTTTTATATGAAAGTAGAGTGTTATCTCCTGAGAAATGAAATAAAAGCTGTAAGAATTGTATGCCTTGATTTTAAGACTAATAATTACTTGAAAACGAGCAATACTCGATAGGCTGAAATGAATATTTCAGTTCGTTTAGTGGTAGCTCAGACAGCAAAGGCGTCGGTTTCATAACCGGAGGGTTGTGAGTTTGAATCTCGAGCTGACCAAAGATCCACCGTGTTCATTAATGGTAGCGGGGCATATAAGATTAATTCGTGGTCGCAGTGTCCTCTAGGTTCAAACGATACCTCTGGAGATGGTAAGGCCAAACCTGGGCGTTATCTGCTTGGTCTCTGTTTCTAAATCACGAGGACCTAGTGGGGCAATGTTACTGGCATCTATAGCTTTCCTTAAGCTATACGTGCTCTCCGGGTGGTGCTAAATGAGTAGAAGCTTTTCAGTCCTGTTTGGCCTAAATATATCTGTATTTGCCAGTTTCTTTGGAAAGGGCTGTTATGACAGTCATAATAAAATTGAATGTAAGAGTTGATATATATATATATATATATATATATATATATATATATGTGTGTGTGTGTGTGTGTGTGTGTGTGTGTGTGTGTGTGTGTGTGCAATTCATTTCTTGATGTAGGTTCTTATGAACCCACTCTATTGTAATTAAGTGTTGGTTATCCTAAAGTATTATGATGCTTAAATATTCAGAGATTTCATTAACGTCACGGTATATGTCAAGTATTCAGTAAATCCTTTTTAAAATAAGAATTTATTAATGTTTTTTACAATAGTATTTAGCTTTGATAAAAGGCTAGTTTTCATATCGCACAAAATGCAGAAATATTGGGGTTAACATTGTTATTTACCTGCTCTTCAGCTGTTGGCTCGAGCTGTCGGCATTTTCCCCAGTTCACTTCTTAAAAAAGATTATATTCATTAAGAATTTGCTTGCAAACGATATAAAAATGTTAGCAATTGAAACAAACATAAAGTATGTAAATAAGTAGGAAATTCTTGTTTTAATTCTTTAATAAAGGAATACACTTCAAGTGTTTTCATTTTATAGTAATATTTTATTAAATGTTCCGTTGTTCCTAAAAAAATTTCCGATATTCGGGTTGAAGTATGAGTTATTTTTCCAGCTGTCATTTAGATTAAATAAACATTCTCTTCTATATGATTTGCTTATAAATTGGTTTATGTGCCTAGAAAGTTTGAAAATTTAAAAAATTAAATGCCACCTCTCATCTTTATATTCTATTTTTTTTTTCCAAAATGAGTAAACCATTATTACGAATTTACTTTCTTCTTTAGCTAAGCCGATAACATATTTAATTTATTTTACTTCACAACATACAACATCGTCGTAAAAGACGTATTTATAGGGATTGTACGAAATATTTTCAGTGTATACGTTGCAAGAATTTTTAAACTTATTTACATTTCTGTACATTACTAGTTCCAACTACAGTGTTGCATGATAGTTTTGAACTTTGAAAACGGTAAAACCATGTCTTCGCAATACAAACAGTTGACTAATTTAGCATTATTTTCCGTGCATATATGCATGACTATAAATTCAGATGAATCTTTGAACAAGCTGGCCTTAACAGAAGAATTAATTTACTGCTCTAAAACGGTAGTTTATAGATTACTGGTTATGCCATTCTGTTTCCAAATTTTGTTTTCATACAAGGTAGGTAATTTTGTAAAAATAAATAAATAAATAAATAAAAGGGGGATATCGTACTTCCATTTTCAATGTTTTTTTTAAATATTTTTTTTTCATTTTCTAGTTATTCAGAAAACTACTTTAGATTCATCTGGTAAATACTAGAGCGTAAATTAAATATTTGCCAGCTAAATTTAAACCTCGTAAAAACTTAGTTCTCAAACCTTTTTTTGCCACAGCATCCAATTTAAATACTGCGGAGTTAGACGATCGGTCGCATCTCAAGATAAATACAAGGACATATGTTAGAACGTTTCGAAAGTGGAGAGGAAAAACAACTTTTACTAGTCTTACATAGTTGCTTTCTCAAAAGTTTTGCGGCATAAAACTTTTTGTTGTCTTGCCTATTCATGCTAAACGTCTTCAAAAGTCTTAAAGACAAAAGTTACAAGTTCTGAAACCTGATGGCTATGGAGCATTTCTTTTGAAAAGAACAGTCTATAAGACTTGTCTGATAACAAAACGTTTAGAGAAACAATAACTTCGCCTTTATTGCACTCTTCAACTTCAGTCTTCAATTTTATCAACTTTATTTAGATTAAGTATATTTTTAAATTAATGCTGAGATCTTAGAAGCATTTTTAAAATTACTCTTTTTGAAATGCCAATATTTTTATTAAACAGGCATTGTTTAAAAAAAAATCTTGTCTTTTTGACAAAAGCAAAGTTTTTAGTTTGTAGAACATAAATTTATTGAGGTATTTATATCAGATTTCTTGATTACAGGCTGAAAAAACAAATTCAATGTTTATGAAGTGTGATATGTTTGGAGTAGTTATAAAATTTTCTAAAAATCTTTATTTTTAGCATCATTATGCGTTTGCAAAAAATCAAAGCTTCATTAAGATAAACAATTATATGATACCATTTTAATTGTACGATAAAATAAAATTTAAAATAATATATTCATAAATTATAATTATTATACATTTACCATAATCTATTTTATTAAATTTATATTTTTACCACTATACATATTCTGTGACTTAGAGGGAAAAAACTCATAATTTATCACGTAAAATCATAAAAAGTACACCATGAAATTTTTTTTGCATTGTATATTTATTTATATATCATTTCAAAATAATAAATTATAAACATAGTTTATACATCATATTGTAAAAACATTTGAAATATATTGAAATAATATGATAAACCTTACAATGCTAGCCCGTCATAAAAATTTTTAATTTTCCAGAATTGTAAAGTACCCTTTGAGGCAGGTAAAAAAAATGGTTTGTTTTTTGGCTGTGAATTATCTTGCAATAAAAAATAATCGATGATTACATTTAAAATTATCACATATGCCCTTAATCTATTATTTAATCCAAATATAAAAGAAAATTATTTATGTAATGTCTAAGTTCAGTAATAAAACGTATGAAAATAATGAAGACAATATTTAAATAATTTAAAATGAAAAATTAATAAATGAGATGGTTAAAAGAAGGCGTCATAACGCTAGAAAAAAAAAGTTATTTTTACCTATTTATAAGGTGATAAACTGATAAATTGAATCTCCTGCTCTTAAAATGAAACTTGATATAATGGCCTTAAACGCTCGAAAAGGAAGTGAAGGGTAGATTTAGAACGTTTTAAAGACGACAGTATTTTTCGCTATGATGTGAAGCACATTTATACCAATTTATCTAAGAATAGGATCGATAGTTTAGGATAAGATAAACTTTACTCGCTTTGAATTTTGTTAAACCTAATTCATCAAAAATCCAATATGGATGCCTCTATCCATTCCAGGCCCAACCGATTCATAAATTCGGAGACAGACGGACAGATAACTTAGACTATTATTACATAGGGGATTATAAACTTTAACACCTCACCGAGAATGCTATCTATTCATTGTTTCATTGAGTTTAAAATTTTAAAGTATGTTTTATTTCGAAAAACGAAAAACATTTTAATTGCTTGCTCGATGTGTGAAGTACTGCAATTAGAAAATTTTATAATAAAGAGTTCAAAGATAAAATAAAAATTTATAGTTTCGATTTATTACACATATAATTATATTTATGATGTTAAGCAGTAAAAATAAATTTACTACATATTTTTAAAAATATTCATGAACAGATCACTGCCAAAAATAATCAGATATTTCAAATGAGCTGTTGAAATCATCCAAAACTCCTATAAAAATATTAATAAGCCATTAATATTTTTATCAAAAACGTATTTGTAAAGAAATAGTTATTTTGGTGTTGAATCATTTCTCTTTAAAAACATATTTTAATATTATGTCTATATAATTGAAAATAGAACTCCTTCTTCATTATATATGGAAATTTAGTATTAAATTTTCTTACTAACTACAAATTAACAAACCAGAAATTACACGAAATATTTGAGTTAAAAAGTCCTTAACATTTTTATTAAAAGAATATATATTTATAAAGAAATATTTATTTTAGTACTGCATTATGTCTCTTTAATAATATTTTTTACTACTAAATCTGAATAAATGATATTAGGGATAAAATATGATCATTGATTTTATTATTACCAGATTTCAGATATTCAGATCTCCTTTCTTACTGGATATGGAAATTAAGTATTAAATGTTTTTGTTATACTGTACACTTATTTTATATATCATTTCAAAATAATAAATTTCACACATAGTTTATATATGAATCTTTAAAAACGTTTTAAATATAATAAAATAATATGATAAACCTTACCACCTCATTGATAATGTTATCTGTCCATTGCTTAATTCTAAAATTATAAAATATGTTTGATTTTCAAACAAACAAAAACATTTTAATTGCATGTTCCAATGTGTTAAACTCTGCAATTAGAAAATTTTACTATATATAGTTCAAAAATAAAGTAAAAATGTATAGTTTAGATGTATATACACACATAACTATATTTATGATGTTAACCAATAAAAATGAATTTACTACAAATTTTTAAAAAACATCATTGACATATCATTTACAAAACTAATCAGGTATTTGAAAATGGTAGTTAAAATCATCCAAAACTCCTATAAAAAATATCCGAATTAATAACCACTTAATATTTTTAGCAAAAAATATGTATTTGCAAGAAATAGTTATTTTGGTATTGAATAATTTCTTTTTAAAAACATTTTTTTAATGTTATGTCTGTGTAATTGAAATTAGGAAAGAAATGGATATCGATTTTATCATTAAAAGATTTCAGCTCCTTGTTCACTATATATGGTAATATAGTACTAAATTTTTTTTTGTTATAGTGTATGCTTATTTTATATGTATCATTTCAAAATAACAAATTACAAACATAGTTATACATCATTTTTTTAAAATATATTTAATGTATTAAAATATTTATTACAAGTGTGTTCATTTAAATATTTGTATATTAATAATACAGAGCACAAAAGATAATTCTAAAAATTAAAATATTACGTTTATTTGCGTTACTCTAATATTGCAGAAATGATGCAAATTTTCCAAATAAAATATTTATTATTATATACCCTTGAATGATAATATTTTATTCAAAATTATCCATTTATCACATAAGTATTTAAAAAAATGCTGTTTTATTTTAAATCATGTTAAGTTTTATTCTGAATTATATAGCTTTTGTTCATGGTTTGAAATGCTATGGTCTATTTGTTTTCTACAAGATAAATAACTTTCGAGATAAGTGAAAAAATTATTTAACTTGTGAATATTCCTAAAAAAAAGAATATTTAATTTTTTTAGATATGAAATAGAATTTTAATATGTAATTAACTTGAAATAGTTATTTTGGTATTGAATAATTTCTTTTTAAAAACATTTTTTTAATGTTATGTCTGTGTAATTGAAATTAGGAAAGAAATGGATATCGATTTTATCATTAAAAGATTTCAGCTCCTTGTTCACTATATATGGTAATATAGTACTAAATTTTTTTTTGTTATAGTGTATGCTTATTTTATATGTATCATTTCAAAATAACAAATTACAAACATAGTTATACATCATTTTTTTAAAATATATTTAATGTATTAAAATATTTATTACAAGTGTGTTCATTTAAATATTTGTATATTAATAATACAGAGCACAAAAGATAATTCTAAAAATTAAAATATTACGTTTATTTGCGTTACTCTAATATTGCAGAAATGATGCAAATTTTCCAAATAAAATATTTATTATTATATACCCTTGAATGATAATATTTTATTCAAAATTATCCATTTATCACATAAGTATTTAAAAAAATGCTGTTTTATTTTAAATCATGTTAAGTTTTATTCTGAATTATATAGCTTTTGTTCATGGTTTGAAATGCTATGGTCTATTTGTTTTCTACAAGATAAATAACTTTCGAGATAAGTGAAAAATTATTTAACTTGTGAATATTCCTAAAAAAGAATATTTAATTTTTTTAGATATGAAATAGAATTTTAATATGTAATTAACTTGCATGTTAATTTTTTTTTATTTTGGTGCCATTTTAATAATCTTGATAAAAACAAAAATTGAAAGTTATATTTTAATGTTCAACTTAACAGCTTCGCATAATTTTTAGATTCGCATTATATGCTTTACATACAATAATTCAAATTTCCTAATTCGATTTTTTAACATTTCGCTCAATCAGTTTCTCACATGAGGTCCACGTAAGCAAACAATAGCATTGATACTGCGATCAAAAGCCAAAGTTGAAACAACCTTGAAAATGGCTATAATAAATGACCTTAGTTTTAGAAAAGTTGAAAGAAATGTATTGGCAAAAAAAAATACTATTCTTACTTACAGTAAATTTCTGATTATATGAGCTCGACAGAACAGTTTGTTTACTCTATGAAGAACTTGTTACAACCTCATACACAATATGGTAATCTAATCCAAGAAAGAGCTCATACGAAATGAGGAAGCAAAGTTTCTGTCTAGGTTGGCTTTTCCTACAAGAACCGTTAGCTGAGATATGATTGATCAACAATAAGAAAGTGACAGGTGAGAGACGAAAAATAGGCTGCGAGGAGAAGCCCACGATGGCGAAGGAAAACCCGGGAGAAAACCACCGACGTCCGTTCACATTAAAGAGGGAGCAACTATTGGCGACAGTGGCGACTCTAGGGCCGTACACCTACCTGTCCGGAGCGGCATCTCGATAAGTGCCTTATTATTAGAGGGAAAATGGATAAATTTCTTTACAAAACATAATTCTTTATAGCTTGGATGTCTGGAACATAACTATTTCCTATTATTTTTTATTAATTTAATTGAAATGCCAACCAATGCATATTTTTCAATGATTTTCAACCTTTTTTTTAGTGATCAGTGATTCTCAACCTTTTTCCAGCGATCCAGCTAAGGTTACAGCTAGTTTATTTTTAGCTGAATTCTCAGGAGGCTTCAAATCAGCTGATTCCAGTCGTTAGCTCTGGACAAAGGGGTTCTTCACATCAGTGATTCTCAAACTTTTATTAAGCTGAAACCCTCCTACTGAGCCCAAAGTCAGTTCAACGTCCCTATTTGTAAAAATAAAGTAATTTAAAGTATAGAGATGGATAAGTACTCATTTATAATTGGTAAAATGTTTAAATAATTTCCTTCAATACAGTTAGACACCAAATTTGTGTTACTGAGACACACTGAAGCAACGCTCAAACGAATGCGTTTGATTTAAAGTATTTTCTGATAGTTGAAAGAAAGCCCCCATTTGTAAAAATAAAGCAATTTAAAGTACAGGGATGGATAAGTACTCATTTATAAGAGGTAAAATGTTTACATAATTTCCTTCAATACAGTTAGACACCAAAATTATGTTACTAAGGCACACTCAAGCAACGCTCAAACAAATGTGTTTGATTAAATATATTTTTTCAGAATGTCAGCCCAATTTCCCGCATGAGAATAGTGTGTGTGTGTGTGTTGGGGGGGGGAATAACCGGTTCTGGCAAATCCCACTACTCAAATGTGAAATTAAATTCGCTTTTCAAAGTGAAATGTTAATCATGCAAAAGTTAAGTAGAAATGAGTAAAGTATTATATAAAATGTACAAAGGGGAGTATTGTTTTATCAGGGACTTGATATATGCATTTTTGTTTTGTTGGTTACAACACATAGAAGTTTTCCTGTTCATTTTACTCAGCGATTCTAGAATATTTTATTTATGGATACACTGTGTTGGATTTTAGATCCTTTCTCATATGCAGCTATAACAGAGTCATCAAATTTAGAACAGAAGCTCTCATAACTCTCAACTAACAGAAAATTAAAAGAAAAATTCAGCAAATGATATAGGATGGAAGGGCACTGCTCTTCGGTACCGAAATCAGCGGATTTGAATCCAACTGCTAGCATGGATGTTCGTAGCTGTTCAGAACCGGCTTTAAGCAGTAAATCCCGGTCTCGTTAGCCCTCGAGAAGCAAAAAAGTAGACAGTATCACTACAAACCAAACCAGAAATGGATATAAAAAATTTTAGCTTCAAAATATTTATCCTCTTCACTACCAGCTATATAAAAAGACCATAAATTTAATTTTTTTTCCTGGTAAATATTATAAAATACTTCAAAGTTTTTAAGTAAATATGTATTTTAGATGGCGGCATAATAGAGGACTATAAATTTTAGGTACATATATGTGTACCTCAGTTCTCAATTATGTTCAAACATAATAATTTTTGAAATGAAAAAAGATTGCTTAAGGACACATATTTTTATACATTGCAGCATTATTATCACTTTAAAAGTACAATACTCTTATTATAATGTTAGAATCACAAAATATTTTTTAAAATATATAATTTTATTATGTAGTACATTATCTTGGGGACAACAAAATATTTTTTCAAATATAACTTTTTATTATGCTATGCTCCATTTTTTAAAATTGATTTTTCGCTATATATAGACAAATATTATTGCAGAAAAGTAAATAATTGCAATTATTATATTGTTAGAATTTTTAAAAAACCGCAAGATTTGTATTATATAAGAGAAAAAAAAAATTCTTGATTTCAAATTTTATTGAGTGTAGAATTTCAATAAACAGTTATTTTTCATTATACATAGGTACATTTTATATTTAACACACATAACCTTCGTCCTTAAATTACCTCCTTCTAATCTGCACTTTGACTCATTTCTTTCATCCATAAAATTTGGTGCATGGCTTACATTGTCCAGTCTGACCTCTTTGACTGGTTGATTGACAACCTTCCTCTGTTTTTTTTTTGTTTTTTGTTTTGTTTTTTTTTTTAGGTTCATCTTCCTCTGAACTAACCCCTCTCATTTTCCTCCCTTTTCTTTTGTTATTTGTTATATTCCTTTCATATATATTGAGAGCCTGTGCCACCTGCATTCCGTATTTCACTAGGGATAAGAATTTTAATTTATTTGCTTTATGATGGCGCACATACCAAACCAAACAATTTGAAATAATAAGATTCACAAAATGAGTGAACACTTACATTGGCCATTTCTTTGTTTGCATGTACACCTATAATAGGCCAAATACCGGTCACATAAATCGATCCCACCCATTGATCTATTATAGGTCTGAACCACTGCTGTGATACACTAATCTTTTTTTTCTCCTTTTACCACCTCATGCAGCTTCATTCAGGTTCACCATCCAAATAAGAAGATAAAAATAAGACACTTTAGCTGTCTATCCATTTTAAAATGCATAGTGTTCCATTATTATTTACAAGTTTATCCGATTATCCTCTTTTTTAGGATTTTATCCAATTGTAGTTTATTTTGGGCTTCCAAGTTTTATCCAATTTTGTTTGTCCTAATTGTGCCAGCTGTAAAAAAGTCTTTCTTCAAGAAATACTCAGCCCATTTAAAATTAGTCAAGTACCTGTCAGCGTATATTCCATATTGCTAATTGGATGGAATGCTTTCTGATAATCTCTTCACTACACTTCTTCCAGGATCCAAATCTTAAATGTCCTAAGTGGAAACCGAACCTATTCCAACATACATTAGATAGTGGAGCACTAAATCATCCCTTGAAGATGACACAAAGTTTTTTAGCCAATGGGATTGGACTTACAGGAAACATATTGTCTAAAATTGCAGCGTTCATCAAAGAGAATTGTTAGATTTTTTACTCTACTGTGAGTAACAACCAAGCAACCTACACGGTGTTAGAAGCTCAAGTGCATCTTTATTTTGCAAAAAACTTAACATAAGTCTAAACAGAAATACTGGCGCCATCTATTGGCATGAATAGAAAAAATAAAGTTAACACAGTTGCAAATGAAAAAGCCTTTGCTTCAACACTTTCCCTTGTTAACTGGTTTTTGTCTACTTTCACAAGAGTCCCATTTGAGAGCATAATGTCAACAGTCTTGACTTCATTAAGGGTTTTGTCAAGATGTCAGATACTTGTTTCTCAGTCGACACCTGTTCCACATTCAGTCTTCCTTCCAGTACTTTCTAGCGTACAAAGAAATGCTTTATTTCAATGTGTTTGGTTCGTTTATGATATTCAGGGTTATGTGATAATTTTACAGCTGCCCTGTTATCGACTTTGAGTGTAGGCACTTCTTTTAAGTTTACTATGCCCTGGAACAGTCTACGAAGCCAAATTACCTCTTTGACTGCTTCCGATGCTGCTATGACTTCAGCCTCAGTTGTTGAAGTAGCAACAATGACTTGCCTTTGGCTACGCTAAGAAATGGCTCCCCCAGCATAGATCATTACATATCCAGAGGTTGATCGACCTGTTTTGGTACATCCACCAAAATCTGAATCACTATAGCACTGAAGTACTCTTTTTGTATCTGTTGCTTGATATGTGATCCCATACTTAATTGTACCAGCTATATATAGCGGAAGACTCTCTTCGCCCGCATTATATCTTCTGCTGATGGGTTTTCAAGTGATATTGATAGAAAACCTACACAGTAAGCTAGATCTGGCCTAGTTCCAACCATCAAATACATGAGAGCACGAATAGCTTGCCTGTAGGGAAAGTCCAAGATTTTTGCATCAGGTTCTTGTGATCCTGACCTTGACTCCTTCAACATGGGAGTTGCTACAGGTTTACATTCATCAAATCCGAAACGCTGAAGGATTTTTCTTGCATATCCTTTTTGACTGACTGTTATTGACATATCATTTTGACGTTCAATTTCAAGTCCTAAGAAACAGGAGACCTCTCCAACAGAAATCTTGAATTTTTCTTTCAGCTCCTTAATAAATGTTTCAGAGTCCTGGGGTTCTGTTGCAGCAATTAAACCATCATCAACGTAGAGTACTATTAATAATTTTCTACCTTTCTTTTCACGGATGTAAAGGCATGGATCAGCTTCATTAGCCTTAAAACCAAGATCTGTTAAAAACTGGCCAAAACATTTATTCCAACAACGTGGAGATTGTTTTAAGCCATACAGGCTACGTTTGAGTCGGCATACTTTTTCTGTTCCATTCCTTGAAGCCTTCTGGCTGTTGCATGTAAATTGTTTCTTCTAGATCTCCATAAAGAAATGCTGTTGATACATCGAATTGTGTCAAGTGCATCCTTTCTTCAGCTGCAATACTCAGTACTGCACGTATTGTTCCAAGTTTGGCTACTGGACTGTACGTTTCACTGTAGTCAATACCCTGGCGTTGACTGAAACCCTTGACGACAAGAATGGCTTTGTACTTGTCTATGCTTCCATCTGGGTTTCTTTTGACTCTGTAAACCCACTTACAGGGTATTGCTCTGGCTCCAGCAGGTAAGTCAGTAAGTTCCCAGGTTTCATTTTCCTTTAATGAACTCATTTCATTATTCATGGCTTTCTTCCAGTTCAAACTGTCTGTGGAATTAATTGCTTCATCATATGTTTCAGGGTTACTGTCATTTACATATGACTCTGCTTCCATGGTGTGATCTTCAAAACTTTTTGGTCTTTGCAAAAGTGTGCGGTTTCTCAACTGTCTATCTGACATATGTTCAGCATCATCTCCTTCACTGTCTTCTCTTCCATCATCATATTTGGTATCTTTAATTTCTACTCGCTGCTCTTCATACTTTCCCTGATTTGGCTCATCTCTATCTGGTAATGAGGCCTCACTAGGATCATCACATTTCCTAGTCTTTTCTTGAAAGACTACGTCCCTTGACGGAATCACACGATGATCTTCCTTTATGTAAATTCTGTAACGCTCATCGCCATCATATCCTACAAGATAGCCTTTAACAGCTTTCTTGTCCATTTTTTTCTTCTTTGAATGGGAATATGAGCATAACGTGTGGATCCTATTACTCATAGATGTTTCAGCCGGGATCTCTTTTTAAGCCAAAGCTCATATGGACTTTTATCCTCGACTGATGACTTGCCTGTCCTGTTAAGTATGTATATGGCAGAACTGACTAGTTCAGCCCAGATTGCAGCAGGGAAATTTGCTTCAGGATTCGAGTATTTTAACGTTCTAGCCATTTCAACTATGGTGCGCATCTCTCGTTCACTGCTACCATTCTGTTCTGGGATGTAAGGTGTTGTTGATCTTAGAGTGATTCCCTTTGAATGCAGAATTGTACGAGCATCATCATTGTCGAATTCACCACCATTATCAGATAGGAATTCTTTTATTGAATGTCCCCAGACTTTAGCATGGGCAAGCATGTGTTCTAACACATTATTGACTTCTGACTTCTTTTTTACAATATAGCCATAGCGAAACTTGGTAAAACTGTCTTTGAATAAAACTAGATATCTTTTCTTCTGAAAGGATTCGTCAAATGGTCCACAAACGTCAGCTGTAATTAGTTCACCAGGCTCGGAGGCAGGCTTTCTTGTACCAAACGATAATCTGTGTGCTTTACCATAGACACATGGTTCACATAATTCTTTGTCTAGGTTGATACTAATGCCTAGTTCTTTTCCTAGAATATTTCTAATGTGTCGTTTATTCTGATGGCCCCATCTTTTATGATACAATTGTAGTAAGGAGCTGTCAGCTTTAACTGTATGGACTTATGTCTCTTTTTCGGACAAAACTGGCTAAATATTAGCTTTGTATAAAGTACCATTTACACAGCGAGACCCATGTATCACAACTTCGTCGTTGACTTTCAACCAGCTCTCTGTGGGAGTTGATACAAATTCACTATTTTCGTTTCTGTCATGGGCGGCAAGTACCGAAAATAAATTTCGACTAATTTTGGGAACATACCAAACATCTTTTAGAAGAACTTCCTGGAATCTTCCTTTAATAGTTGCCATGAATTTTATTGTGCCTTTCCCTAGTGCATCTAGTGTTTCACTTCCTGCAGCCTTAATGCCACAAGGTTTTTCAAATTTTGTAAAGTCAATGAAGTATGTGAAACAGTTTGTGACATGCTTTGTTGCTCCATTGTCAATCCAGTAGTCTGTTGAACTGGTTTCTGTTGCACAGGCTTTCTCACAAATAGACATCAGCGCTATGTTTGCGAAGCTGCATTTGACTGTGACTTTGATGGTCTTCCATCAGAAATCCATTGTCTGCAGTCTTTTACCCAGTGACATTTACGTTTGCAATAATTGCAGTTATCACCTTTCCTCGTTTTTTATTTGTTTTTGCCATCTTGTTTAGGTCTTTCTGTTTTTGCCACAACCAGTGCTTCCTGAACAGTTTTACTGCTGTCTTCAGTTTTAGTGAAGTTCCTTTCGAACATGCACAATTGAGTTGTCAGTTCTTCAAATGATTTCTTTTCATCACTGGCTAATAGCATCCAGCTTGATTTAAAGGTTTCAAATTTACAAGGCAAAATATGTAACACTTTACACACTAGCATTGACTGTGGCAACTTACTTTCTTGTCTAGCCTCAAGGCCGTTAATCAGTTCATTCCAAAGGCTTCTTAACTTTGCCATATGTGTAGACACATCCTCTCCTTGGACCCAACTAAACGCGAAAAATTTGGTACATATCTTGAATAACCGATCTTTTGAAGTAGCTTCAAACTGTTGCTTCAGGGATTCCCAAGCTTCATGGGCTGTTTCCTTGTCCATTATCTTCTGATAGACAGTATCAGTCACCGTACTTGCGATCATAGATTTCGCGTAGCTGTTAGCTTTACGATACAAATCGCAGCTTTCTTTATGCTGTTTCCTTACCGTTTCTACTGCCCCGTCAGCAATTGGTTCCGGCTTTTTCAGTTTGCCACCTATGACTTCAATGGCACCCTCGTGGTAATCGAGCAGGTCACGGATTTTTCGCTTCCACATTGACCAATCTGCTTCTCCGGACAAAGGCTTGATATGTCTACTCAAATCCATAATTAACGTTACTTTTCTGAAGTAAAGTTCACTAAAGTTCAATTTTTGAAAACTTATGGGTCGGCGATGTATTTCTCGGCTAAGCGTTATTTCCTCTGCGATCTTTCAAAATGGCGGCGCAAGCACGTTTTCTTCCCGCCAAACTTACGATCGGTGAAATCTTGCCGCGACGATGGCTGCTTCCAAGAAATAAATTATTTCTGCCGTAGACTCTTAATTAGTCTGTAATGCGCGCGTATTGAAACTCGTGCAGGTACCCATAACCTGTTTGATTTTTTACTCTACTGTGAGTAACGACCAAGCAACCTACACGGTGTTAGAAGCTCAAGTGCATCTTTATTTTACAAAAAACTTGACATAAGTCTAAACAGAAATACTGGCGCCATCTATTGGCATGAATAGAAAAAATAAAGTTAACACAGTTGCAAATGAAAAAGTCTTTGCTTCAACAGGAATCATTTGCTCATCAACGACAGATGTTTGGGCTTTGGTAAACTTAAGCATTTTTTCTAATTGGGTCAAGAAAAAGTCTTACTTTCCATAGTTTACCCGTGTTATTCTTCCTACTTTCGGGTGCCTCATACTTGGCAAAATGCAAATTATTTCGCAGCTCATATAACCTGTTTCTGGACATGGTATCATTGAACATCTGGATAGAAAGCTCTCTAGACTAATACATTTTTCCTGGAGAAATCCTAATGTACCCATTAATATTTGAAAGCCAATCAATTACATAATTTTATTAGAGTTCGTTTCAACAGATCTGAGATTCCTCATTTGAACCAAATACAGATTCGTTTGATCTGCAATTTTTTCAAAATTTTTTAAATGAAATACTCAAAGAAAGTATTTATGGGTGAAGGTGGCTCAGGTAAATTTTTAGCTATGTCTTACTCAGAAGATCGTCTTGGTGTCGTTCTAGAATTATTCAGATAAATTATTATTACTTTTAAGATAAAATATTATTATTTAAGATAAACTATTTAATAAGTATTAAATTATGAAGATAATTATATATTTTCAAAATTATTAAGATAAAATAAAAAAAAATTAGAATTGTTTTCAATAAAGCATTTTGTTTCAAACTAAATTAGTTAGATATGTTTTATGACTTCAAATAAAGGAGTAAAATATTTTGTTAGTCTGCATACTTCAATAAAACACATTATATATCTTGGATTTCAAAAATTCTCCTGTTTTTCTTGACGGGGGAGAACTCTTGGAAAGTTCATTTAAATCAGGAATAATTGCAGATTCTTCTCCGGAGTCACTTTCGTCAGCTGATCCAGGATTAAATGACCCATTATTACTTTCATCAGATCCATCGGATAAATCACTTTGTTCCAAGAGAGATTGTATTTATGCATCAGTCACAAACTCTAATGTAAATCTACGTGTAATATTGCTAAGAGATATTAACATCAATTTTCAGACACTTTTTCTAAAATTCGAATCAATTTTATCAAAATAAAATTTTACATAATAAAATAATATTTTGTTTCCAGTGTAAAAATTGATTAAAAATCTCATAAAATATCATGAATCAATTAAATCCCTTCAAAAGAGTCTGTTTCCTTAATTTTTGAGAGAAGAGAAAGTACAAGTTATTAACACTAATTTTAACCACTACGTACCCAGGTCCACATACGTGGACCTATATAAGTACTCCTCTCAAATGCACAAAATGCACTCTTAAATCTAAAAAACTATTTTAACACAAATTTTAAATTTTTTTTAATTAGAACACATTAATTATAGGACTTAAAAACCATTAGAAACAAATGAAATTTAATTATTTTTACGAGCACGCTAATTCGACGCAATTTCTTGCGAATCGTTTCAGAATAACAAATATTTCAGAAGAACTTTTGATTACTGCTGTCATTTATTGGTATCAGTCAGAAGCTTAGACATCCTCGCATGTGTATCTAAGTTGTTAACTACCATTTTTTCAATAGGTTTATTTTTCAGACGAAAGAGTCGAGGTCCACATATGTGGACCGAGGTAGTGAAGAGGTTATACTACCACTCTCATCATATATGGGCTGAGCGTAGGTTCAGTGTAGTCACTAATTTACTGTCTAAGAAAAGAAATAGACTGCACATCACTAAACATTGAGATTTGCTAATGATATTAACGAAGTTGGAAATCGGGATTAAGAAATTGTTTTAAACTCCCCCACAGCCACAATCATCTCATCAATTTTTAAATTTCTTATTGATTTCATGCTTATTTTTAAGTTTTTATTAAACAATTTTTTACTGCACTTGACAGCTGTTTTAATTAGTTTTACTTTAGGATTCTTAATAGATATACAGACAGATAAAATAAGTATAAATAATACGCAACAATATTTTAATATATAGTGCAATTAACTATTATGGAAGAGCAGGGCGTTGAATTTTTTTCAGCGTAAAGGGAATGGTGGTCCAGAAAAGTTTGGGAACCTCTGTGTTAAAGTATAGATAAAATTTACAAAGGGGAATTTTATTTTATCACAGACTTAATATAGACAATTGTGTAAACTATAAATATGTGCAAACAACTGGTTGTTCACACTCACAGCCACAATCATCTCATTACACTTTTTAAATTTCTTATTGTTTTCTTGCTTATTTTTAAATTTTTATTAAACAATTATTTACTACACTTGACAGCTGTTTTAATTAGCTTTACTTTATGATTCTTAATATATAGATAAACAAATAAAATAGGTATACATAATACGCAACAATATTTTAATATATAGTGAAATTAGATATTATGGAAGAGGAGGCGTCGATTTTTTTCCTCGTAAAAGGGACGGTGGTCCAGAAAAGTTTGGGAATTTTATTTCATCAAAGACTTAATATAGAGAATTATGTAACCTATAAATCACAAAAGCCTCAATAAAAGATTAAGATATCGACTAGCACTTCAAAAAGATCTTAGGAAAAGGTTCAGGTCTGAGTATCTAGGTTCGTTAATTCAAAGACCTAAACTACAAAAACAGTCAGCGATTGCAGTGGGAGACGTTGTTCTCATAGGTAATGACATGGACGTAATTTAGGGGGAGGCAAGGGGGAACAATTGCCCTCCCCCCAGAATTTTTAGAGGAGGAGCAAATTTGTAGTTTTGCCCCTCCAAAATTTTAGGGTTTAATTTATAAATGGAACTTTTTATTCGACGTTTTAATGAATTTGGAAATTATTTTGGTTTTTTCAGTATGCTTAAGATGTATTCTAATTAGAGTTATCATCCTTTCCTGTGAATTTTTCAACGGAAGATAGGTAATTGAACTTGTAGTTTTGCCCCTCTAGATTTTTAAGCTATATTAAATTTTTGATTCGACGTTTTATTAATGAATTTTGAAATTATTTTGGTTTTTTTTAGTATGCTTAAGATGTATTCTAATTACAGTTATCATCCTTTCCTGTGAATTTTTCAAAGGGAGATAGGTACTTGAACTTGTAGTTTTGCCCCTCTAGATTTTTAGGCTATATTAAATTTTTGATTCAACGTTTTATTAATGAATTTTGAAATTAGTTTGGTTTTTTCAGTATGCTTAAGATGTATTCTAATTACAGTTATCATCCTTTCCTGTGAATTTTTTAAAGGATGTCTAGGTACTCGAACTTGTAGTTTTGCCCCTCTAGATTTTTTGGGAATTTTTGATTCGACATTTTAATGAATTTTGAAATTATTCTGTTTTTATTAGTATGGTTAATATTTATATTAATTACGGTTATCGTCCTTCACTGCGATTTTTTTAAAGCAAATATAGGTAATTGTATTTTATTTACAATACAGACCTATACAGGAAAGGCATACATAAACATGGACATCTCGAGTGTCGGAAATTACCCCTAAGGGAGATAAATGGATACAATATTGTCTGGGGTGAGCATGGAATTCAGTCATTAGTCTCTAAATGAATTTTTTTTCTCTTGAAAAGGGAATTGAACATCTGGTCGGCATAAGTATCGCCCCTCAAACTCTAGTATTCGCGGAATCGTTTACATGACTGGGCTAGGTATTCTAACCAAGCCATTAAATAAGCATCATACAGTCTTAAACTGGAAAAGCCTAACAATTCAAAAGTTATAAGCATAAGGAATCCATACAAATCTCTCACCGTACCTAGTTCATTATCAGCCTAATGAACGATTTATATAACAAAATTTTAAGTGACAAATTTAACTAGGCGGAAGGCCAGGGAATCCAGCTAAACCATCATTCGTGTAAGAGACTAAGTAGTTGCATATTGAAACGATACTGTCCGCCTTTGACTATTTCAGATTTCCAACTTGGATAGTATTTAAAATTGTTAGATTACAGTGTATAGAGTTCCGTTGGAAAATATGGTGCAAATTAGTAAGTACTTATAATATTTTTTCTTTAGTTTTATTTTTTGTGTGTATGTATATGCATAGAAAATTTTAAAGTAAGTATAGCTACTCGAATAACTTTATGCTTCTCGACTTCTTTAAAGACCTTTTTTCAGGAATAATCACATACCATCGAAAAAGGAATTAACACGATTCCTCTTAAGAAACTTCAAGATTCTCCAACAGATTTTTTGTTTGAAGGACATAGTCAGGAGTATTTAGGGGATCCCCCCTGTTGAAATTCCAAAATTTTAAAAGACTGTTTCATGGAGAGACAGATTCTATCAAGGCCGTAGGTAAGTTAGGGGATATAGGGGACTAGTCCCTCCCCGAAATTCTAAAATTCTAAAGACTGAGTTGAGGAAAGAAAATTGACTACGGGTGTGGGTGTGTCATCTGCCTAGCTGTACATAGACAAGTGTTCTCAGAAAGAAACCGCTTCGGCCATAAATGTCTTGAGGGGCTGAAGGCTTTTATCTACCCCCATCCTACTCCCTATGGTCATTCGTCTCAATCATTTTCCATAATCTGTTGTATATCGTGTAGGATGCTCCATGGTGAGTATTTTGAGGCAGATTCTATCTTCTAAAATAGCTTCATACTATTACATTAGACTAGACTTTGGTATTTAGCTAAATGGGAGAAATTTAAGCGAATAAATGTAAAAATGGTTTTTAATATTAGTTTTAATATTAAATTCATTGTACGTGCAGATACATCATTACTCATTCTAAACTTTCAGTTTGTTCATTATATCATGTCTTAACCATTTTGTTATTTTAAAACCACATTTGTTATGGTACTCATTAGGCGTATACATGCATAAAAAACCTGTTTTACTACTGTATCATTCATAAAAAACAATGTCTTTTCACTTGGTCTCCCTCCGAACATAATTTCTGGCTACGGTCCTGCATTCTATGTTAGAAAATAATTTCAACTTATTACGTTAGACTAGATTTTTGTATATAGCTAAATGAGCAATTGCGTGATTGTAAACAAACATTTTTTATTTTATATATGTATAAATTATTTTTGTAATATTAAAATTTTAAATTCTACATAAAAGGAAGTATTAAATAGATACCCAGAATAGTTTTGGTTGGTTTGCTGATTCGTTTGGAGCACTATATTCCACTACTTCTTAATATGAGTATGTCCTAGTCCTGAGACCAGGACCTATTACTTATAGCCGATTCCGAACGGCTACGAACATCTATTACAGCAGTGAGATTCAAAACAACGAATATCGATAACAAATAGCAGCAACCAACCCATTCGACCAAGAACAACTTCGAAAACAAGTGTTAAATTTGAAATATAAAGTTAATTTGCAATGAATTAAAAGTAATAAAATGGTGCATGCATAATGTAGTGTGTGTAAACATCTTCCTGAAGTTACCTTTATAATTTTAATCAAAATATCTTACTCAGTATATACTTTATACTATACTTAAAGATGGGTCATTAATAATCTTCTTGTAAAAAACTATTGTAGCACAGATAAACATCTTTATTTTTTGCAAATCTTTTAAAAGCCTTTCAACTGAAATTGAAATGAAATATCCCAATTGCATCAATTTGAATAAATTATTGCTTCCCAAAAAAGTTCCTTTCAAGAATTTTAAAGGTATAAATATTTTATTTATATTTTTACATATTTATTTAAGTCTTATGCAGTGATTTCATTTCGTTTGGAGGGCTACGGTATACTATTTCGTTACACAAGATCTGGTGTGAATGGAACATACTGCCTTCCAAACGGCTACGTACATCCACGTCAGCAATGGAATTTGAACCTACGAATTGCGGTACCTAAGATCAGCACACTACCGATTCGGTCATCGTTCATCCGTGGTGATTTAAATATGTTTACTTAGTAATACTCAACAGTTTTAATAATTTAACAATATTAAATATTTAAAAATGTATTTACATTCTCTTATTTTTGTGGTGAAGTGTTAGAAATAAAAAAATACCAGTGCAGAATCTGAAATCATTTAGATATCTAGCTGGGTTGTATAGTTAGAAAAGTATAGGGTAGGTATAATCAGTCTTTCCAGATTTTACTATAGGTAAAAAGCAACAACCACCAAGACCTTCCTATATTAAGGAGTAAGAAATTGGTTTTAGGAACGCTTGCGGGTAAAAAGAGTGCTTCTTTGCGGTCATTTATTGTGCTATTCAGATATGAAGCTGGGGACTTTTTCTGACGAGAAAGTTGTCTTACATAAGGACTTTGATGAGTTAAACAGTATTCGAAGAAAGATAGCAGATTGACTAGCACTCTAAGCAATTCATTGCTTTGTGGATAGAGACAACCAGAAGAAATTGGGAAATTTTTTTGCAAGTATCCAAGGTGAGCATACTGTTAATATAAAGTAAAAAATTTGAACTTGTTCATTTTCTGTCAAACTTAGGCTTTTTCTTCAGTTATACTTCTGTTTTTAAAATTAGAATTTAATGTCATTATAGTTTATACCTTTTCAATGTTTACTTTGTTATTAAGTCCATTGAGCAAATATTTAATTAATCATTTCAAACCTTTAAAATTGCTCACTATATCATTTTTTTTTTTGTTATGATTAAACTACATTTGTGTTAAGATTATCATTACTTATTAGGAGTATACATACACAACAAAAACTGTAGTTTTACTGAAATATTATTAAAAAATAACAGTGTCTTTCCCCTGGTCACCCTTTGAAAATAATTTCTGACTACGACCTTCTTTTGTTTTATCGTCTTATATGATTGTGAATCTATGTTATGTATTCTGCCATGTCCCTTGGATAGTTGTTTATTAAAACCCATCCTGAAAGTATGGCTATGCAAGGGTTTGAAGTTCTCATCTAAATAAATGAGACCAAGTTTTCACCCGTTTCCTTCTTACATTACAAGAAAGTTTTCTCATTTAATTTTCAAATTTCAAAATGTTTTTAGTGTTTTTTGAAAAATATGTCTATAATTTGTATATGTGTGTATGGGGGGGGGGTGCTCATTAAAACTGTATAACATAAAAGTGCACTTTCGGGATTTTTTTTTTTTCTAAATTTTCATGTTTTCAGAGTAAATTTGTAGATACATCTGTTGACTATATAAATAATTTGCCCCCACCCTGCTTCTCCTAAATTATACCCATGATGTTAAATAAATTAAGGAGAAAAAGGCAAACAATTAGAAGTTTAATAAGGGAAATATAGAATAAGATAATGCGACATTTTGAGTCAAAGGTTATAAATAATGCTTTAATAGAAGTTTCGGAACAACATAAAGCGTAATCAGATATTCAAATTATATATGGAAATTCGAAATACTATAACTAATTTAGATGTATTAGAAGAAGTACTTTTAACCCAGGATCTAACAGATAAATTATTGAGCTATAAATCAAATAATAATAAATGCAGAATGGATTGAAGGGTTTGGCTAATATGGTCCAGTTGCTCCACCGCCTTAAAATCCAAGCAACACACTGGTTGGGCCAAAGTTAAATTATGGTAACTTCGTTGAGGGATTGTTGTTGTCCCAACCATAGTACTCCCACACCCCCAACAGCTATGAATATTCGTTGGCACAATCGCAATATACCACGTTTGGCCCAACAAACTATAACTACTGTTGTAAGAACTGCCGAAATACAACCATAGAGGCACCAACTGAAAATATCGTTGGCCCATCGTACGCCCAACAACACAATACCAACAAACTTTCGAAATCAATTCGACGCTAGGAGCGCTTCATCTTAAGACGCTATTCGCCTTTGTTATTCGGTCGATTTCGGTAGGCTAGTTTTTACGTGTGCGTTTTTGACGATCTAGGATAATTATTTCGAAGTAAGTATATTAAAGTAGGTATATATTAAAGATTTATTAGTTATTTATTTTTGATATGTGTTGTTTATTTGCTTGTTATCTATTTTAATATGTCATCTGCACGTTCTAAGCGTCGTAAGCGGGAAAAGGAGGTAAATGAAAACTTAGCCTATATTCGTTCCGGGGATCAAAATACCTCTGATGGATTAAATGTAAACGCTACTTGTAGCAATGAAAATATTTCACCCTAAATTGTTGATTTTGATTTTCAATCTTCAAGTTCAGATGAAATGTTTTCTGAAGAAGAAATTGACGATCTAATGGATATTGATCAAAATATAACTCCCCCAATTGATCTGAAAACAACTTTAACCAAGTGGGCTGTAAAACATTCAATCAAACATAATGCCCTTAAAGATCTACTTGGTATTTTCAATAATTTAGGTTACAATCTTCCATCTGATTCCCACACTGTTTTGCAAACTCCACGTATTGTACCAACAAAACAGTTGAGTAATGGGACATTTACGATGTTTGATTTCATTAAACTTCTGCATGACCGATTTAATTCTGGCATAACTAAATCCAACTATCCCATTATCAATTCACGCAATGAGGATGATTTACTATCCATAACATTGTTTATAGATGTCCTTCCTATATCGCGATCAAGTAATGCACAGTTTTGGCCTGTTCTTGGGAGGGTAGATCAGTCTATTAACAAGCAACCATTTCTAATTGCTTTATATATGGGTGATCATAAACCCCAGGGAATGGAATATATAAGTACAGCTGTAAATGAAATAGCAAGCCTTGAAAAAAGTGGTATAATTGTAGCTAATAAAATGTATAAGTTTACTGTTAGCTGTATCATAGCTGATGCACCAGCACGTAGTTTTCAAAATTTTAAGTGTGCTGATGATCATCAAGTTTCTATATCCCCTCTTAATTCACTTCAGTTGGGATTAATTTCTCAAGTGCCGTTGGATTACATGCATCTAACATTATTGGGTGTCATGCGTAAATTGCTAAATTTATGGTTAACAGGGCCCCTAGAAGTCAGGCTAAACTCTTCTAAAGTAACAGCACTGTCAAATTCAATAGTACAAACTATACCTTGCATTACCTCAGAATTTGTACGTAAACCAAGAAAAATATGTGATATCAAATATATGAAAGCCACAGAATATAGGTTATTTTTGTTTTATCTTGGCCCTGTAGTTTTGAAAAATATACTCCCAAAGTACATCTATGAACATTTTCTACTGCTACACTGTGCATTACGCATTCTTGCAGGAGATTATGCATGTGTGCCAGATTTCAATAACTCTGCTCAAAATATGTTAGAAGAATTTGTCAGGTTAATGTCTCAGTTTTATTCCAGTAAGTCTCTTGTATATAATGTTCATTCTTTAATACATTTATCTGATGTTGTTAAAAATTTTAGGCCGCTTGATAATTTTAGTGCATTTCATTTTGAATCTTTTTTGCAAATTATTAAAAAAATGTTAAGGAGTGGGAATAAACCTTTGCAGCAAGTGTATAATCGGGTTTCTGAAATGGCTCCTTATGCAACTTGTAGCTATAGCCCTTTAAAAGTTCCTTTAAATACTAAAAAGCCTGATAATTGTTACTTAACAAAGGAGAAACAATATATTATTGTAAATGATTTATTTAAAAATAAAGTTTTGTGTAACATATTTAAAAATTATAAGAGTTTCTTTTCTAATCCATGTGATAGCTCTAAATTAAACTTATTGCGTGTTTCTGGCTTATCAAAAGAGCTTATATCAGTTTCCCAGAAAGATATTTTGTGTAAATGTTTGCTTTTAACTTTTGAAAATTCTTGTGTTTGTATTCCACTAATACACAGTCATTTTTAGTTCAATAAATGTTTTACTTAAGGTGAGTTTACTTTGGTTATTATTTAGAGTGCCCATTTATGTGCTAGTAATAGACATTCAAAGTTTTTTTTTATAATTTTTTTTATTTAATTAATAACATTTTCTTTTCTGTGAAATATCTTCAAAAGACATGCCAGGTTTTTCAATTGTTGAGTTTTTGACTGAGCAGATTGTAGAAGTGGTGCCTAGCAATTGGGATATTACTGAAAATGTCTGCTGGTGACCTGCAGCTACAGGACCCAAACTTCAGAGGGAAATTACAAATCCCGATTCAGAACCCGATATTAGTTCGAATCGCAAATGAAAAATTTACTCAGCAGTTGGATTTTTGCAGGAGCACCTGGGTCCTAGACCGTATCTCCAATTTGATTCGTTGGTACAATCTATGAGGGTGTGCATCAGTACCTGTGGTTCCCTTATGTGCCAAATATATTATAAGCATTAAACACATTACAATAAAATAAGAGAGAAAATTTAAGTCCCTTGATAGCAACTAACATCATAAGATGTAACCCGATATTCGTTCGAGTAGAAGCTTATTCGGGGCGCCTTAGCTATAGAGCTGTATCCCCCATCGTGAGATTGTTTTGTCTCTAGCAGGGTGAGCATCAGGAAATGGGTTTTACATAATATAAGAAAACAATATAATAAGGATAGAATTACATTTAGGTTAATAAACAATAGGCCCTTGATAGCAAAATAAAAGTCATAAAAAGGGGGAAAGTACTAAGGAGAGTAGGAAGTTTAAAAAGGATAGAGAGATATTTTTTTTTAGATGCAAGCATCTGATTTTATAAAATTTTAAAAATTTTTTTTTGGAGTTTTTTAAAGTATATATATGAATATATATACAATTTTTTTTTTTTAAATATATAAAAAATTAAAATTAAAAATAAAAAGAGAGGGAGAGAAATTAGGGACAGCGGGAAAAGGAAGGATGAAAAGATAGTAAGGAAAAGCTAACTTGAAATGAGGATAAGCAAGAGTCATAGTGGCGCCATCTAAATTCGGCGCGAGGAAATATTTATAAGTTAAGAATTTTGAATAACTTAGAAAAATCTAAGTGAATTTGGAATACACTATGGTTTCAGGGAAGCATTGCGGCTCTGGGCCGTTTTCTATTAGAGTTTTCCCTGAAATCATAGTCAGGGAGTTCGGCAATGATTTCATTATTTATATTATTAATGTTATTGTAAAATTTAATGGAGATATTTTGACAAATTTCTTTAAAGGTTAAGATGTTTAAGTCCCTACGGATAATATCGTTACGTAAGAAGCGCGGAGCTCTTGCTATTCCTCTCAGGAGTTTGTTATGAGCTTTATTTAATAAATCTAAGTTAGCTGGGAACGCAAAAGACCAGACCGGTGCTGCGTAAGTTGCAGCGGGCAGTATTACTGTTTTGTACAGTAATACTTTGTTTCTAAGAGATAAATGAGGGCCGAAAAGTAGTGAACGAAGCTCAACTTTCCTAGCAATAATTTTATTTTTAATATTTACTATATGGGGTTTAAAGGTTAGCCTTTTATCTATAGTAATACCTAAGTATTTAACCGAGTTCTCCCATTCAATTACCTCGCCGTACAACTGAAGCCGAGGAGGAAGTTTAAAGGAACGACTAAAATAAATTGCCTGGCATTTGCTAGGATTTATTTTAATCTTCCAGTGTGTGAACCATGTTTCCAGAGCATATAAGTGGTGTTGAATGTAAGAAGCTACACTATTGATGTGATGTGCTGAAGTGTAAATTGCCGTATCATCGGCGTAAAGTGCAAGATTAGTAAGATCAGATCTGGGAATGTCGTTGATATAAATGTTAAAAAGAGTAGGTCCTAGAATTGAGCCCTGTTGGACTCCGGCGGTGATGTTTTTATCGTTAGAAAAGGTGTTGTTGATACGGACTTTAAAATATCTATTGCAAAGGTAGTGTCTTAATAAGTGTATTAGTGCATCAGGCACACGGAGCTGAATTAGTTTGTACATAAGTCCATCGTGTGTGATGCGGTCAAAGGCCTTTGCAATATCTAAAAAGAGTGCGGCAGTTGGCTTCTTGTTTTGTAGACCTTCGCTGGCGAATTCTACAACTCGAAGCAACTGGTGTGTTGTGCTATGGTTACGTCTGAAACCGAATTGCTCTGGAATGAGACTGTCGTTTAAATCTAGGTGTGTCTGTAGTCGGCACAGTATAATACGCTCGGTAATTTTACTGAGAGAACTCAATAGACTTATGGGGCGATAATTTTCGGGAAGGTTTCTATTATGGGTAGTTTTCGGGATGGGACAGATTATTGCTGTTTTCCAGTATTGGGGAAAATATTTAAATTTAAGAATATAATTTATAATGGCAGTGAGATAGATTAGGATATTAGGAGGGAAGTTTTTAATTGCTCTATTGGGAATATTGTCTAAGCCAGGGGATTTAGAGTTTTTAAGAGATTTAATTACTTCCCTGACTTCGTAAATATCAGTTTTGGGAATAATATAGGTTGGGGGGGAGGAGAAGAAGTTATTAACAACATCGTTAACATGGGAGTCGTGAGCAACGTCCACTATGTCCGCATTGGGAGCAAATTGATTTTGGAAAGTATTAGCAAGTACTTCTGCCTTTTCGAAAGGATCAAAGTGCGTCATTGTGGCGCCATCTATGGGAGGATAATGATAACTTGATCTGCCGCGAAGTCTCTTCTGGAATTTCCAGATAGAGTTATCTTCGACGGCAAGACCAGAAACAAAATCAGCCCACTTCTCATCTCGATGATTTCGAATCTTAATCTTTACGGCTGCACTGAGAGCAAAATACTCTTGCCTAGAATGGGGAGTGCGAAGGAATTGATACACCTTACGTGCTGTGTTCAGACTATTTTGAGTTCTCCCTCTACCTCGGTAGTGAGAGGACGTACTAGTGATTAGCTCCGTACTACTATCGTTCGCACGTGGCCTGGGAGGGACATCGTCTTGTCCCAGTGTGACTGGCGCTCTATAGTAGAGTTTTTCTTGCTTTCTTATGGCTTCGGCCATGGACTCCATGGAATGCTCTCCCCCACCTTCTCCTTTTTCGGACCTCAGGACTCGACTCGAACAGAATCATGGATTATACTGGAAGTTCTACGATCTCATCCAAGATTACATCAGTTTTGCTGAAGTGGTACTTAGAGACAAAATGAATCCGGACCCGGCTACACCTGACGACGACTTGGTGAGTGAGTTTTTTGCTTCTATGCAGGGACTGTTAGCATCAGGAAATACTTCCATTGATAAATTTTTTAAGACCCCTCTTTTTATGCTATTTTATCAAAAGTGTGATTCCCAGATAAATACTGTACTTGCAAATCAAGGTATGAAATTGATAATGGATAATGAAAAAAACTTTAGAATTTTGGACTTTGAAATTAACTCCAGGAAACGGAGAATTAATCTTAACGATGAAATCCCCACCAAGAACCGTTTTTCGGCTCTTAATAATGACTGCTCTGACATGGATGAAGCTACCGCTACCCCTAACCCTACTGCTCCCAATGCTCCTTCCACTTCTAATGTGGAAAATAAATTAAAGAAACCCTATAACCTCTTCTTTGAGGTTAATGAAAATTGCCCAGGTATCCTTTCTCAAGTCCACGCTTTATCGGACAAAATTTCCACGAAATTTGTCCGTAACCAAATTAAAATCAGTACGGACTGTTCTGATTCCTTCCGTAAAATTCAAAGCTACTTGACCCAAAATAAAATTCCAGTACGCTCCCTCGACCTTAAGGAAGAGAAGCCAATTAAATTAGTATTGAGAGGCCTACCCTTATTCATCAATATTGATGATATTGGTAAAGACTTAATCAACCATGGTCTAGAACCACTAAAAATTGCTAGAATGAAAAATATGAAAACTAAAACCCCCATCCCTCTGTGCCTGCTAACCCTCAGAAAAACCCCAGCTATAGAAAAAATTTCCGAGATCAAGACAATTTGCTATTTAGCAGTCAAGTTTGAAGACTACAAATACAAGGGAGTTGCGCAGTGTTACCGCTGCCAAGAGTTCGGACACTCTTCATTGAAGTGCTGTCTGACCCTTAAGTGTTTGAAATGCAGTCAAAACCACCGTGCACGAGAATGCCAGGCTACCCCTGAGCAATTCAAATGTGCTAATTGCAGCGGTAACCATACTGCCAACTTCCGTGGTTGTACAAGGCACCCAGCTTATAAAAAACTAAATAAAACTACCCAGCAGTCTAAGAAGTCATTTACCCCAGCTCCTCAGCCTAGCACTAATGCTTGGCAGCCACGTACAGCAACCAGCGCTTCATCTAGCTCTCTGAGAGGTACGACGAACGCCAGCGGAGTAAGCTCCGCCCCCCCAAACTCAAACTCAAATTCTGGTTGGTCGCCTGGTCAATCCCTTCCCCAAGCAAAAGAGCAGCGTCAGTCAGCCGCCGCCATTACGACTCCAACTGCCGAACGTGCAGGACCCCAGAAGCAGCAACAGTCTAGCTCATCAGGATCTAACTCAGGATCAATTATGGACTTCATAAAAATGATTCAAAATTTCCTCAAGGACTACAAAATAGCCGACATCATGTCGTTATTTAAATCAATTAGTGCCATCGTTAAAAGTAATGATGAACCAATGCAGCGGCTCCTCTCCATTTGTGAAGCGGTAGCACAATTCTATGATCATGTCAACAGTCATGCCTAGGTCCTTTATTACCCTTGATAGCCTTAAGATAATTCATTGGAACGCACAATGCCTCCCTAATAAAATTAACGAACTTCGCGACTTCTTAGAGTCTTCTGACGTTGATATTGTTTTAGTTCAGGAGACTTTATTCCCTAAGGACTCGCGAACCAAATTTAATATTAGCAATTACTCTCTCTACCGAAGGGATCGTCCTGTCTCTGCTCGCTCGCGACTCTCGGGTGGCGTGGCGATTTACATCCGCAGAGACATAAATCACTACGAGGTCACCGATCTCATCACCGATGACTTAGAGTCGATTTCTATTATGGTACTGCCTGACCGCAATACTAAATTACTTATAACTTCTGCTTATTTTAAATGTAACTCTCCTCTCCCTGTTTCGGACATTAATAATATTCTAAATTATCACCCCCTCGGTATTATCGCAGGTGATTTTAACGCGCATAATACTGCCTGGAACTGTAGAAGTGTGAATAGGATAGGGCGAGAGCTCCTTAATTTCATCACCAATACCCCTTACCTTAATATTCATCATCCAAATTCTCCCACCCATTTTTCTCGTGGTACCCCCTCTATTATTGATTTTGCTCTCGCTCATAACATCCCCTTAAAAATTACCTCCACTACTCTTGACCTCTTTGATTCGGACCACTTGCCAGTTTTACTGACGGTGGAACTGAAGATAAGTTGTCTCGAGTCGAAGCCTAATTTTCACACTAATTGGCGACAGTTCCAGGATACTCTTGCCGATTCTAAATTATTATACCCTTACGTAAATAATACTGAAAAACTTGAGTCAGCTGTGTTACAACTTACTTCCCAGGTAAATCAAGCTATTGCAAATTCGTCGAAGGAAACCATTAGGCCAAGAGTTCACAAACTCCCTTCGGAGATTCGTGAACTCATCAAAAAACGTAACCCGATATTAGGAGAGGAATGGGAGTGTTATATAACGCAAAAATATTAAAAACTTATGGTAAGTTGGTTTATAGGTTTGAAATTTGTTTTATATGTTTGAATTTCAAGATACTTTTCATGTTTACATTTATATTTATTTTGTGGTTCAAGATTATTCTCTTTACACTTTAGTATATTTTTTCTGTATTGGTACAGATGCACCTGGCATGTCACATTTAATTGAAAAAAAAAACAGATTAAATGAATAATTAATCACTGGCATTCGCTTTTTTTTTTAGAAAAAAAAAAAATATAAAAATATAAAAAAAATTGAAAAATATAAAATTTTTTTAAAAAATTGAAAATATATAAAAAAGTTAAATAAAAATTGAAAAAATATAAAAATAAATGAAAATTGAAAAATATAAAAAAATTGAATAAAAATTGGAAAATATAAAAAATAAATAAAAATTGGAAAATATAAAAAATAAATAAAAATTGAAAAAATATAAAAATTAATAAAAATTGAAAAATATAAAGCAGAAATAAAAATTGAAAAAATAAAAAAAAGAACTAAAAATTGAAAAAATAAAAAAAGAAATAAAAATTGAAAAATATAAAAGTGATGTCATATTGCAAACCTGGAAGGTGTTTTTCCCCTCCGGTTAAGAAATCGCTCCCGGTATAGATTAATTAGTGACGTCAAACCAGTGGAGATAATTCTTATAATTCACTTCACCGGGCGGCATTTTAAAACTGCCGATAGTACGTGGCTATTATGTAGATGAGCAAGAGAAGATTATATTTAAGCCGCCGGCAAATGCAAGCAGTGAGGATGTTGTTTTTCTTGTGCTGCCATGTAAGGGATGTCAGTCCTGTAAACCGTTTGTTTGTAGATAGCAAGCTGCTATCAAGTAGTGTAATTCTTAATGTTATTTTTAATAAACGAGTCAGCCTCTGGCATTACGAGTGTTTTTTTTTCGAGGAACTTCACATCTACTGCATACCTGCTAATGATATGGCGTAGTATTCTAACAATGGTTATGGGCCCAGAGTTTGACGCCCAGTGAAGTTTGAAAGGACTGAGTTCTGGAAATAACGAGATAGACAGTTTTCTGCAGTAGTGCTGTGACGGGGGCCGTGAGCAAAATGGAGTGTGCTCAAATCCCCATACTTACCCCTACAAATTGGTCGGTGTGGAAAACTGACATGAAAGTTCTCCTGATGCATTGGGGGTGTTGGAGATTCATCGAGGGCACCGAGAGTCCAATAATTAAGAAAGGAGTCACAGATGGAAAAACAGCAGGCAAGTCCTCTACAAGCGAAACCGGGCCAGCCACAGAAGGAGCAACATGGCGAGAGGTAAGCGACTGGCAGATGAGGAAGGATAGAGCTTTCACCTTTATTTATCAAGGACTTCGACCTGATTTAAGAAGTTTATTATCCGGTACAACTGATGGCAGAGAAGCATGGAAGATTTTGACAGATCACTTTGAGCCAAGAACTCGTGCCCAGGTAGTTCGCCTATTAGACGAATTTTTTATGATGAGATTCGAGCCGAATGAAGATGTCGGGCTTTTTATAAGTAGGGTGAAGGAAGCGGCTGGTCGTCTTAAAGCAGCTGGACATGAGCTTCAACCACTCTATGTAGGTTTTCAGCTAATACGTTCTTTGCCACAGGAGTATCAACCAGCAGTGCAACAGATTTATCGTTGGAGTGACGAGGAATTTCATCCAGATAAAATTGAGGCCGAATTAATACTGGAGCAGAACAGACTGCAACTGATGGAACGGGATTTCCGAAGGGACCAAATAGCTTTCCTGAGCAGGACGACTGAATCAAACCAAGGTTACAGCAACAGTCCAGGTAAAAACTTTAAATCGCTTAAAGAGGAAGTTGTAGTAGACCAGTCTGATAAAATTTCTACTAAAGATAAGGCAATTGGACCCTGTTTTAAATGTAAACAATTTGGTCATCTTATAAAACATTGTAAAGATAGGACTAAAGCTACTTCCCATAGGAGTCGGGGGAAACTTAAGAAAAGCTGGGGAAATTTAGTGGAAATTGAGGCAAATTCAAGCAGTTCGGATACTTTTACAGACTGTACTATTTGGGTTGTAGATACTGCAGCGACATCACACTTTAGTAATAACAGAAATTTGTTTTGTACCTTTAGGCCAGTAAGTAACGTGCAAATGACATTAGCCGCGGGATCGGATAATAGTCCGATTGAAGGGATAGGTACAATTAAATTTGTAGTTAAATCAGGAAAGTCTCAATCCATAGTTATACTAAAAGATGTAATGTATAACCCTAAATTAAGACGCAATTTGTTGTCTGGATCTAAACTTGAAAAGGAAGGTGCACATTTTGTAGGTTCGAAGGGAAAGATAAAAGTTTATAGATCAAATTGGTCAGAGATGTTTACTGCTAACAGAAAACATAATTTATATTTTTTAAAACCTACAAAATACTTAGTAAAAAATAACGAGATAAGTAGTATGTTGCAAGAAACTAGTAATATGTCGGGAATAAGCCATGAAAATAATGAAGTATTATGGCATAACAGATTCTGCCATATAAATCAAGATTATTTGTTAAATACTAGTAAACATCAAAGTGTAAGGGGCTTACCGAGGTTAAAAAGGTTAGAAGAACATTGCACAATATGTAAAACAGCTAAAGCAAAGCGGATATCTTTTAAACCATTAGGCCATGTTAGATCTAAAGGACCTTTAGAGCTAATACATATGGATATATGTGGGCCTTTGCAGGTTGTTTCCCAGAGTGGTTGTAGATATTTTTTATCGATTACCGATGATTATTCTAAGAGGGTTACGGTATTCCCCATTCGAAGTAAAACTGATGTGTTTAATTGTTTTAAGAGATACCAAGCTAGAGCGGAAAGATTTTTAGGCAAGAAAATACTATCTGTTCGAACCGATAACGGGCTAGAGTTCTGCAATGCAGATATGAGTAAATTTTTAGAAAACCAGGGGATCAGACATGAACGAACTAATACGTTTACTCCTGAGCAGAACGGCACTAGTGAACGTTATAATTTAACAGCTTTAGATGGAGTTAGGTCCCTAATAAAATATAGTGGTATACCAAAAAGTTTTTGGGATGAAGCGTTACTTTGCTATACATATGTTTGGAATAGGGTGTGTCATAAAGGTTTCACGAAAACCCCTTTTGAACTGTATTCGAAAAGGAAACCTTCAGTATCGCATCTCAAAATTTTTGGATGTTTAGCTTATGTGAATGTACCAAAACAGAAACGCAGGAAACTTGACATGAAAGCAACCCCAGGGATTATGTTAGGTTATGCACTAAAAACGAGAGGTTATCGTATCTGGCTAGAAAACGAACAAAAGGTTGTAGAAACAGCGAATGTTAGATTTGATGAATCTAAAAATGGGGTGGAAGCGGTACTGGGTCCCGAACGGAAATACACTAATTTTAATTTTTTTGAGCTTAATAGATCGGATGACGACGACGATCGTTTACCATCGGATATGCAACCGAAAGTTCGATCCGAATCTTCAGTATCCGAAAAACCCGAGGTAGAATCTGACACTGAACTTTTAACACCTTGTAATCAAATTCCCTGGATTAGAGACGCCGTTCCGCGTAAAGGTGGTTGGCGTACTGACATTTATTACAGAATTGAGGGAACCAACACAAGACTCCGTTCAATAAATGATGTTACAAAGTATTGCAATCAAAACAAAATAGCTTTAGATGAGACCATGTTCGATTTTAGAGGTAAAAATTCCCAATCTGGAAAAGTATCAGAGTTGACTAGTACAAGTAATCCCGAAGCTCATTTAACGGAAGTAAAAATACCTAAAAGTTATAATGCAGCTTTAAAATCATCTGAAGCATCGCAATGGAAAACCGCGATGGATAACGAAATTAAAGTTATGCAAGATCGCAAGGTCTGGGAATTAGTTAACCCGCCTCAGAATGCAAAAGTTCTCGGATGTAGATGGGTGTATAGTATTCGGTATAACGATAAAATGGAACCGGTGCGATATAAAGCAAGGTTGGTAGCCCAAGGGTTTTGCCAAGTTAAAGGCGATTCTTACGAGGAAGTGTTTAGTCCTGTCGTAAATTTTTCGTTAATAAGGTTGTTCTTTACAATTTTTGTTTGTTTATTTAAATGGTGCCATGTGCAATTAGACATAAACAATGCTTTCTTGTATGCTGATATTGATAAAGTTGTATATATGAAACAGCCGAGAGGTTATGAAGTAAATGACAATCAAGTGTGTATGTTAACAAGGGCTATTTATGGTTTACATCAAAGCAGTAGACTTTGGTACTTTGAAATAGATGAACTTTTACTAAATTTAAAATTTGAAAGGTTGTCATGGTGTAATTGTGTTTATTCTTTGCAAGATAATATAATTTTACTTTTGTATGTTGACGACATTGTAATTTTTGGTAAAACTGAAACAGATATAGAAGAGATTATATTTTTGTTAAAGAATAAACTTGATTTAAAAGTTTTAGGTAGAACTCGTAGATTGTTAGGAATTGAGTTTGTCGAACAAGGAGGAAAATTGTTTTTGCATCAGCAAAGCTACATTGAAAGAGTATGCCAGTTGTACGAGAAATACAATTTTCCTATTAGTTCATTGCCAATGGCAAAGGGTAGCGTGTTATCTAAGCTTGATGAACCCAAAACGAGCCAGGAATTAAATGAAATGGCTAACATACCTTACCGAAATTTGTTAGGTTCTTTAGCATTTATTGCTCACCGTACAAGGCCTGACATTATATACGCAATAAATATTTTAGCACAGTTCCAAGCTAATCCTGGACATAGACACTGGCATTGTTTGTTGAAAGTGTTAGGCTATTTAAAAGGTACTAGTAACTTGAAATTGAGTTTATCAAGAGTTACATCCCCTATGCTAACATGCTTTGCAGATTCGGATTTCGCTGCAAATCGGGACGACCGCGTATCCATAGGTGGTTTTATAATTTATTTTGATAAGGTGCCTATATCATGGCGGACATTTAAACAAAAGTCAGTTAGCCTATCAACTATGGAAGCAGAATACGTGTCGTTAGCTGAAGCAGCAAAGGAGTTAATATGGTTGAAAAATATTTTTGATAATAAAATACTAAAATTAAGTTTGAGCCATTGTGTTATATTTTGTGACAATCAAGCCGCTATTGAGTTCTCAAAGTCACCCATAGAAAACTACAGAACTAAACATATAGATATAAAGTACCATTTTTTAAGGAATTTAATTTACGCTAAAAGTTTTGAGTTAAAATTTGTTAAAAGTAAATCTAATCTTGCCGATAACCTTACAAAGCCAGTGACTAAAGAGCAAATGAAAAATTTTTGTTCGGAGGTTTTTGAGACATAAAATTCTCAAACTTAGGTAAGTTGATTTTTTTATTTAGGGTAAAAGTGTTTACCTTTGCATTAAAAAAAAAAAAAAAAAAAAAAAAAAAAAAAAATTTTTTTGTCAACCCTCTTCGATATGAACTCTTGAATGTAATATGAAATGCTTTTGAGCATTGTATATGTATGAATATATTTTTATATACTTTTTATGACAATTTCTTTATATAACTGTGTTTATACAAAGCATGTATTTTTTTTTTGCCTCGAGTTCAGTGTGAAGTGTGGTAAGTTACCGGAGGGAAAAAGGGGGCCGATTGATGTCATACTGTAAACCTGGAAGGTGTTTTTCCCCTCCGGTTAAGAAATCGCTCCCGGTATAGATTAATTAGTGACGTCAAACCAGTGGAGATAATTCTTATAATTCACTTCACCGGGCGGCATTTTAAAACTGCCGATAGTACGTGGCTATTATGTAGATGAGCAAGAGAAGATTATATTTAAGCCGCCGGCAAATGCAAGCAGTGAGAGGATGTTGTTTTTCTTGTGCTGCCATGTAAGGGATGTCAGTCCTGTAAACCGTTTGTTTGTAGATAGCAAGCTGCTATCAAGTAGTGTAATTCTTAATGTTATTTTTAATAAACGAGTCAGCCTCTGGCATTACGAGTGTTTTTTTTTCGAGGAACTTCACATCTACTGCATACCTGCTAATGATATGGCGTAGTATTCTAAACAGTCAAAAAAATTAATATTTGTGAATCGTGAGTTCAAGGGATGCTTCTTGGGAGGGGGGGGGCTTGGGGTCACATAATACCTCCCTAGCATGCGCATAGCTCATACAAAGAAGGCCCCAGTCTCCCCTTTTCTTTATCACACCTATCTATTTCAATTTTTAAATAGTGTTTAAAATTCACTAGTATAAAATGTATGATTACAAACTTAAGCTTGTATATTTTTTTAATGCATTATAAATTCCATAAATTTGGTGTATCATTTTTTGTAAAATTTTATGAAATGTTTCACTTTTTTACCTTTTCATATAAGATAAACATGCAAAATTTTCCATTTTATAGTGTTTCGACCCAATATTTTACAGATGCATTTAGCATGCTGCATTTAATTAAAAAAAACTCAGAAGAAGTGAAAAATTAATTACGCTAAATTTTTAAATATGAGTGCCAAAAAGTTTTAACATTGATATCATTTTATGTGGGTAAAATGCTCTTTTATTTTAATGTAGAAAATTATGCTGATGCTAAAAAACAACTGAACGATGCCGAAAATACTTCCCATTTGGAAACGGAATCGGATGATGAGGCAAAAAAAATCTAGAAAAAAGAGGAAGCGAAAACATCTAGATGACTTTATAGATCTAGATTTTCGCAAAAAGGCTTCTTCAACATGAATCAGATAGTGGTGAAGATAGCCCATCATTATTGACAAGTAAGTGTGTAATGCAATTTACTTTTCCTTCTCAGCCGTAGTTATTTATTATATTCAATATAAAATCTGTGTAATTTGGGACTCGAAGAGAGACACAGAGAGCCAGATTGGTGCCTGGGGATAAAGTATATTGGGGGTTATTGATCTCTTATATATTCTCACAAAAACAGACACATCATTTCTGTAACTGTACCTACCTACCTTCTTTCCTATTAGGTCTGAGAAGACAAAAGGATGCTAGTGAGAGTTCTGTGCCATTTTTTACTTTACCTTCAAGCACTCCCAAAAGTAAGTTTTTTCGCCTAAGCAATTGTGAAAGAAATGTTATCGCATTTATTCAACTTTTGGTTGTAACATATTATAATGAAATAGTTAATCACTTTTTGGCGAAAAAAAAAATTGTAGCTTAATAATACTCTCTTTTTTTTTCAACAGAAATCATTGATAAGGATAATGAAAAATCGGCTAACGAAACTGGTAATTTATTCCGTCTATAGAGAAATGTTGATTACATTTTTTTACTTATTTCATTCCTAATCCTTTTTACTTGGTAACATATCACAAGTTAGTTTCTTAAAATTAAAACATGATATTTAGATTATTAAATTAAGACTTGTGAACATGGTACATTTATTATATAGTAAACATGGCATGCAAAGGCAATTGATTTACATATAGTTTTAACACTACAAAGTGGCTGAAAATAGGAAGGAATATTAATGCAGTTATCTAAACCTAAGATAAAATCAAATATTAATACTCTTGGTAATAAAAACTTTTAGAACAAGGACAAAGATCAGAGGTAAATATAGATAACTGGCCATTAACAGTTATATCAGAAAAAATACTTGGAAGTCCCATTTTGTAAATCCCCCCTCAAAACAAACTTGTTGGTAAGTTTTTCTGTCATAAGAAATTTTAAATTATTGTAAATTTTTCACTATTCAGATTTTATATAGTTGTTCAAGGGAAAAAATTTTTTCCTTTAGTTTTAGGCAAGAGTGAAATAGTCAAGAAATTTCAGAAAAATTATTTTTTTTATGTAAAATAGTCCTTTAGTACTATAATAAATATAAACATATATATAGATAGACACGATAAGTACAGCTTAATATATAATATTTTCAACTCATAGAAACTGCCAAATCTGGATCAGCGTGCAACTGCCAAACTCTATGCAGCAAAATCTTGGAGGAGATTAAAACTTTGAAAGAAGAACAATCTCGTATGTATTCTTATTTTTTAATTTAAATTTAGTTTCTGATATATATTGGGTTATAATAAGTGGATTACATAGTTGTATTATCTGTTGCCCAATCCATGGAATCACCAGTACTTTATTAAGCTAACAGTTTCAAATAATTTTTGACTTACTTTCATACACCATGGAATATCTTATAAAACTTCTATTTCTGAGGGAAAAAATTAATTCTTAAATTCTCGTGACTTATTAAAATCACAAGATTATATAAAGTGTAAGACACAAAAGTATCTAATGATATTTTATGTAATTTTTAAATAGGTTTCCAAGAAGTCATGCTGAAAAAAATGGTAAAATTAGAAAGTGGGGTAATTGAGCAGTTCAGAAAATTTGGAACGAAGGATTCTCCTCCGGCAGTTACTGACATGCCACCCTTCCCATGTAAAACTGAAGAGGACATTAATGCAGTAGAAAGCTGGCTGTCCAATGTGGATAATGTTCCAATTTTGGTTTAAAAAAAAAAAAAAAATTAATTTTAGATTATTGTAAAAACAGATGTTAAATATTTTCTTCTTGTCATTGTTTTGTTAATTTTTATTAGATTCAGCATTTTGCATGCATTGGAGGAACATGCATCAAAGACACAACTCGAAGAATATTGGGGCGGATATTTAGAGGCCTCGTTTGCTCCAAAATTAATTGGACAGGAAAAAGCGGGAAGTTTGCGTTGGGGAAGACCAAACCTATCTAAAGTGATAATATGTAATTTTATTTTTATTTTTTCTCTCTTTGTGTATGAATAAGTGCATAGTATTTACCCCAGGAAGCTTTTTACATGCCATTTTGAATTGATCATCCTTACTATACTTGTTTTAAAGAAATCTTTACATGTAAGGTTAACACAGAGCTAGAGCAGTTCAAGCTGTCAGGTAAAGAGCTTGAAAGTAATATTTGATAATTTTGTGTAATATTTTACAACTTGAGAATAAAATTTTATTCCGAATTAGGACCCAACAAATTGACTTGAAATGAAAGATAAAATATTTTAAATTTACAAATTAGTTCACATTTCAATGTTCTTATTCTTTTCAAAATTATTTTTTAAAAGTAAGAGGAATTTGAAAGCAGTTGTTTTGCAGAGAATTTTATAAATGCATTTCCTTTTCCTTTATTATTTGCACATTAGCATTAGATTTGATAATTTTCATACAATTGACAGTTACATTGTTATTTAGAAGTGATTGTATGTAGGAATTTCTTCATTTTCAGGATTTGTTTACAAATATTTGTTTGAAACAATTTCAATTTTAACTCTATTTTTATCTTTTTACATAATTTCAGTAAATAGGGCTGCAATAAACTTTAATTACTATTGGAACAGCTACTTTTTTTATTTAATTCCTTTTTTCTCCTCCTTTCTAATAGCTAGTGCCAGACTCTGTCACCCAGATGTCACAGAGAAGGAAATAGAAGAAGTAATAAAAGCGTGGTTCCGCTTTTGCAAAGACAGAATAAAAAAAAACAATGTAATTTAAGGAAATAAAATTAAACTAAAAAAATTTTTATATAAAAAATAAAATAAAATTGATTTGAAAAACATTATAAAAATTTAAACTAAAACATATAATTAAGAATTAATAAAAAAGAATAAAACAAAAACAAGGAGAAGGAACAAGGATATACAAAAAAAGAAAAACAAAGAAAAATAAAGTGAAAAATAATTTACTCGGACCTAATTAAAATAACAATAAAAAGGAAAAGAAAAATAAAAGAAACCAATAGAGAGAGAAGAAATAGAAGAAGTAATAAAAGCAAAAAAAAAGGGGGAGAGACAAGAGGCGGCCAGATGGAGGGAAAAATAAATTTATAAATGTATATACTGTTATAAATTATGTAAATAAAATTTTACAAGTATAAAGTATTTGTCTAATTTGCACAGATTCACAGGCATGTTAGTGAGTCACTTTTTTCCAGATTTAATCACTTGACTAATTTAACTAATGTAACTATAGTTACATTAGTTAAACTAATCACATTGGTCACGTTTTTGATGAAAATTAACCACAACATTTCTATTTCTTAACAGCTAAATTTTTGTATGTCAAACACTTATATGTGAACATTTTTAGATATGTCTTTAAAAAATCAGTTATATTTCAGATTTTACCCATTAGATATATACCTATTTTTTAATGAATTAGGGGAAATGCTTATTTAGAAAAGATTGCTTAGTGAAAGAAGATGGGAAAGGGTATATTATTTTTGGTTTGACAAGTAAACATATTTAGATTGAAGTTATGTGTAATTATTTTTAATGGGGAGAAACAAGAATTTCAAGTACAGTATAGTTTCTTCAAAACATTAAGAATCATATTGTATAAAACTAGTACCGAAGAAACTTCATATGACATCCATGTTAAGCTCATCTTAATTCTTATACTTCAAAATATGAAATTTTTGCAATTAACACTAAAACTGCAGGAGAACTTCTTTTCATCCGAAAACTATTTTGTGTTATTATAACAGATTTATTCTTTTTCAGACTGTAATAACAGAAATAATATAAATTTTTATAAAAATATTTCTGAGGATAAATTTTGACGATATCTTTTAGTTAGTATTATATTATTTCTGTTATTACAATTTAGAAAAAAAAAAAAATGCTAAGAAAACACAAAATAGTTTTTAGGTCAAAATGACTTATCCCACGGTTCCAGTGTTAAGGAAGTAAACTGTCAGACAGCATTAGGTACTGAGTCTGAATATGAAATGTAAGTAAAATAATGCACAAGTATCTACATATCAAAAACAAATGTGAAGAAGGAAATGATTAAACCATTGCATATATGCATGCAATGATTTAATCTATTTAATGTCTATTAATAATAATATATTTAATTTAATTGCATTAAATCTATTTAATCTATTTAATGTAATTTATTGAATATTTTTTAGTTGTGGAATTAAACTATAGTTTAATTCCACAACTAAAAAATATTCAATAATTTTTTTAAAACATCTAATCACTTGTATGCTTGAATTTTTAAAAAGTAACATTCCAGAAAAATAGGTTTGCCCACTGTGATGAATTAACCACAATTGTTGAAATATATGCAATACAGTAATTAAACACAATTTTGTAACCCTTGGCATATATGTAAGTCTGTCCTTATAGCCCAACAATAACCGTTGGCATTATGCCCGTTGTCCCAACCATCACACAACGGTTGGGACTTCTGCAGCTCTAACTGTTAGTGCCAACACTCAGCCAACGATGACGTTCGTTGGCCCAACCATTTCACAACCGTTGGCTCATACGCAGTTATAACCGTTGGTTCTAACACTCTGCCAACGGTGGTGCCAACAGAGGGCCGACGGCCAAAATCAACTGTTGGCCAACCAACCAGAAAAACGGTAAAACAACGATATCCCAACAATTCTGTGTCGCTTGGGTTATTTCTTTCCTGTGTCATTATTATTCCTTCTTTCATCTTGTGTATATATAGATGCTCTGTCCGATAAGAATTAACTGTATTTAAATTCCTTTAAAACTGTGCAAAATCATCAGTTCTTTCGGAGTGCAGCCTTTTTAAATTATTACTTCTTTACATCATACCATATAATAGTATCCCACATATTATACCTCATATTTTTTAATGATGTATCAATTGTTATTGTACCATTTTAAATAAGTAGCCATTAATTCGATGCAGCAACAGAATGCTAGAATAAGCACTCTTTTACACCTCCAAGTCTGCCTTTGTTCCTATTTCTACCCCTTTTCATACCCATACCCCTGCTATATTCATCCACGTAGAACTTACAAAATTTTTCGGGCTGTTTTCCTTTTTTAAGATTAAATCACGGGAAAAGAGGACGTTGAATTTTTTCTGACATGGTTTTTTTTTAATTTTTTGAACACTTTTAACCGAAGAAATATTTACACTACCAAGTTTCACTTCGAATCCTTCTCCAATTATCCTTCATTTTTAAGAGCAGGAGACAGGAAAACAGGACTTTGAATATTTGTCTGATTTCGGTTTTCGGAACACCTCGAATTCGATATACTTTATCCTTCAAATCAGGCCTTTATTCTAGGACTACCCTTTTTCTTACCTTTACCCCTACTATATTCATGCACGTAGGACTTTGAAACGTTCTTGGACTTTGTTTCATTCTTAAGAGTAAAACACGGGAAAGGAGGACATTGAATACTTTTCTTAATTTGCTTTTTCGAAAACATCCTACGTTAGATATATTTAAACCTCCATGTCTGGCTTTGACCCTAGCCGTTCCCCTTTCCTTGCCCATACCCTTACTATTTTTCTCCAGTCAGGACTTTGAAACTTTCTCAGAATTTGTTTCAATTTTAACAGTAGAACACAGGAAAGCAGGACATTGAATTTTTTTCTGACTCAATTTGTTTAACACCTCCAACTGTAAAAATATTTACACTACCAAGTTCATTATTAAATTGTTTTTTGACTTTGTCTCATTTTTAAGAGTAAAACACAAGAAAAGAAGACGTTGAATATTTTTCTGACTTTGCTTTTTCGAACACATCCGAAATTAAATATATTTACGCTACCAAGTAGCACTTCAAATCTTTCTCTGACTTTGTTTCATTTATAAATGTAGAATACATGAAAACAGAACTTAATTCTTTTTTCTGACTTTCCTTTTTTTTTTTTTTGCAACAGCACCGAACTTTAATATATTTAAACCTTCAAATCTATCTTTGATCTTAGCCGTACCCCTTCTCTAACCCCTACTGTATTACTCCACTTAGGACTTTTCTCGGAATTTGTTTCATTTTTAAGAGGCTTAAATATATAGGACTAAACAAGACTGTTATAAAATTGTATTTACCAACGATGTGCATTTGATTTTTTTTTTTTTTTTTTTTCAAATGCATCGATTAAGATTTCTATATGCAGCACGAAACTGTTACATTTTTAAGAATACCGCTCGAAAAAATAGGTCTGAATTTTTTCTGACTTAAATTTTTTTTAAACCTTCAAACTTAGAAATATTGACATTACTAAGTAGCACTTCAAATATTTATTGGATTTTTGTTTAATTTTCGGGAGTAAAACTCAAGAAAATAAGAATTTGAATTATTTTCTGACTTTGATATTTAGAACACCTTCGAACTTAGATATATTTAACCTTCCAAATCTGGCTTTGATACTAATTCTACCCCTTTCCTTATCCAAAACCCTTCTAGTTGAATTCATCCTGTGACATATCTTTTAAGAGGGGCATAGTTGGATAATAAATACCTCTTTACGTTATCAATGTCCATCAAATACGTCTGTGGTTAGCACTACATCAGTGAGGGGATAACGAACTAGCACGAGCGCATGCGTATTGGTTTAAGGGTAACTTTCTCTATTCAAACAACAATCCTTCGACACTGAAGAACGTCATAAAGTCATATGATAGAAACAGCCAATCACATTTAGAGTTGCACAGTCGTTAAAGGCTAAGCGCTTGTGACAGTTATATTAAACTTTGTTATGCACGTGGTCGGTAGAGTTGTTTGTTGTGAGAATGTAAGTAGAGGAATTGTATGCGTTTTTGGCTTTGATGCGTTTTCTCTTACTACATAGTCTCAAGTAAAATTATCTAATATTTAGTTTTGAAGTCATTCTTTTATAGTTGGTGGATAGTATCAATTATGGCAGATAAAAAGAGTGATCTTCCAGGATTTTATAGAGATCCTAAAAGTGATAAGTATTCCCGAGAAGGGCATGAAAATACCAACCCAAGTTTAAAAAAACTTAAATTATATGAATATCCAAAACATTCCACTATTAATCCTCCCCAAGTTACTAATGTTTTGCAGTATATGAGATCAGCAGAATTGGGTTTACTGTCCGGTTTATCTGCAAAAAGTGAATACTGTAAAATGAGATCATTCAAAAAATCGTTGGTAGAAGAGTTAAATTTGAATGACTATCAGGAATATAATGTCGTTTCAGTTGATTTAATCAAAGGTACAGGGAATTCTGTGTTAGGTGTGTGGAACATAAGAGAAAATTCTATGCTTCGCTGCCTTGTTGGAGAGAGAACATTTAAAGACTTAACAGATCAACCAACACTGGGTCTTAAACCTAGTGTACACATTATTATTGATCTGTGTAAAGGACCTGATTGTACAGTTATTTGTTTATTCAGACATTATAGCACAGCAATGTGTTGTTATGGATTTCTTCCTCAGGATGGTGATAGCATAGATATTTATACATCTAATTGGAATATACCATCATTTTGTTGTGCATCTACACAACATGGATCCACATTTGGTTTTGGTTATGAAGGATTTCTTAAATATTATAATAGGTTTAATGATGAAGAAATAATATCTGTTAAAGGAACTGTTCACAGTTTAGCTTTTAACGAGGTAGGAAACACAGTAATTTCAGGTATTCACAATGGTTTTATAAATCTACATGATGTTCGTGCAAAATCATTATCAATGGAGCTACCAATTTCTTCTTACTGTGTTACTGATCTACGTTTCCTTAATGATGACCTGGTAATAGCTGCAGGTCTTGGTAATATACTTAAAAAGGTAAGTCTAAATTGGAAATATGTTTAATATACTCTATTAAATGTTATATTGTTATCTTTCACTAAATTTAATCTGAAAATTTTCTCTTTGTGTTATATTAGTAATTAAGTATGCTTTTCATAGTTTTTTTTTTCATATACAATACAAATGTTCTGCTCAATTCCTTTTGGAAATGTATATTCATTTGTATGCACATATGTGTTTTGAGGGTTACTTTTATCTTAATCAAATTATTTATTTTAAGTATCTCTAAGATAAGGGATAGACAGGTACAAAAACTAACAATAATTAGTAACAGCCTGTCAAAACTATCTTTATTTACAAAACTTTAATAATTGTTTCTAGTCATACAATTTTTTAGAATAAAAGGACACAATGAGCAAATTTGAGGTAAATTGATTAATGAGATACATTTACAATGTATCATGGCTGTTTTAATATCTTACAGTGATGGCTTCTGTATCTGTGCACATGAACCTCCACTGAAAAATGAAGTAATAAATATGTCAAAAAAATTACATAAAATAAAATAAATACACTTTCTAATTTATGTCAGTTGTTAGCCTTACCCTCTTTCCAAATATATAGCTAGTGCATTGTGTTAAATGTTACTTTTGTAGAGAACACTTGGTGATTTTCTTGATTGCATGTATGATCTAAGAAACATCTTTGAAAGCTAATTTTATAGAGATAGAATGAACAGAACCTAGAGGAAAAAAAAGGCCAGGCTCATTCTGTACATAAAAATTGTATAGTCACCTTGTGTTATTTGTAGTTATCTTGTCTGAATTCTTCTCGTTTACTATATTTAGTTAGTTAATTTATTTTTCAATAATGCAATATATTTTTAATTGGTATCATTTTTTTGATATAGATTTTTTGTAGACTAGTGAAAAACTAGTGTTGGATAAATAGCACTTAATAAAATTAGGGTTTTGGAACTCAACATTGTCTTTAAAAAAAAAAAAAAAGAACAAATGATTTCAGAAATAGGATTGGTGCCATATCTTCTACAACTAATTATAGAAAGCCACAGACTGGATTTGTAGGTTACAACTGTTACTAATTATTGTTAATTTTCAAATGACCACTGCGGTAGGTCACATGTTGCTTTTCATCACCAAAGTGAGGTAAGGAATTTTTAACAACTGTGAGCAAAGGCTAGTCTGCCTTTGCTCACTTTGGTAAACTCTAACCATGATTTCGATCAAAAAAAAAAATAATAAAATGATAAACAGGTTTGCCACACACTGAGAATACTGCAATTGTTACGGAAAATGAGAATCTTATAATAATGGTCTGGGTCAAGTCAGAAAAAATCGAAATTCATCTTTCCCAAAAAAGTAGAGAATTTTGTTTTTCGTACTATTAAAAGTAGAGATTTTTGTTTTTGTCATGGGCGTAATTTTGGGGGGGCAATTGCCCCCCCAGAATTTTTAGAGGAGGGGCAAACTTGTAGTTTTGCCCCTCCTGAATTTTAGGGTTTAATTCATAAATGGAACTTTTCATTTGACGTTTTAATGAATTTGGAAATTATTTTGGTTTTTTCAGTATGCTTAAGATGTATTCTAATTACAGGTATCATCCTTTCCTGTGATTTTTTCAAAGGAAGATAGGTAGTCGAACTTGTAGTTTTGCCCCTCTAGATTTGTAGGATATATTAAATTTTTGATTCGACGTTTTATTAATGAATTTTGAAATTATTCTGTTTTTATTAGTATGGTTAATATATTAATTACGGTTATCGTCCTTCACTCTGATTTTTTTTAAGCAAGTATAGGTAATTGAATTTTATTTACAATACAGACCTTTACAGGAAAGGCATACATAAACATTGACACCTCAAGTGTCAGAAATTACCCCTAAGGGTGATAAATAGGCACAATATGGTCTGGGGTGAGCATGGAATTAAGTCATTAGTCTCTAAATGATTTTTTTTTCTCTTGAAAAGGGAATTGAACATCTGGTCGGCATAAGTATCGGCCCTTAAACTCTAGTATTCGTGTAATCGTTTGCATGACTGGGCTAGGTATTGTAATCAAGCCATTAAATAAGCGTCATACAGTCTTAAACTGGAAAAGTCTAAAAATTCAAAAGTTATAAGCATAAGGAATCCATACAAATCTCTCACCGTACCTAGTTCATTATCAGCCTAATGAACGATTTATATAACAAAATTTTAAGTGACAAATTTAACTAGGCGGAAGGCCAGGGATTTCAAGAATTTTAAAGGTATAAATATTTTATTTATATTTTTACATATTTATTTATATTTTTACAAGGAACTTTTTGGGGAAGCAATAATTTATTCATATTGATGCAATTGGGATATTTCATTTCAATTTCAGTTGAAAGGCTTTTGAAAGATTACCAAAAAATAAAGAAGTTTATCTGTGCTACGATAGTTTTTCATAAGATTATTAATGACCCATCTTTAAGTATAGTATAAAGTTAATACTGAGTAAGATATTTTGATTAAAATTATAAAGGAAACTTCAGGAATATGTTTACACACACATTATTCATGCACCCTTTTATTACTTTTAATTTATTGCAAATTAAATCTTATGCAGTGATTTTATTTGGTTTGGAGGGCTACGGTATACTATTTCGTTACACAAGATCTGGTGTGACTGGAGCATACTGCCTTCCAAACGGCTACATACATCCACGTCAGCAGTGGAATTTGAACCTACGAATTGTGGTATCTAAGATCAGCACCCTACCGATTCGGTCATCGCTTAACCGTGGTAATTTAAATATGTTTATTTAGTAATACTCAATAGTTTTAATAATTTAACAATATTAAATATTTAAAAATGTATTTACATTCTTTTATTTTTGTGGTGAAGTGTTAGAAATAAAAAAATACCAGTGCAGAAGCTGAAATCATTTAGATATCTAGCTGGGTTGTATAGTTAGGAAAGTATAGGGTTGTTATAGTCAGTCTTATCAGATGTTACTGTAGGTAAAAAGCAACAACCACCAGGACCTTCCTCTATTAAGGAGTAAGAAATTGGTTTTAGGAACGCTTGCAGGTAAAAAGAGTGCTTCTTTGCGGTCATTCAGATATGAAGTTGGGGACTTTTTCTGACCAGAAAGTTGTCTTACATAAGGACTTTGATGAGTTAAACAGTATTCGAAGGATGAGAGCAGATTGACTAGCACTCTAAGCAATTCATCGCTTTATGGATAGAGACAACCAGAAGAAATTGGGAAATTTTTTTGCAAGTATACAAAGTGTGCATACTTATAATATAAAGTAAAAAAATTTGAACTTGTTCATTTTCTGTCAAACTTAGGCTTTATCTTCAGTTATACTTCTGTTATTAAAATTAGAATTTAATGTCATGTATAGTTTATACCATTTCAATATTTATTTTATTATTAAATCCATTGAGCAAATATTTAATTAAACATTCCAAACCTTTAAAATTGTTCACTATATCATTTTTTGTTATTGTTAAACTACATTTGTGTTAAGATTATCATTACTTATTAGGAGTATACATGCACAACAAAACCTGTAGTTTTACTGTAGTACTATTCAAAAATAACTTGTCTTTCCCCTGGTCACCCTCTGCAAATAATTTCTGACTACGACCTTGCTTTATTTTATCATCTTATATGATTGTGAATCTATGTTATGTATTTGCCATGTCCCTTGGATAGTTGTTTATTAAAATGCATCCTGAAAGTATGGCTATGCAAGGGTTTGAAGTTCTCATTTAAATAAATGAGTTTTCACCCAAATTTCCTTCTTACATTGCAAGAAAGTTTTCTCTTTTAATTTTCAAATTTCAAAATGTTTTTAGTGTTTTTTGAAAAATATTCTCTAATTTGTAGGTGTGTGTATGGGGGGGGGGGATTGTTCATTAAAACTGTATAACATTAAATTGCACTTTCGGGACTTTTTTTTCTAAATTTTCATGTTTCAGAGTAAGTTTGTAGATACATCTGTTGACTATATAAATAATTTGCCACCATCCTGCTTCTCATAAATTATACCCATGATGCTAAATAAATTAAGGAGAAAAAGGCAAACAATTAGAAGTTTACTAAGGAAAATATAGAATAAGATAATGCAACATTTTGAGTCAAAGGTTATAAATAATGCTTTAATGGAAGTTTTGGAACAACACAAAGAGTAACAAGATATTCAAATTAGATATGGAAATTCAAAATACTATAACTAATTTAGATGAATTAGAAGAAATACTTTCTAGTCAGGATCTAACAGATAAATTATTGAGCTGTGAATCAAATAATAATAAATGCAGAGTGAGTATAAAAATAATACTTTTTTGGGGAATTCAGTGATAAAAGAAGTTATACATGTTATAATAATGTAAACATTCTTTTACCGAAATTGAAAACTGATTTTGTTTTATTAAAAAATTCAGGAATTTTGAGACTACTTTAATAGTTATATTTACAAAGTTGATAAATTTATTTAATTATCTATAAAAATTTTTGAAAGGTTTGACATTAATATCAATTTAAGGTTTAAATGTAACTGAAAATATACCCAAATAAAGTTATCTCCCCCACCCCCAAGACGGAACCTAACATTTCAAAGTACGTTATTAAATTGATCAGATTTGATCAACATATCAATGATCAGTTAAAGGAAATGATTAAAAAAACTGTAGGAGGGGAGGATAACTTTATGGATTTTTTTTAAATGATCTTATAAACATGAACTATATATCATTCGAATAAGCATCGTTGGATGAGATTCAATCAACCATTTTTGAAGTTTAATCAGCACCAAAATTAACCTCAAATGTGTCCAAAATCATAAAATTACCCCCACCCCACAGATAATAGACACACATTGGAATATTGGAATAATTTAAGTGTCATTCCAAAGAGTATCATTAGATCTGATTTAAACAACAATTTTTGGAGCTTTATATACACCAGAAGTGGCTAAAATTGTACCCAAAGATACTACAAAACAATAAATGATCGCCCACCCAAATAGGGACAATTATTCCGACAATGGGGAACTCCCATGTCGGAATTATGGAACAATTTTACTGTCAATCGAATGAGCATCGTTATTCATTAAATATCAGAGTATTCCCAAATGTACAGCCGGGCGATAGAGTGGTGATCTTTGGTACTGGAGTTATTGGGTTCGAATCCCGCTGATGGCGTGGATGTTCGTAGCCATTAGGAATCGGCTTTAAGCAGTAAGTACCGATCTCATTAGTCCTGGTGAAGCAAAATAGTAGACCGTAGTGCTTCAAAACCAAACTAAATCCCAAATGTGCACCAAAATATCCATGTTGTAATTGCAAATACTCCAAACTATTAGTTTTATATTATTTAAAAACTTCACTGAAATCAAAATATACTTAGATCTAAATATTATTGTTACATTTATGAACGACTCACTGATATTTAAACCATTTGAAAAGTAAAACAATTCTTACATTTTAATAATAACGCGTGTTTGATTGAAGAGGAGAAAAATGAAGACAAATTATTTACATAAATATTTAGTATTATGCATTCAAGAAAATAAATTATGTCTATATCTTTGGAAAAAATCAATTTGTGTTTAAATTGGATAAAACCAGCTTAATTTAATTTTACTTCGTTGATTTTTATTTTTACTTGGTTGATTTACTGGGTATTTACCGTTTAATCTTACCTCACTTCGATGGCGATATATATGTTTGCAAGCTTAAAGAAACAGAACATTTTTTGGCAGAATAAATGAAAAGAACCATCATGTTTTGTAATTTGCAATGATTTTACACGTTTGTTAAGATTTTGTCGTTATAACTAAATAAACAATAACAAAAATAATAGTTAAATATTACTATATTTGGATTATCGAATATTCATTATTGAAAACTTTTGCCCCAGTTGAAACTGCCAAGTTATGCCTATGTGTTCAATATTAAAGTTTCAAAAATTTTCCAATTTGATAGCAAATATACAGTTCCCAATTATTCATTTTTATTTTTAATTATTTTAATTGTAAAATAACCATCATTACTGTAACTATATAATTTATATTCCTTTAACATTTTATAAGTTTGTTCATTTATATTTATAATTTTTAATGGTAATACATAACATTTATGATTATAGTAAATAGAATCATAAATTCAGGTTAATATTGTAGGAAATGATATCTCCAGATAGATACCAATGTATGACAACTGTAATCAGCATCCTTGAGTCTCATAATTATTATTCTTTCTTTCTGCTTCTTGACTAGGTAGAATCATAAGAGCATTTGCTACAGCTAGACATGTTTTGCAGTAAGCAATTAGTAATGTAACATGTAACTCATCTCTGTATTTAAATGTATATGTAGTTTTGTTTTAAAAACTAGATTCCTCTTTTGATTTCACAGTTTTACATACATTTTACTAGGTGTGAAAAATTAATTTAATAAATAAATATAGATAGGTTTTAGGAAGGAATTCATCCAAACCATTGATAAACCTGGAATTTTCTTATATTTCTCTGGAAAAGTCAGTGAATTTTGTAACTTCTTGAGAGTGGCAACTCTGGACAAATGACATACTTAAGTCAGTAAAATGTGTGCCTAAAAGAAAGAAACAGACAACTAGATTTAATTTACAGAAATTATACTTGACTATATTTTAACAAATGTTCAAAGATATATTTTAATGACTATTAAGTCCATAGTAAGAAATAAAATATTGGAATTATTTACCTATGAAAACTTGTTATCTTTTCAGTTGCATCCTTTTTCTCTAACTTATAGAAATGTAAATTTATATTAATTTTAAGTTACATCCTGCAAATTTAGTTTTCAAAATTTGTTTTGTCAACTTCTGTTTAAATAAACTATAAGCCCTTACTTTTTGTCAGTGTTGCCGTATTACTTGATATGGTCAGCTGCAGAAAAGTTATAAATGGAATGAGAAGCTAAATAATTATTCCATAACACAATCAGCAATAATTGGAAAATATAAGAAAATTGTTTAAAGCATGATATATGCATATTTTATCTTATTAACTTTCACTTGAACAGAAGTTCTCAAGCTTTTTCAGTTTAGATAATGTACCTTTTGAACTAGAAATTCACTGCAGAGCACTGAATTTTATCTAGCAGCTGTATAATGTATTTAATATATATAAGAACAAAATAGCATTGAAGATACAAAATAAATTTGTCATTAGTGATAAGGGGGGGGGTGACTTGCAGGACATCATATTTCAGCTTAGATTTTGTTTTCTTTACTAATTTCCAATTGTAAATATAAAACACACATGGAAAAAATAAACAACTTTAACTATGGTTGGTGACTGAATATTGACTAAAATACAACTTAAAAAGTAAGTATACAAACAGTTTTATTTGGAATAAAAACAAATTCCATTAATTCTGGAAAGGTATTTCATTTTCAGGACTGTGAATTCAATGTCTGTTGAGCATTGTTTTCTGACATAAATTTATTTCATCAACTAGCAGATGCAAATTTAACACATTGAATACTGACTACCTTTTTATATAGTTAAATGTTGCTCTTTATCATCGATGAAGGATTTTTTTTTTCTTTATTTTTTGCTGCACCAATAATACAAAATGTCACAGTATTCAAATTCTTTGGTCCCATTTCATTCATAAAAAATATTCATAATTTTAAACATGAAAATATGTTTGATAAAAATATTTTTAATTTTAATCTTGGCTTACCTTTCCACAGAGCATTGGTAATTTTGTACAGAGTGCTAAGTGCCTCACATAGAACAGTTTGAGAAACTCTGCTCTAGATGATCTACAATTTACAAAACCTGTAGATATATTAGTATGCAGTAATAAAATGTATTAAAGTGCAAAATTTCAGTAACAAGTAAGAATACTTCCCTACAAAGAAATTGATTCAGAAAATCAGGACCAGATACTATTAAGTGTGGGGCCTGAACACTATTTTTCTCCCAAGCCCTTCAAAATTTAAATAATTAAAAATTTACTTCTGTTAATTTTTATAGTTAGATTTTGGGTACATATGTGTAGATAAAATACATTTTACAAATATTTAGTTAAAACGAAATCCAATTAGTACAAACAGGAGTCATTATTAAGAATTTTTTTTTTTACAATTAAAGGTCACTACCAAATATTAAAAGAACCATTAATCATAACTGTATTTTATTGGATTTATACAGACAGGTTTTACATATTCCGAAGTTTTTGTTTTTTAAAATCTTCAAAATTAGTATTAAAATACAAGTTCCTTGCTTCTGTAAACATAAATAAAGTGCTATTGGTACATATTTGTATGACTTCTGTGAAATGCAAATAAAAATTTTTTTATAAAAACACTTTTCTTTTAAAGGCAGAACACAATATTTATTTCATTTTATACTGTGTCTTAAATGTTTCAAAAGAATTAATTTTTAATAAAAAATGTTTAAAAAAAAACAGTAGGCTCCAATTGGATGCAATCAGTTCATATCTGGCTTTGAAAAAAATAAAAACCATGAAAGACATGTCATGTCCTTTCTCTCCTCTCAATTTTCAATTGCTTGACCCATCTGTTAGGTTTATGCCTATTTAAAGGAGGGGGGGAGTGTGTCTCAGATAGAAAAGTATATATGCAAAAGAAATCTGGTAAAAGCTGTGTATTCTCTGTCCTATATTTAAAGAAATAACTATATCTGTTACTGTAGATAAACCACTTTATTGAAGCCAAACTGAGTAACAGAATTTCAGTAACATTTAACATTATAACATATGCACATTTAGGAACTTTTAACAAAGGATAAAAATAATTATAAAAAAACTAGAAGCTCTGTCAAGAAAATCTCATATTGATCAAAATGACTTCTGTCATCATAAAATATAAAACATATAACTGCTGCATATCCAGATGAATTTCAGATATCTGTAACACAGTTAAGTATCTTTGCTAAAGATCTGGTTATCCAGTAGAAATTCTTAAATTCTGCAGATTGCAATTGCAATAAAAGTACATTGTCAAAAACTGGTTTTTAAAAATTTTATGAATTATCATTTTCTAAATTTTAAATTAAAAAATAAAATTGGTAGGAAAATATTTCAAAATTTGATTAAAATTGCAGGGGATTTAACGGTTGCTCATAGAAATTTGCCAACAGTGAGGACTAGGGCTTGATTATTTATCAATATATTGTCAAATATTGATATTCTTTAAGTATCTCAATAGTCATATTTAAAATTCTACTCCACCAGTATATCCCTTTACTCCAATGAGTACTACTCAGCTGCATTCACTTGTTAGTAGTTCTTAATAATTTTATACTTAGTAATTTCCTATTGTTCCTTTCTTTCTTGATATAAACTTTGTAGTGCTGTTAAATAACTTTTTTTTATGTGTTTACTGACTCAGTAAGATGCTTTGTCTATTTAGATATTGGTTTTATATCAATTTTATTACCAATTTTAGTTATTTTGGTGTCATTATAAAGATAAAAGTCTAAACAATAAAATCATTAAAATGCTCAAAAACATGTACTTGCTTTTACAAATTTGTAATAAAAAATTTTTTTCTTCTTTTATCAAATTTAAAGATTTTTTAACGGTGAAACTACAAGTTTCACCATCTTCAGTTTTTTTCTCCTCTTTTTTTGTACAGTTTAAACATACTTTTCAACATTAAAAAAATCAAAAGAGGGCTCTCTGTTTTTGTCAATATAAGTGCATAATTAACAGTCTCTGTTTATCGTAATTTTTTATTCGTATTTCATTACTAATATTATTTTAACATTTTTATTATAAGTTCTATTTATTAATCATTTCTTTTTTTAATTTTATTTTTGTACAGATTGATTTGCGAATGAAGAAAACAGTGATGGATTTTTTTGGGCATAATTGTTGCTCATTAAAAAAGAGAGCTCTCAGCATTTCTAATGACATGTTATGCGTACCTGGCTCAGATAGAATAACTCGTATTTGGCATTTAAATGGCAGCAATCCAATATATGAAATGAAACCTGTTATTGATCCAGATAATGACACCAGAGCATGGCTCTACACTGATTGCAATAAAACTTTTATGTATGAATTTGAACAATACTTTCAAAGACGATATCGTATTATATAACCTAATACCAAAATCTAATATGATATTTTAACTATCACCAAAGTGCATTATTAAAATTATCAGAGTTCATTATTTTTCTAATTATTTGAACGCTATAATGTTATGTATAGTTCAAAAAATTCTAAATATTTTTTAGGGGCAGTAAATAACCAGGATATGTCAAAATAGTAACTTTTCAATATAAACTGATGGATCAAAATTATTGTAGAGTATATTATTACCGCTTTTGTGCATGTGTTCTGATGCCTAGATATTTAAAATATCTAATGAAAAATTAAAAAGGGATGTTTAGTATTAACATTGATTAAGAAATTTAGAGAGAAAAGTCAAATATATTCTGGTAATTTAAAAGTTTTTTCTTCTATTGCAGTATTACTTTTTCTGTTCTTTCTTTTTGATAATGAAAATATTTAAGTCCTTTATTTAGTCCTAATTCATGTATCTATATACATTATCAAAAATGTAGCTTAATACATTTATATGTATAAGTCAGATTTTTTTGCCACTTGAATTTAGAATGAAAACTTTCTTTTGGTTAAAAACTCTTCACACAAATAATTCGCTTTATAACTATTGAAAAAAGAAAATGGTTTAGTGGTTCCCCACCCCTTTTTTTTTCCCCTAATAATCATCATATTTAATCTGGAGTAGTGAAGTAATGACACTCTAAAAATTTCTTCATTATATAAAATTATTTAGAAATAATTTTAAGGGTTTCATTATTTATTTTTAAATGGTTATTTTACATGCTGTTTTAATTTCTAGAACATTTTTAGTGGTCCTTTGCAAGTTCTAGAATGGTATTTTACTTTATCATTCTGTTTATTTTAGAAGTATCACCTTTTTATAGCTCTGTTTGGGCTATTCATAGTTCGTGGAAGAATAAAATTCAGTGTACTTTATTTTATAATCTTCATATGGTAATTTAATATACTTAATATTTAACATAAATGGCAATAGCTGTAGTTTTGTGTATTTGGTAATAGATTTTTCATTTTATTCTTTTTAAACATTTTGTTTACAATTAAAAAAAAAATCAAAGGATTTTTTTCATGTTAATTATTATATTTAATCCAGAATAGTTTTTAACCATTAATTAAATTATTGCTTTGCAATAAATACATTAATTCATGCTTGAGTTGATTTGTAAAGAAACTCATTGGAAAATATAGAGTAATACTCGAAAAAACACTAGAAAAAAACAACTTCCGTACATATTTTTAAGTGTTTATTTTGCCTGCTGTGTTCACTTCTAGATAGTTTTTAATGTTCCTATTCATGATCTAGAAGTATCATCATTCTGTTTATAATAAATGTCTTTCAGTATTCAAAATGTGAATTTATACTTTTGTGTTCCTGATTGGTGGAGAATAAAATTCAGTCTACTTTATTTTATAAATGTTCATATAGTAATTGGATAAGCTTATTGTTTAACATAAATGGCAATATCTGTAGTTTTATGTATTTGGTAATAGGTATTTCATTTTATTCATTAAAAAAATTGTTATAATAATTTTCTTTTTTATGTTAATCATGTTTAATCCATAATAGCTTAATTTTACCATTAATTATATCTTTAATGTGTAATACATTAATTCCTGTTTGAGTTTATTTGTCAAGAAACTCATTGGAAAATATAGATAAATATGCAAAATACCTTCTTAGCTCTTTAAGAGAAACAACTTCATTAATTATTTTTAAGTGTTTATTTTGCCTGTTGTGCTCACGTCTAGATTTTTTTTTTTAATGTTCCTATTCATAATTTAGAAGTATCTTCCCATCTGTATTCTCATATTCTCAGACATGCCAACTACTCTGGATTCTCCAGAGAAATGAGAAAATTTGATAGCTCTGGAAACTTTTCAGATTTCTCCAGAAAAAAACAAAACTTTTCAACAGCTAAAAGATTGCAATTCAGCAACTAAATACAAAGTATTGTGGAAAATAATGCTGAATATTACTCTTTTCACACAGTAATGCTGCATATTAACAGTTTTTAGCATTGTGCGGAAAAACCAAACTAAATTTAGGTCAAATTTGAGTAGACAAACTCTAGAATCCCTGATGATAGAAAAATGGAAATATTTTAATCAGGGTCAATGTTGCTATAAGAAACACTCTTCTGAAAAATAAGTTGTTAAAGCTAAAAAAGCTACTCATAAATTTTTAAATTCATAAATTTTAATTTATCTTTTACAATTTACTACTGTGTAAATGTTTCAAATTTAATTTTAATGTAGAAACCAATAAGATATGTACTTATGTATAATCTGAAATTAGCTTGCTAAAATTTTACACCACGCTGTTGCTCCGGACACAATTGTCTGAATGTTGGCATGTCTGCATTCTATTTATAATAGATGTCCTTTTCTATTAGCAGTATGAAGTTATTTTACGCAGGAGTGATTGTGCACCAGGAGCACCGTGGAATTTCGGAATTTTTTTTTCTCTCCATTATCCTTCCGTGTTTGGAATTAATCATTTTTTAGGGGCTGAAATTTGCCCCCATGGTTCTTTCAAAGAAACAATTAAAAAGCTTCTCGTCAAACTTTCATTATTCAGCCGCAGAAATCGAGTATTCTACTTCGATCAGCATTTCCAATCATCGTGGGGAGTATTGCTGTCCTTCGGTACTGGAGTTCATGGGTTTGAATCTCATTGCAATCCGATGTTTGTAGCCGTTCGGAATCCTCTTTAAACAGTAGGTCCCGGTCTCATTAGCCCTCATGTCGCAAAATGTAGACCGTAGCACTCCAAACCAAACTAAACCAAAAAGAAGAGAAGAGGTGATTTTCTGAACTAAGAGCTTTGGCCTTTGAACGGAGGTTGATTGGATCTGCGCGTTATCATAACTTTGTGATAACACACTCTCGCAACTCGTGTGTGTGTGGGGTGGGGGGTAGTATATTTCAGTAGTGAGAGTAAAGGAGAGATAATCAGTTAGAAGAGAAAATTTTTCTTCATATGTGGTATGGGATTGGCTAATTTCTGGCTTTAAGCAGTAAATTCCGATCTCTTTAGCCGTACAGCCGAACGATGGCCGATTGGTTAGGGTGCTGGTCTTCGGTACCGGAGTTCGTGGGTTCGAATCCCACTAAGGCATGGATGTTCGGAATCGGCTTTAAGCAGTAGGTTCCGGTCTCATTAGCCCTCGTATTGTGAAAAGTAGACCGTAGCGTGTCAAACCAAAATCAAACTTTAGCCGTACATAAAAGTAGATCCTAGCGCTCCAAAACCAAATTAGTTACAAACCTCTTAGGTCAAAAGGGTATTCAAACCCGATGATTTAGGTACCGAAAGAAAGCGTGCCCAAAATATCAAGCCCTAAGATCATCGTCCAAAATTTGTATTACGTAAAAATATTTTAAATTTTTCTGCTTAGAAAGATTAGTCTTATATAGGATGTATGTTATTAAAATCATAATTTTTTTTAATCGTTATTTAAAATGAAAAGGTTTTTAACATTAGAAATTAAATTTTGCAGTCATAAATTAAAAATTTGTTTTCAGAAACTCCTTTTAAAAATCTACCATCTGTAATACGCTTTTAAATTACTAAGGTAATATTTTTTTAAAATAAGATATTAAAAAAAACTTCTGATTTAAATCTGTTTTAAAAAATTTTTCACATTGCTTATATATGTTATATTGAAAATTTTCATTGTATAGAGTACTGAGTGCAATGAAGATAGGAGGAGCAAAATCATATATTATAATAGTCCTAAATACGAGATTTCAACATTTCATGACTAATCGTTTTTGAATTATGGCCCATAGCCTTAACAACGTTATATTGAAATTTTTCGTTATATAGAGTTCAGATTTTCAACAAAAGAGGATGTGTACAGGTAGACGTTATAATAGTCCTAAATACAAAATATCGATCTTTTAAGTCTAATCAGTTTTGAGTTATGCGAAATACGTACATACAGACGTCAAAAGTAAATTAGTTATAGCCAATACAGGAATGGTCAAAATGGATATTTAAGGCTTCGGAATCAAAGTTACCTTGTACATACATACATATGTAATACTTATAATGCTCAAAACTAAGTCACCCATGGTCAAAATAAATATTTTCGTTAAAATTTGGCACTGAAATATATCTGAATTACAACACTTCCTTTAATTTAAACAAGGAAGTTAAAAGGAACAGTAAACAAACTAAAACTGCACAAACCTAAGCTAAATAATGCGTATGTGGCGTGAACGTCACAGTTGCGAAATTTTGATTTCGTGATACAATGCACATTAGTTACGAAAAATGTATGGAATAATGAAACCATACTAAAACTAAATTATTGGAGAGTAATGTTGAAAATTACTTAGTTCACTAATTCACATATAGTTACCCAGTAAAAAAAAGTCCATTGCGTAGGAATTAAACAGCCGTAATCTACGAGATCATCCTCTTGCTTTACCTCATTAATGCCTAGCGTTTCTTTTTAGAAACCACTGAAAAATAGCTTGTAGAATTTAATATTTTCTTAGAACGAGTTTTCCTTTTCAAAATAGGTAGAGGGCAATCTTCTTATCAATCTACAAAATTTTCAAGTACTTTCTATTATTTATAAATTTTCCATTTTGATCGACACTTTTTTCACATGATTTTTCGAACAGCGTACATAAATTTACTTTTTTGGCAGGTACATAGATTGAAACCATGACAAATAGCTTTATCTATCATAAAACTTCATTTTACAATACTTATTTTACATGTAATACCAAAATAAATCTTTTTCACAATACTTTTCTTTTTTCATAAATGGCATCTTACGATGTTTAAAACGATACCAGAGCACTAAAACGAGTTTCTATAATATTCAAAGTTGTGTAAACTTCATATTTATTTTAGTTTGTGCAGCTAATAATAGCTTAGATTTAAGATATACATCAATATGTAATCGGCAGAGGGGACTTGGACATTAAAGGTTTATAATCAGTACAGAGCCCAACCAACACCTCCTAAAGAGAGAAGGCTTGAGCACACTCACTGTGACGTCACGAGATTAGGCTGACTATCAAAGCCATTCAGTTGAAGCTGTAGTTTTAACGGCAATAAAAAAAATGATTTATTATTTACTGGCAATTATTTATAGCAAATTTCAGTTTTTTTGATTAACATTAACCGTTCTCAGACACAGAATGTATTGCTTTTTGTTTACTCTATCAATTACGCCTAAAATAACAGACATTTGTAAAACATATACACTCTACATTTGAATTCTCCTCTAATAAAAAAAGAATTAACTCTAGCACAAATTATAATCCTTCCAGATTTTCACAATAACACCTATCATCCCCATAATCAAGATATTAACATACTTTATCTAAAATATGGATAAAGCATTAAATGTCAAATGGAGAGTCAAATGTCAAATGGAAAAAAACAACACTTATTTAAATATGTTTATACTTTTAAAAGAAAAATAAAACATCCTAGAATTTTATTATTTATGCTTCTTCTACTTCTTAGAAATACATTCATAAAATTTTAAGATATTTCTACATTTAATCCAGGAAATATATTTAAACTATTTCATCTAACTTCAAGTAGAAAAATTTCCCCCAAGTTTTGAAGAGCAAAACCCCAAGTAAACACTGTACTAAATAAGGTAAAAAAAAAAAACATACATTTAAATGAAATTTTATTTCTCGAAAACAAAATCAAAATTTTTTTTACATTTGATGTTAAACACGAGAATGAAAATTTCATTATTGATTAACAGAGTAATAATTCTATTAATAGAAAATTAGACTTTAACTTTATTTCTTTACACTTGATAACTTGATACATACACAATGAAAATACACATAACATACTTAAGAAAATTTGTTCAAGATATGTTAAAATCATTTACAGTATACAACCTATGAGTATTAACCTAAGTAATTAATACATCAAATATTGATTTTAAGTCAGTAAAACCATAGGGAAAGTTATACTGACCTCTTTTGTTGAACTTTGTATTGTTAAAAAACACTGACACAAATTTTTATCAATACAAACGGAAGAAGTTATTTATGGATTTGGTAACTATATGTGCACAGAATATATTAATCTTCATATCCAAAAATGTTCAATAGTTATCCAGTTCATTTTGGGATACACAAATTGAAAGTTCTGCCATAGTATTCAAAATACATTTGGATTTTTCCACAAATTCTAAGCTCTGTTCAATGGCTTTTGATAATACTTTTTCCTCTTTCCTAACAAGAGACGTACAGTACTTTAGTATGTTACAAATAAAACAGTTTTTTAATGTTATAAAATAATTATCTAAACAGAAATTCACTATACTTTTTAAAGTATTAAAAGGGTTACATCCAAATGTCAACTTCAATGATATATAATATATAATTACTATATTCTTTTAGTTGCTTTACAAATCAAAATACAAAAAATTCAACCGTCTATACAGATAGGGATATTTTTCAAATATCAAACATTAATCAATTTATTATCAAAATATCTAATTATAAATGACGTTTTAATGATATAAAAGTTTATACTACATCATATTTTGAACTGTTTCTTTTTACTCAATTTAGAAAAAAATACAATATTTAACATGTTTTTTAGCATAATTTTAATTAAGTAGTTAATTCTAAAAAAATTGTAATATTGCATTGTAAAATTTGCTAGTATTATTTATTTAAAACAAACTAAATTTTTAATATATATGTGAAAAAAACAAAGAATATTCTTATTTATTCGCCAAATTTCTTCATATATGTTAGTCAAAACAAAAGTACTGTCTATAATCTAGAGTAACTGTAAAAAAACTTCAACTACTGTAAAACTACTTTTTAAGTAGGCGGTTTAATCTTATATCTTATGCTTAAAAATTGTAAATAACATTAGAGTTTACTTACATGACAATTCTTGTTCACAGTCAGGCTTTTCTAGGAATCGAGTTAATCCACTTTTGTCACAAAATTTCTTTTCTTGGAAACGAGAAAACTAATTTTTTGTTACCTTCGGAGTCATAATTACTTTTACAAATAGGAACAATACATTTAAACGGCATTATTACAAAAAAAATTAACCGAAATATACAGGAATTGAATTCGCATACTCAGAGTAAGCACAAAGGAACTCTCATATCCCCCGCTCAGGAAACGAATTCCGCCAACGTTGCCAATACGCACATTCCTTACATATATGTTGATTTTGCATATGGCGGCAGAAATAATTGGAAAAGTGATAACTTGGAAGTTTCTGGTCAGAGTAACAGAATGTTGTCAGCCTAATGACACTACATCATCACATTTTCCGGTAAACTATGCTCAGGCCTTCTCTCTTTAGGAGGTGTTGGCCTAACACGGTGCAAGTTGATTCACAGCAAGTGTGCAGCGAAATGTTTATCAACCAACCCACACAACACACTTCATCCCGATTAGGTTAAAAGTTGCGTACATTCGACCAATTTTTTGGCTCTAGTACGTCCAGAACTGGTTCCGATTACGTAGATATTATGTGCAAATGTCACCACTTATTACATCGGATGGCCCTAAATGTACGTACAAAATACGTTAAAATCAACCAGATATGGATGTAACATGTACATCGCGATCTTATCCATATCACGTAAAACCGACCAGATTTGGATGTAAAGTGTACATCGCTTTTTTATCCATATTACGTAAAATCAACCAGATTTGTATGTAAAACGTACATCCCAATTTTGTCCAAATTACGTAAATTTAACAAGATTTGGTTGTCAAATGTATATCCAGATTTTGTTTTGTCCTAAAATCAACCAAATTTTGTTATCAAATATACAAAGTATCCCAGCAACACTTAAATATCCCATTGAGAATGCAATTTATTCGCAAATAATCTAGGAAGTTTCCTGGTTTCTGAAAATGCATGAGATTTTTTGTTTTTTTTATATAAACCAAAGTTTTATTTCATTTTTATTTTTAAATAAAAACCACACTTAAAAAAAATCAAATATAAGTTTAACATAAAAATCTGTAAAACTAAAAATATGGCTCCCATTTGGAAAAAATAATTGCTCCCACAAAAGCATTAGGTTTTATACTCTGCATACACTTTATCAAAAACCAGGAAACATGTAAATTTATTTCCGAAGAAATTTCATCCTGAATAAAATATTTTAGAGCTGCTGGATGTCTGAGATTCAGTGTATATTTAATAACAAAACTTGCTTGACTTTAGGAAAATGAACAAAATCTAGTTATACATTCTACAGCTAAAACCTGGTTGATTTTAGGACAAACAAAATCTCACTTTTGGTACACACCATACATTTAAATTTTATGTATATTATGTGAAATTAGTTTTTATGATAAAAAGTGCTTCAAAAAATAAAACTTTAGCTGCATATAAATTCTTTTGACTGCCACAGCATAGAAAAAAAAATATATTTTTGCTTTTTTTTTCATCAGAAAAATTTTAAAACTGATATACATACATATAATTTGTCTGTTTGGATATATTTTACTTCTATCACTGTTTTCTCAAATCTCAAGCTTCTTTGATGTATGAAGAACACTGATGATATTTGCCATAAAAATTATATATATATATATATATATATATATATATATATATATATATATATATATATATATATATATATATATGCATGTATATATATGTATATATATACATACATACATACATACATATATATATATATATATATATATATATATATATATACAAACACACACACACACACATCAATTCTACTTTCTCAAAATATTGCTTCATGAAAAATAGAAAATAAATCTGCAATCTAGTCATTTTCCCTATGCTATGGTAATATTTGAACAGATTTCTTCAAGGAATGTTAATATATAACAGTATTGTTTATTTTTAGATTAAATGAGAGATTTGTACAAAATGTGCAAATAAATTTTATACAAATTACTCCAAATAAATAGCATGCTTTTATGAGCTGTTTAAAATGGAATTAATCAGCATAATTCTCCCATTTTTTTTAAGTAATTAATTCTGATCTTCAGATAAAATGTAGGATGTGGTAGCAAATTCATATTAGTAAGGAATAAATGTTTGAAAAGCACATATTAATGTTTGTCATCGAAGCCAGTTCTAAAAGAAATCCTGTTTCTTATGCACCTCTTATTGTATATACATTTTCAGTTAGAATAAATATAATTTAAAATTATATGTTTTGAATCCATACATTGGAATTTTCTACTCCTTTAAATATTCCACTATGAAAAAGGCCAGTTGAGTTTTCAGAATCATCTTTTACAATTCTAAATTTTCAACAAAGTCTTGTTTAGACTTTGTTGAAAAACATTAAATTGTTAAAAGAATTTCATTTATGGTTTTAATCAAAATATAAACTTATGTAGTCTACAGTTTGTTTTAAGCGATTTCATATTGATCTATAGACATTGCAGAAAATCAGAAGTCATCATCTGAGCTACCAATACACACATATCTGTACAAAAAAAGTCAAAAAAATTAAGAGAAAGTTTATGTTTTTAAATATTTTTATTTTTAAAAATATTCTAATATAATTTGTGAATGTTAGATGTATCTTTCCATAATTGGTCAGTTCTCACAGCACCTGCAGAAAAAAAAAAGTTACATAAAAATCATGGTTTAAATTTTATAACAGTATTATGTCCAACCGCCAAAAAATCTTTCTCTTCCTCCCTAAATATGTGCATACTGTTTTTATTTAAAAAAATTCATTTTACATAATTGTCTCCACTAAATTAATAAAATTAATTTTCTCAAATTTTACTAGAGCATATAACTGGTTATTTGTACAGAGAATTATGAAAAAAAAAACATGAAAAAAATAATAAAAGTAAATTTGAGCACATCTGATAAAATTTAAAAAAATTTGGAGTTATTTTACACATTGTTAAATCAGAATTTTTCTTGGGAGTGCTGTTATTCAAAATATGAAGAGCTCCTATTAAAAATAGAAATAAATAATGCATAAGTAATTCAGAGTACAAGTAAAAAGATAGATTTTAAGAACTATATTATTTTAACTTTTAAGAACCATTAAAAGTTTTAAAAAAGTTAAGTACAAGTTTTTAAGAAAGATTTTAAGAACTATTTTTTTTAATTAATCTGAAAATTAATAGTAAAATAGTGCAAATTATACCTGCTTGGTTAGTTGAAACCATATTCATTTTGTATAAGTTCTCATAGACAGTAAAAGAATTAAGAAGTGGTTCTGTAATTAATAAACATAAATAATATAATAGTACTGATTTTATAAAAAATTATATAAATATATTTGAAATATTAACAATTAAATCTAAATTATAACTGCAATCGTACCCAAATACTTAGCTGAAATTTGATGTTGCTCATTGTATGTTGCTACATAACATATGTTATGTAGCAACATACAATGAGCATACAACATACTTTATATAAAGCATTTACTTATTATTACACTTTGAAAGAAATCATAAAAACATAAGAAATGAGCATTTTAGTTTTTTTTTTTTTTTTTTTTTTTTTTTTTTTGTTTAATGTAACTGCCTTACATGATAGTAAATCAAAAATGATAATAGAATTGAATAGCTAAACCTTTTTTATGTATTCATAAGTCAAGGTAAATGTCGAAAAATCTCCAAATTAGAGAAGAAAAAATACCAATAAAAAATCAGTACAGAAAAATTCAGTGGCAATTGAAAAATTAGGTATTATTATAGACTCTAGACAATTATTTACACAATGGAAGTTGTAGACTGACCATATACTTAATGTTTCAGTAAAATGTAATGTCTCAGTTAAATGTAATAGAAAAAATTGTATACCTTTATTCACTGTTTTTTTTTTTTTTTTTTTTTTTTTTTTTTTTTTTTTTTTTTTTTTTCCCTGAAGAGTTTCATAAATTTCAGATTTCACTAAAAATTAATTTTAAACACAATTGGAATGCCAGTGACAAAAGGCAATTTTATGAGTTATAATAAATATATTTATATCTAAATAATAAGAAAAATGCTGATATTCAAGTTTATGTAAACTTTACAAGATTAAGATTAAACTGTAATTTTAAATTAAAAATATTCTAAAATGACCAGTTAAAGTTTTTTTAATTTAAATTATAAAAATAAGTAGTTAAAAAAAATAGGGTACAAAAGAAACAAAAAAGAAGCTTTTAGTTATTGTGAACAGTTTTACTAAAGCCATTAAGTTTTAAATTAGATATAATGCTAGGTTATTATAAAAGATAATAAAGAAAAGATTTTTTACCTAACACAGTATTTTTAACATGTATATTTTTTCAATTTTATTGAAGATAAAATTTGAAAAACAATTACTTTTTTACAACATTTTGAAAACACTAATTAATTTTAGAGAGTATTAATGGAAATACAATATAACTATTATCTAATTGAAAATGTACACTTTTTTTAATATAGAGCACAAGGGCCATAAGAACATAGGACTCATTTCTAAGCTTGTAATATCTAATAATGATGATGATTTTCAGGAGTTTAAATATAAATTAGAAAGATTTAAAAATTTCTTTCCTATAACTACTGTTTCTGTGTTATGTTTAGTTTGTACTTTAACAAAATTTTAATAAAAACTATGCTACCATCTTTTAAACTATATATATTATCAGATTTTATTGTGAAGAGAACAGTTTCCAAAGTTATTAAATTCTGTAATGTTTACATTAGGAAAGTTTGAATTGGGAGATATGTCAATAATAACATTTATTTGTGATTTGACAACATTATTCAAATTACGGGATTCTTGTTGTTTACATACATTTTTAGAAAACATGATTAACCAATTCACTCACCTTAACTCCTTAAAAGAAAGATTATGCGTTCAAACAAAATTATGTGTTCGATAAGTTAAATAAAATGGAGTGGAATGATTTTCTTAATAACGCATGCGCAAATGTTCTTAGAATTTACGTATAATCTACGTACAATTTTGGTAGAAATTTCGTCCAAAAAACGCTGAATTTATGTTCATACATTACCTTATGCTTTATGTTCAGATTTCGTTGCTTAAATTGCCAATTTTGAACATGTTGGTTAAATTTACGTTAGTCAATGACAATAATGGGACTTCACTTCCGAGTGTGGAACGAATTTTGGACGAACGAAACAAGAATGGGGCGAAATACGAACGTATGTGCTGTGTGGGAACGTATAACAAAGTTTTCTTAAAAAGGGAAACCAAGTTTAATTTGCATGTGGGCGGCCGACAGTCTATGATCAGTACTGTCTATAATATCTTTATCTCGAGTAATAATTTTAGCTTTCTTTAATTATGGTGCTATTAACGATATTTTCACCGATTTGAAAGTACTCTCTACCTATTTTGAATCTTCTTCATCAGATCCTCTAATCATTTTACCGCTTTTGGATTAAGTATGTGGTACTTCACTTTTAAAGTGAATATGGTATTGATATTTTTTAAGTTCTCGTAAAAACTGCATTTACTGAAAATTTAAGTTTTAAATACGCCACAACGATTATTCCGAAAATTAAGGTGCTGGTATCCTTTTTAATACATTCCACACGTTTCCTTGAGACACCATTTACTCTGACCCCAAAATAACGAATAAAAGCTGACCTGTTTCTCATAAAGTTTTGTCATCACTGCTATATAGAGACTGGATATAGTATCTAACGGAGTGTCTCCTATATGGTGAAAAGTTGCTAAAAAAGATTAACGATATAAATAAGACTCTCTGATACAAACAATTAGCAAACAACACGCACCTCCAGAAGATATAAATAGCAATAATGAAATGGTTAGCACACAACATAGACAAGATTAAAACACAACAAGCCACAATTTAACAACACACCACAACAAGATGTTACTTGTCAAAGACAGGTAATGAGATGAACCCTCCAAGCCTGCCACACACACAAGGCCTACCCGCAAATAAGCAGATGACGTAACTCAACATTACGACTCTGCCATACCCAAGCTGTTGGTTGGGATTGGTTGGTTTAAATTGTGAGTTGGTTGGTTATTTGGTTGGTTGGTTGGTTGGTTAGTTAGGCCAAATTGATCACTCGATGATCTTTCTTTAAAAAAAAAACAGTTTAGTGGGCCCAAAAATAATCGCCTCCGCTCTTTGGCAAAGTCGCTGATTAGATGAGTAGCACAACAATGCACGCATTTCTTGGGTCATTCTGTCTGTCCCAGACCTAGCCAAGCCCTCCCCCCCCCACACACACACACTCCCAGATCGACCATTAGGTCAAGCACACTTATCCCTAAACTTCTATCTTAACTTTATTTTTAACTTAACTTTATTTAATCCTCAACAGGGGCTACACTATAGTCACAATACATGGCAGGGCAACTGTCGTTTCCCTCTTCTTTCCAGCCTCAAGTTCAGACCATAAAGGGGTAAATCTACTTTCTTAATATCTTTCTCTCAGGTTTACTTTACAGGTTAGGTAATAATTCCATTTTTAGGTTAGTCTCTTGCCTGTAATTTCCAGTCGCCTTCCTTCAACCTTTCCTCCGCTCAGAATGAGCTTATCTAAATTATCTCTCGGACTCTCAGGAAGTCCATCCTCTCAGCAGTTAGAATTCCGCGAGCCAGATAGCAGGCCACCCACCAGGGTGGCACAGATCGAGGTCTAGGAAGGACATGGTAGGGTTAATATACAATGATGAGTTACTTGGCAATGTGGTCAGCATAAGCTAGAAGTTACGACCCCTGGGGCTAACTTCTGCAACCCTGCCAAATGGACGACATTCCCTGAGGGACCACAGCTCGACTTTTTTTATGCTGCCTTCAGCACTCCCTTTTTATTTTTTTTAACTTATCAATTCTGAATTTATGTCTAGATTTTTCACCCCTGAAACTAATGCAAGGTTCAGCTGGTATTTTTCAGCAAGCCGAATCATGGGAGTTCCGCAGGGTGGACCAAAGTTCCGTTTCAATGACTCACTAGCTATGGTTCCAAGACCGAAGTCTTCGACTGTCGCCTCATAAAATTTTCTGTTCCTCCTTTAAGCTTCGACGTTTCTTGGCAATGTTAAATTTTTATAGACGTTTCCTCCCAAATGCTGCCGCCACTCAATCTAAACTTAACGAGTTTCTTAAAGACTCTAAATGAAATGACAAACGTCCAATTCCTTAGACGGATGAGACCACTACTACCTTTGATAAATGTAAAACTGATCTTAAACATGCTGTGTCTTTAAGTTTTTACTCTCCTGGCCAAAGGCTATCTCTAATGGTTGATGCTTCGGACATCGGCATTGGAGCTGTTTTACAAACCCATAGCGACCATGGCCCCCAGCCCCTTGGATTTTTCTCTCGGAAACTCACTTACGCTGAGAAAAAGTATAGCACATTTGACAGGGAATTACTGGCTATTTATTCCTCCGTCAAACATTTTAGGCACAGTCTTGAAGGTCACAATTTTATTATCTTTACTGATCACCGCCCACTTACTTTTGCCATTAACAAACCTAGTGATTCTGCCTCTCCAAGGCAAAATAGACATTTATCATATATCTCACAATTTAGCACGGACATTAGACATGTTTCTGGAGCAAATAATGTAGTTGCTGATACATTGTCCCGAATCCAGGAAATTAGTTCAATTGCATTTAATTTCGAAGTCTTAGCAACGGCACAAGAAACAGACCTTGAGCTTCAAAACCTTTTAAACAGTGATGACTATTTACTTAAACTTCACTCAGTACCAATATCATTAAATTTAAAACTTTGGTGTAACATAAAGAATGAAAAAGTGAGACCTTTTGTGCCAAAGGAATACAGGAAAACAATATTTGATGCTCTTCACCGCTTATCTCATCCTGGAATTCGTGCTACAAAGAAACTAGTGCTCGACTGTTACATCTGGCCATCTATTTCTAAAGATATCACCTCTTGGACTCGTTCTTGTGTTAGTTGCCAACAATCCAAAGTTAACAGGCATACGCACAGTCCCATTCAACCATTTTTAAAACTTGCTCACAGATTCGACCATGTTCACATTGACTTGGTCGGTCCTTTGCCACCATCTGAGGGGTACTCGTATATTCTCACATGTGTTGACAGGTACACTCGATGGCCAGAAGCCATCCCTGTGCCCGATATCACTGCTGAAACTGTGTCACGTGCATTCGTCACACATTGGATTTCTCGGTTTGGCGTACCTTCCGTCATCACCACGGATCAGGGTAGACAGTTCCAGTCAGCTCTGTTCTTTTCCCTGACCAAGTTACTGGGCCTCAAGCACATCAGAACAACGCCATACCATCCCGCCAGCAATGGAATGGTGGAGCGACTACATCGTTCTCGAAAACAAGCAATCAGGAGTTACAACACTAACCAATGGACAGAAGTGTTACCCTTTGTCCTACTGGGACTGCGATCTGCCTTCAAAGAGGATCTGCAGTGCACAACATCCGAACTAGTGTATGGTTCAACTTTACGACTGCCTGCAGAATTTCTCTCACCATCTGCCAATCCACCTGAGGAGCCCTCCGATTTTCTACAGCGACTGAGGAACATCATGCAGTCCCTCGCTCCAACTCCAGCATCAGCCCACAACACTCTGGTGACTTTTATCCATCCCCTGTTGTCAAATTGCTCCCATGTGTTTGTTCTTCATGGTGGCGTAAAGAGACCTTTTCAAATGCCCTATGACGGACCATACAAAGTTTTGCAGCGAAGTACCAAGCATTTCACTTTGCTCATCAACAACAAGCTTGCAACTATCAGTGTGGACAGACTAAAACCTTGTTTCCATATAGAGGCTGATGATCCTCCTATTAACTCGGCACCTCCATTACCTTCTGCATCACCTGTTACTTCATCTGGTGAAGAGACCCCCAAAAGTACTCTGTCAAGTAGTGCGGAAACCACAGCCAATGCTTCTACAACTGGTGCGGATACTACAAATTGTGCTCCATCAAACCCTACTTCAATTACTACTACCCGTTCGGGAAGGCGGTTCGTTTCAATACGAAGTACAATAATTCTTCATACCTTCGGTACTAGGGGGGGGGAGTACTGTGGTGGTCCCCAAGGAACTTCCGTAGCTAACCCCATGGTTAGGCAAGCATAAATTTTTTGGAACTGTAGTGAAATAAAATAGGACGATAACTGTGAAGTTAACGGATGTATTTAGTCAGTACTATGTGCTTGTACTTGAGAGCCGACGGCTGCTCTATCTTTTACTGTTTCTTTACTTATTTTATCTATTTAACCTTCTGATATTTTTAATTACATTTTTATTAAATTGTTTTTAATGTTAATGAGTGTTATCATTTCGATTTACTGAAAATGAAACTTGATAAACACTACAGAACATTTCTGAGTGATTTTTTTTCAATAAAGCTAATAATTATGTGAAACTTTGCGTATATGTAATTATGTGAAACTTTGCGTATATGTAATTATGTTTTCAGGTTTGTGTTTTCTCTGCAGAATACAGGAAACAGAGTTTCTGGTCACATTGAGGCCACCGAATTACTCCAAGTTGAGACATTCTTCCTTTGAAAAATGCAGCTTGAGGATTTTTTCTTGTATATACAGCATCTTCGACGTAACAAAAGTGTACCACCGAGAAGTAAGGTAAGGAATTTAAATCTCTTTTTTGATTCAGACGGTGTACTACGAGTTCGAGGTCATTGTTTAGGAAATACAAATTTCTCGTAGATACCCAATCATTTTACCTAAAAGTTAAAAATTTACTTTTTTAATTGGTTTGTGCTTTTAGAAAAATATTTACATGTTTGACCAAATGCATTATTGTACCATATAAAATAAAACTTTGGGCCCATAAATAGTCGCACAGTAGTTAGAATAATTTTTTATGAGTGCATGATTGTTTTAAGTCAAAGGCATTAATTTCTACGCAGTTAATGAATAACTTATCAAATGAAAGTGTAATAGCTGATTTTCCCCATAATTATTCAGACGTCGATTTTTGGTGCCTATTTCTCTTTAAGTATGGCAACCAAAAAGACTATTTCATGAGGTTTATATATGCAATATCAATATTATATACTAAAGTGTGAAATCTTTACACTTAGAATAATTTACAGTATTACCTTTCGAAACATTTATAGCTATATTAAGGCGATTTTTCATCCGTAGAGGTAAGTGCGCCAAAATCTTTTCAGATAATTCCAAGAACTTCGTAGATGCAAACAAGAAAATTAAAAGGTTATTAGAAATTCTTTAAGAACACGATGACAAACTTTCGGGATATTTATATGCACAGGGTATTGAGAGGCGATTTATACATCCTATAGCACCAAATTTTGGAGGGCTTTGGAAGGCAGGTTTTAAATCAAATACATATCATTTAAAGCAAGTAGCAGGTTGTGGGAAATTAACCTTTAATGATATGTTCACCACAGTAAGACAAATTGAGGGGATGTTAAACTCCCAGCCACTGAATCCGTTATATGAAGATAATGATGATTTAGAAGTGTTTACCTCGGTTTGTTTTCTCATAAGTAGATCACTGACATCCATAATTGGAACTAGTTTAGCTGGTTTAAGTGATAGTAGGTTGAAAAAACAGCAAAGAATAACTAAAATTATGCAAATCATTTGGGAAAATTTGTACCATGATAATCTAAATAAATTACAGCAGAGAAGTCAATGGCAATTTGAAAAAGATAACGTACGTATTGGCGATTTAGTTATAGTGAAGGGGGACAACTTACCGACCTTCAATAAGTGGTTGTTAGGTAGAAATAAAGTAGTGAATAAGTGGTTGTCAGGTAGAATTACAAATTTACAGTATAGTAATGGTAAAAAATTCGAGTTTTGGAAGTAAGGATAGTCTCTCTTTCGCAGTATTTATATCGAGTAATCAGGTTCAGAAACAAGTACATTTCATAATAAAAATAGATAATTTCGGTTTAATCCTCCGCTGATCAAAGCAAAATATACCAGAGAGTCAGCCTCTCACCGAAGATATATATACCACGTGTATGATTGTATTTAATGTTAACTTTTTACAAAACTGAAATTTTGTGATATCTGTGGCGGTGCTAGCGTCAAGC
>CM063502.1:107600190-107905190 GCA_032207245.1 Pardosa pseudoannulata
GGATCGATAGTTTCGGATAAGATAAACTTTACTCGCTTTGAATTTTGTTAAACCTAATTCATCAAAAATCCAATATGGATGCCTCTATCCATTCCAGGCCCAACCGATTCATAAATTCGGAGACAGACGGACAGATAACTTAGGCTATTATTATATAGGGGATTATAAACTTTAACACCTCACCGAGAATGCTATCTATTCATTGTTTCATTGAGTTTAAAATTTTAAAGTATGTTTTATTTCGAAAAACGAAAAACATTGTAATTGCTTGCTCGATGTGTGAAGTACTGCAATTAGAAAATTTTATAATAAAGAGTTCAAAGATAAAATAAAAATTTATAGTTTCGATTTATTACACATATAATTATATTTATGATGTTAAGCAGTAAAAATAAATTTACTACATATTTTTAAAAATATTCATGAACAGATCACTGCCAAAAATAATCAGATATTTCAAATGAGCTGTTGAAATCATCCAAAACTCCTATAAAAATATTAATAAGCCATTAATATTTTTATCAAAAACGTATTTGTAAAGAAATAGTTATTTTGGTGTTGAATCATTTCTCTTTAAAAACATATTTTAATATTATGTCTATATAATTGAAAATAGAACTCCTTCTTCATTATATATGGAAATTTAGTATTAAATTTTCTTACTAACTACAAATTAACAAACCAGAAATTACACGAAATATTTGAGTTAAAAAGTCCTTAACATTTTTATTAAAAGAATATATATTTATAAAGAAATATTTATTTTAGTACTGCATTATGTCTCTTTAATAATATTTTTTTACTACTAAATCTGAATAAATGATATTAGTGATAAAATATGATCATTGATTTTATTATTACCAGATTTCAGATATTCAGATCTCCTTTCTTACTGGATATGGAAATTAAGTATTAAATGTTTTTGTTATACTGTACACTTATTTTATATATCATTTCAAAATAATAAATTTCACACATAGTTTATATATGAATCTTTAAAAACGTTTTAAATATAATAAAATAATATGATAAACCTTACCACCTCATTGATAATGTTATCTGTCCATTGCTTAATTCTAAAATTATAAAATATGTTTGATTTTCAAACAAACAAAAACATTTTAATTGCATGTTCCAATGTGTTAAACTCTGCAATTAGAAAATTTTACTATATATAGTTCAAAAATAAAGTAAAAATGTATAGTTTAGATGTATATACACACATAACTATATTTATGATGTTAACCAATAAAAATGAATTTACTACAAATTTTTAAAAAACATCATTGACATATCATTTACAAAACTAATCAGGTATTTGAAAATGGTAGTTAAAATCATCCAAAACTCCTATAAAAAATATCCGAATTAATAACCACTTAATATTTTTAGCAAAAAATATGTATTTGCAAGAAATAGTTATTTTGGTATTGAATAATTTCTTTTTAAAAACATTTTTTTTAATGTTATGTCTGTGTAATTGAAATTAGGAAAGAAATGGATATCGATTTTATCATTAAAAGATTTCAGCTCCTTGTTCACTATATATGGTAATATAGTACTAAATTTTTTTTTGTTATAGTGTATGCTTATTTTATATGTATCATTTCAAAATAACAAATTACAAACATAGTTATACATCATTTTTTTAAAATATATTTAATGTATTAAAATATTTATTACAAGTGTGTTCATTTAAATATTTGTATATTAATAATACAGAGCACAAAAGATAATTCTAAAAATTAAAATATTACGTTTATTTGCGTTACTCTAATATTGCAGAAATGATGCAAATTTTCCAAATAAAATATTTATTATTATATACCCTTGAATGATAATATTTTATTCAAAATTATCCATTTATCACATAAGTATTTAAAAAAAATGCTGTTTTATTTTAAATCATGTTAAGTTTTATTCTGAATTATATAGCTTTTGTTCATGGTTTGAAATGCTATGGTCTATTTGTTTTCTACAAGATAAATAACTTTCGAGATAAGTGAAAAATTATTTAACTTGTGAATATTCCTAAAAAAAAGAATATTTAATTTTTTTAGATATGAAATAGAATTTTAATATGTAATTAACTTGCATGTTAATTTTTTTTTATTTTGGTGCCATTTTAATAATTTTGATAAAAACAAAAATTGAAAGTTATATTTTAATGTTCAACTTAACAGCTTTGCATAATTTTTAGATTCGCATTATATGCTTTACATACAATAATTCAAATTTCCTAATTCGATTTTTTAACATTTCGCTCAATCAGTTTCTCACATGAGGTCCACGTAAGCAAACAATAGCATTGATACTGCGATCAAAAGCCAAAGTTGAAACAACCTTGAAAATGGCTATAATAAATGACCTTAGTTTTAGAAAAGTTGAAAGAAATGTATTGGCAACAAAAAATACTATTCTTACTTACAGTAAATTTCTGATTATATGAGCTCGACAGAACAGTTTGTTTACTCTATGAAGAACTTGTTACAACCTCATACACAATATGGTAATCTAATCCAAGAAAGAGCTCGTACGAAATGAGGAAGCAAAGTTTCTGTCTAGGTTGGCTTTTCCTACAAGAACCGTTAGCTGAGATATGATTGATCAACAATAAGAAAGTGACAGGTGAGAGACGAAAAATAGGCTGCGAGGAGAAGCCCACGATGGCGAAGGAAAACCCGGGAGAAAACCACCGAAGTCCGTTCACATTAAAGAGGGAGCAACTATTGGCGACAGTGGCGACTCTAGGGCCGTACACCTACCTGTCCGGAGCGGCATCTCGATCGAATTTTAAAATGCCTTATTATTAGAGGGAAAATGGATAAATTTCTTTACAAAACATAATTCTTTATAGCTTGGATGTCTGGAACATAACTATTTCCTATTATTTTTTATTAATTTAATTGAAATGCCAACCAATGCATATTTTTCAATGATTTTCAACCTTTTTTTTAGTGATCAGTGATTCTCAACCTTTTTCCAGCGATCCAGCTAAGGTTAACAGCTAGTTTATTTTTAGCTGAATTCTCAGGAGGCTTCAAATCAGCTGATTCCGGTCGTTAGCTCTGGACAAAGGGGTTCTTCACATCAGTGATTCTCAAACTTTTATTAAGCTGAAACCCTCCTACTGAGCCCAAAGTCAGTTCAACGTCCCTATTTGTAAAAATAAAGTAATTTAAAGTATAGTGATGGATAAGTACTCATTTATAATTGGTAAAATGTTTAAATAATTTCCTTCAATACAGTTAGACACCAAATTTGTGTTACTGAGACACACTGAAGCAAAGCTCAAACGAATGCGTTTGATTTAAAGTATTTTCTGATAGTTGAAAGAAAGCCCCCATTTGTAAAAATAAAGCAATTTAAAGTACAGGGATGGATAAGTACTCATTTATAAGAGGTAAAATGTTTACATAATTTCCTTCAATACAGTTAGACACCAAAATTATGTTACTAAGGCACACTCAAGCAACGCTCAAACAAATGTGTTTGATTAAATATATTTTTTCAGAATGTCAGCCCAATTTCCCGCATGAGAATAGTGTGTGTGTGTGGGGGGGGGGGGAATAACCGGTTCTGGCAAATCCCACTACTCAAATGTGAAATTAAATTCGCTTTTCAAAGTGAAATGTTAATCATGCAAAAGTTAAGTAGAAATGAGTAAAGTATTATATAAAATGTACAAAGGGGAGTATTGTTTTATCAGGGACTTGATATATGCATTTTTGTTTTGTTGGTTACAACATATAGAAGTTTTCCTGTTCATTTTACTCAGCGATTCTAGAATATTTTATTTATGGATACACTGTGTTGGATTTTAGATCCTTTCTCATATGCAGCTATAACAGAGTCATCAAATTTAGAACAGAAGCTCTCATAACTCTCAACTAACAGAAAATTAAAAGAAAAATTCAGCAAATGATATAGGATGGAAGGGCACTGCTCTTCGGTACCGAAATCGGCGGATTTTAATCCAACTGCTAGCATGGATGTTCGTAGCTGTTCAGAACCGGCTTTAAGCAGTAGATCCCGGTCTCGTTAGCCCTCGAGAAGCAAAAAAGTAGACAGTATCACTACAAACCAAACCAGAAATGGATATAAAAAATTTTAGCTTCAAAATATTTATCCTCTTCACTACCAGCTATATAAAAAGACCATAAATTTAATTTTTTTTCCTGGTAAATATTATAAAATACTTCAAAGTTTTTAAGTAAATATGTATTTTAGATGGCGGCATAATAGGGGGCTAAAAATTTTAGGTACATATATGTGTACCTCGGTTCTCAATTATGCTAAAACATAATAATCTTTGAAATGAAAAAAGACTGCTTAAGGACACATATTTTTATACATTGCAGCATTATTTTCACTTTAAATGTACAATACTCTTATTATAATGTTAGAATCACAAAATATTTTTTAAAATATATAATTTTATTATGTAGTACATTATCTTGGGGACAACAAAATATTTTTTTCAAATATAACTTTTTACTATGCTATGCTCCATGTTTTAAAATTGATTTTTCGCTATATATAGACTAATATTATTGCAGAAAAGTAAATAATTGCAATTATTATATTGTTAGAATTTTTAAAAAAACCGTAAGTTTTGTATTATATAAGAGAAAAAAAATTCTTGATTTCAAATTTTATTGAGTGTAGAATTTCAATAAACAGTTATTTTTCATTATACATAGGTACATTTTATCACACATAACCCTCGTCCTTAAATTACATCCTTCTAATCTGCACTTTGACTCATTTCTTTCATCCATAAAATTTGGTGCATGGCTTACATTGTCCAGTCTGACCTCTTTGACTGGTTGATTGACAACCTTCCTCTGTTTTTTTTTTTTTTTGAGGGGGTGGGGTTCATCTTCCTCTGAACTAACCCCTCTCATTTTCCTCCCTTTTCTTTTGTTATTTGTTATATTCCTTTCATATATATTGAGAGCCTGTGCCATCTGCATTCCGTATTTAACCAGGGATAAGAATTTTAATTTATTTGCTTTATGATAGCGCACATACCACACCAAACAATTTGAAATAACAAGATCCACAAAATGAGTGAACACTTACATTGGCCATTTCTTTGTTTGCATGTACACCTATAATAGGCCAAATACCGGTCACATAAATCGATCCCACCCATTGATCTATTATAGGTCTGAACAACTGTTGTGATACACTAATCTTTTTTTTCTCTCCTTTTACCACCTCATGCAGCTTCATTCAGTTTCACCACCCAAAAAGGAAGATAAAAATAAGACACTTTAGCTGTCTATCCATTTTAAAATGCATAGTGTTCCATTATTATTTACAAGTTTATCCGATTCTCCTCTTTTTTAGGATTTTATCCAATTGTAGTTTATTTTGGGCTTCCAAGTTTTATCCAATTTTGTTTGTCCTAATTGTGCCAGCTGTAAAAAAGTCTTTCTTCAAGAAATACTCAGCCCATTTAAAATTAGTCAAGTACCTGTCAGCGTATATTGCATATTGCTAATTGGATGGAATGCTTTCTGATAATCTCTTCACTACACTTCTTCCAGGATCCAAATCTTAAATGTCCTAAGTGGAAACCGAACCTATTCCAACATACATTAGATAGTGGAGCACTAAATCATCCCTTGAAGATGACACAAAGTTTTTTAGCCAATGGGATTGGACTTACAGGAAACATATTGTCTAAAATTGCAGCGTTCATCAAAGAGAATTGTTAGATTTTTTACTCTACTGTGAGTAACAACCAAGCAACCTACACGGTGTTAGAAGCTCAAGTGCATCTTTATTTTGCAAAAAACTTAACATAAGTCTAAACAGAAATACTGGCGCCATCTATTGGCATGAATAGAAAAAATAAAGTTAACACAGTTGCAAATGAAAAAGCCTTTGCTTCAACACTTTCCCTTGTTAACTGGTTTTTGTCTACTTTCACAAGAGTCCCATTTGAGAGCATAATGTCAACAGTCTTGACTTCATTAAGGGTTTTGTCAAGATGTCAGATACTTGTTTCTCAGTCGACACCTGTTCCACATTCAGTCTTCCTTCCAGTACTTTCTAGCGTACAAAGAAATGCTTTATTTCAATGTGTTTGGTTCGTTGATGATATTCAGGGTTATGTGATAATTTTACAGCTGCCCTGTTATCGACTTTGAGTGTAGGCACTTCTTTTAAGTTTACTATGCCCTGGAACAGTCTACGAAGCCAAATTACCTCTTTGACTGCTTCCGATGCTGCTATGACTTCAGCCTCAGTTGTTGAAGTAGCAACAATGGCTTGCCTTTGGCTACGCTAAGAAATGGCTCCCCCAGCATAGATCATTACATATCCAGAGGTTGATCGACCTGTTTTGGTACATCCACCAAAATCTGAATCACTATAGCACTGAAGTACTCTTTTTGTATCTGTTGCTTGATATGTGATCCCATACTTAATTGTACCAGCTATATATAGCGGAAGACTCTCTTCGCCCGCACTATATCTTCTGCTGATGGGTTTTCAAGTGATATTGATAGAAAACCTACACAGTAAGCTAGATCTGGCCTAGTTCCAACCATCAAATACATGAGAGCACGAATAGCTTGCCTGTAGGGAAAGTCCAAGATTTTTGCATCAGGTTCTTGTGATCCTGACCTTGACTCCTTCAACATGGGAGTTGCTACAGGTTTACATTCATCAAATCCGAAACGCTGAAGGATTTTTCTTGCATATCCTTTTTGACTGACTGTTATTGACATATCATTTTGACGTTCAATTTCAAGTCCTAAGAAACAGGAGACCTCTCCAACAGAAATCTTGAATTTTTCTTTCAGCTCCTTAATAAATGTTTCAGAGTCCTGGGGTTCTGTTGCAGCAATTAAACCATCATCAACGTAGAGTACTATTAATAATTTTCTACCTTTCTTTTCACGGATGTAAAGGCATGGATCAGCTTCATTAGCCTTAAAACCAAGATCTGTTAAAAACTGGCCAAAACATTTATTCCAACAACGTGGAGATTGTTTTAAGCCATACAGGCTACGTTTGAGTCGGCATACTTTTTCTGTTCCATCCTTGAAGCCTTCTGGCTGTTGCATGTAAATTGTTTCTTCTAGATCTCCATAAAGAAATGCTGTTGATACATCGAATTGTGTCAAGTGCATCCTTTCTTCAGCTGCAATACTCAGTACTGCACGTATTGTTCCAAGTTTGGCTACTGGACTGTACGTTTCACTGTAGTCAATACCCTGGCGTTGACTGAAACCCTTGACGACAAGAAGGGCTTTGTACTTGTCTATGCTTCCATCTGGGTTTCTTTTGACTCTGTAAACCCACTTATAGGGTATTGCTCTGGCTCCAGCAGGTAAGTCAGTAAGTTCCCAGGTTTCATTTTCCTTTAATGAACTCATTTCATTATTCATGGCTTTCTTCCAGTTCAAACTGTCTGTGGAATTAATTGCTTCATCATATGTTTCAGGGTTACTGTCATTTACATATGACTCTGCTTCCATGATGTGATCTTCAAAGCTTTTTGGTCTTTGCAAAAGTGTGCGGTTTCTCAACTGTCTATCTGACATAGGTTCAGCATCATCTCCTTCACTGTCTTCTCTTCCATCATCATATTTGGTATCTTTAATTTCTACTCGCTGCTCTTCATACTTTCCCTGATTTGGCTCATCTCTATCTGGTAATGAGGCCTCACTCGGATCATCACATTTCCTAGTCTTTTCTTGAAAGACTACGTCCCTTGACGGAATCACACGATGATCTTCCTTTATGTAAATTCTGTAACGCTCATCGCCATCATATCCTACAAGATAGCCTTTAACAGCTTTCTTGTCCATTTTTTTTCTTCTTTGAATGGGAATATGAGCATAACGCGTGGATCCTATTACTCGTAGATGTTTCAGCCGGGATCTCTTTTTAAGCCAAAGCTCATATGGACTTTTATCCTCGACTGATGACTTGCCTGTCCTGTTAAGTATGTATATGGCAGAACTGACTAGTTCAGCCCAGATTGCAGCAGGGAAATTTGCTTCAGGATTCGAGTATTTTAACGTTCTAGCCATTTCAACTATGGTGCGCATCTCTCGTTCACTGCTGCCATTCTGTTCTGGGATGTAAGGTGTTGTTGATCTTAGAGTGATTCCCTTTGAATGCAGAATTGTACGAGCATCATCATTGTCGAATTCACCACCATTATCAGATAGGAATTCTTTTATTGAATGTCCCCAGACTTTAGCATGGGCAAGCATGTGTTCTAACACATTATTGACTTCTGACTTCTTTTTTACAATATAGCCATAGCGAAACTTGGTAAAACTGTCTTTGAATAAAACTAGATATCTTTTCTTCTGAAAGGATTCGTCAAATGGTCCACAAACGTCAGCTGTAATTAGTTCACCAGGCTCGGAGGCAGGCTTTCTTGTACCAAACGATAATCTGTGTGCTTTACCATAGACACATGGTTCACATAATTCTTTGTCTAGGTTGATACTAATGCCTAGTTCTTTTCCTAGAATATTTCTAATGTGTCGTTTATTCTGATGGCCCCATCTTTTATGATACAATTGTAGTAAGGAGCTGTCAGCTTTAACTGTATGGACTTATGTCTCTTTTTCGGACAAAACTGGCTAAATATTAGCTTTGTATAAAGTACCATTTACACAGCGAGACCCATGTATCACAACTTCGTCGTTGACTTTCAACCAGCTCTCTGTGGGAGTTGATACAAATTCACTATTTTCGTTTCTGTCATGGGCGGCAAGTACCGAAAATAAATTTCGACTAATTTTGGGAACATACCAAACATCTTTTAGAAGAACTTCCTGGAATCTTCCTTTAATAGTTGCCATGAATTTTATTGTGCCTTTCCCTAGTGCATCTAGTGTTTCACTTCCTGCAGCCTTAATGCCACAAGGTTTTTCAAATTTTGTAAAGTCAATGAAGTATGTGAAACAGTTTGTGACATGCTTTGTTGCTCCATTGTCAATCCAGTAGTCTGTTGAACTGGTTTCTGTTGCACAGGCTTTCTCACAAATAGACATCAGCGCTATGTTTGCGAAGCTGCATTTGACTGTGACTTTGATGGTCTTCCATCAGAAATCCATTGTCTGCAGTCTTTTACCCAGTGACATTTACGTTTGCAATAATTGCAGTTATCACCTTTCCTCGTTTTTTATTTGTTTTTGCCATCTTGTTTAGGTCTTTCTGTTTTTGCCACAACCAGTGCTTCCTGAACAGTTTTACTGCTGTCTTCAGTTTTAGTGAAGTTCCTTTCGAACATGCACAATTGAGTTGTCAGTTCTTCAAATGATTTCTTTTCATCACTGGCTAATAGCATCCAGCTTGATTTAAAGGTTTCAAACTTACAAGGCAAAATATGTAACACTTTACACACTAGCATTGACTGTGGCAACTTACTTTCTTGTCTAGCCTCAAGGCCGTTAATCAGTTCATTCCAAAGGCTTCTTAACTTTGCCATATGTGTAGACACATCCTCTCCTTGGACCCAACTAAACGCGAAAAATTTGGTACATATCTTGAATAACCGATCTTTTGAAGTAGCTTCAAACTGTTGCTTCAGGGATTCCCAAGCTTCATGGGCTGTTTCCTTGTCCATTATCTTCTGATAGACAGTATCAGTCACCGTACTTGCGATCATAGATTTCGCGTAGCTGTTAGCTTTACGATACAAATCGCAGCTTTCTTTATGCTGTTTCCTTACCGTTTCTACTGCCCCGTCAGCAATTGGTTCTGGCTTTTTCAGTTTGCCATCTATGACTTCAATGGCACCCTCGTGGTAATCGAGCAGGTCACGGATTTTTCGCTTCCACATTGACCAATCTGCTTCTCCGGACAAAGGCTTGATATGTCTACTCAAATCCATAATTAACGTTACTTTTCTGAAGTAAAGTTCACTAAAGTTCAATTTTTGAAAACTTATGGGTCGGCGATGTATTTCTCGGCTAAGCGTTATTTCCTCTGCGATCTTTCAAAATGGCGGCGCAAGCACGTTTTCTTCCCGCCAAACTTACGATCGGTGAAATCTTGCCGCGACGATGGCTGCTTCCAAGAAATAAATTATTTCTGCCGTAGACTCTTAATTAGTCTGTAATGCGCGCGTATTGAAACTCGTGCAGGTACCCATAACCTGTTTGATTTTTTACTCTACTGTGAGTAACGACCAAGCAACCTACACGGTGTTAGAAGCTCAAGTGCATCTTTATTTTACAAAAAACTTGACATAAGTCTAAACAGAAATACTGGCGCCATCTATTGGCATGAATAGAAAAAATAAAGTTAACACAGTTGCAAATGAAAAAGTCTTTGCTTCAACAGGAATCATTTGCTCATCAACGACAGATGTTTGGGCTTTGGTAAACTTAAGCATTTTTTCTAATTGGGTCAAGAAAAAGTCTTACTTTCCATAGTTTACCCGTGTTATTCTTCCTACTTTCGGGTGCCTCATACTTGGCAAAATGCAAATTATTTCGCAGCTCATATAACCTGTTTCTGGACATGGTATCATTGAACATCTGGATAGAAAGCTCTCTAGACTAATACATTTTTCCTGGAGAAATCCTAATGTACCCATTAATATTTGAAAGCCAATCAATTACATAATTTTATTAGAGTTCGTTTCAACAGATCTGAGATTCCTCATTTGAACCAAATACAGATTCGTTTGATCTGCAATTTTTTCAAAATTTTTTAAATGAAATACTCAAAGAAAGTATTTATGGGTGAAGGTGGCTCAGGTAAATTTTTAGCTATGTCTTACTCAGAAGATCGTCTTGGTGTCGTTCTAGAATTATTCAGATAAATTATTATTACTTTTAAGATAAAATATTATTATTTAAGATAAACTATTTAATAAGTATTAAATTATGAAGATAATTATATTTTCAAAATTATTAAGATAAAATAAAAAAAAATTAGAATTGTTTTCAATAAAGCATTTTGTTTCAAACTAAATTAGTTAGATATGTTTTATGACTTCAAATAAAGGAGTAAAATATTTTGTTAGTCTGCATACTTCAATAAAACACATTATATATCTTGGATTTCAAAAATTCTCCTGTTTTTCTTGACGGGGGAGAACTCTTGGAAAGTTCATTTAAATCAGGAATAATTGCAGATTCTTCTCCGGAGTCACTTTCGTCAGCTGATCCAGGATTAAATGACCCATTATTACTTTCATCAGATCCATCGGATAAATCACTTTGTTCCAAGAGAGATTGTATTTATGCATCAGTCACAAACTCTAATGTAAATCTACGTGTAATATTGCTAAGAGATATTAACATCAATTTTCAGACACTTTTTCTAAAATTCGAATCAATTTTATCAAAATAAAATTTTAAATAATAAAATAATATTTTGTTTCCAGTGTCAAAATTGATTAAAAATCTCATAAAATATCGTGAATCAATTAAATCCCTTCAAAAGAGTCTGTTTCCTTTAATTTTTGAGAGAAGAGAAAGTACAAGCTATTAACACTAATTTTAACCACTACGTACCCAGGTCCACATACGTGGACCTATATAAGTATCTCTCTCAAATGCACAAAATGCACTCTTAAATCTAAAAAACTATTTTAACACAAATTTAAAAAAAATTTTTTAATTAGAACACATTAATTATAGGACTTAAAAACCATTAGAAACAAATGAAATTTAATTATTTTTACGAGCACGCTAATTCGACTCAATTTCTTTCGAATCGTTTCAGAATAACAAATATTTTAGAACTTCTGATTACTGCTGTCATTTATTGGTATCAGTCAGAAGCTTAGACATCCTCGCATGTGTATCTAAGTTGTTAACTACCATTTTTTCAATAGGTTTATTTTTCAGACGAAAGAGTCGAGGTCCACATATGTGGACCGAGGTAGTGAAGAGGTTATACTACCACTCTCATCATATATGGGCTGAGCGTAGGTTCAGTGTAGTCACTAATTTACTGTCTAAGAAAAGAAATAGACTGCACATCACTAAACATTGAGATTTGCTAATGATATTAACGAAGTTGGAAATCGGGATTAAGAAATTGTTTAAACTCCCCCACAGCCACAATCATCTCATCAATTTTTAAATTTCTTATTGATTTCATGCTTATTTTTAAGTTTTTATTAAACAATTTTTTACTGCACTTGACAGCTGTTTTAATTAGTTTTACTTTAGGATTCTTAATAGATATACAGACAGATAAAATAAGTATAAATAATACGCAACAATATTTTAATATATAGTGCAATTAACTATTATGGAAGAGCAGGCGTTGAATTTTTTTTCAGCGTAAAGGGAATGGTGGTCCAGAAAAGTTTGGGAACCTCTGTGTTAAAGTATAGATAAAATTTACAAAGGGGAATTTTATTTTATCACAGACTTAATATAGACAATTGTGTAAACTATAAATATGTGCAAACAACTGGTTGTTCACACTCACAGCCACAATCATCTCATTACACTTTTTAAATTTCTTATTGTTTTCTTGCTTATTTTTAAATTTTTATTAAACAATTATTTACTACACTTGACAGCTGTTTTAATTAGCTTTACTTTATGATTCTTAATATATAGATAAACAAATAAAATAGGTATACATAATACGCAACAATATTTTAATATATAGTGAAATTAGATATTATGGAAGAGGAGGCGTCGATTTTTTTCCTCGTAAAAGGGACGGTGGTCCAGAAAAGTTTGGGAATTTTATTTCATCAAAGACTTAATATAGAGAATTATGTAACCTATAAATCACAAAAGCCTCAATAAAAGATTAAGATATCGACTAGCACTTCAAAAAGATCTTAGGAAAAGGTTCAGGTCTGAGTATCTAGGTTCGTTAATTCAAAGACCTAAACTACAAAAACAGTCAGCGATTGCAGTGGGAGACGTTGTTCTCATAGGTAATGACATGGACGTAATTTAGGGGGAGGCAAGGGGGAACAATTGCCCTCCCCCAGAATTTTTAGAGGAGGAGCAAATTTGTAGTTTTGCCCCTCCAAAATTTTAGGGTTTAATTTATAAATGGAACTTTTTATTCGACGTTTTAATGAATTTGGAAATTATTTTGGTTTTTTCAGTATGCTTAAGATGTATTCTAATTAGAGTTATCATCCTTTCCTGTGAATTTTTCAACGGAAGATAGGTAATTGAACTTGTAGTTTTGCCCCTCTAGATTTTTAAGCTATATTAAATTTTTGATTCGACGTTTTATTAATGAATTTTGAAATTATTTTATTTTTTTTTTTAGTATGCTTAAGATGTATTCTAATTACAGTTATCATCCTTTCCTGTGAATTTTTCAAAGGGAGATAGGTACTTGAACTTGTAGTTTTGCCCCTCTAGATTTTTAGGCTATATTAAATTTTTGATTCAACGTTTTATTAATGAATTTTGAAATTAGTTTGGTTTTTTCAGTATGCTTAAGATGTATTCTAATTACAGTTATCATCCTTTCCTGTGAATTTTTTAAAGGATGTCTAGGTACTCGAACTTGTAGTTTTGCCCCTCTAGATTTTTTGGGAATTTTTGATTCGACATTTTAATGAATTTTGAAATTATTCTGTTTTTATTAGTATGGTTAATATTTATATTAATTACGGTTATCGTCCTTCACTGCGATTTTTTTAAAGCAAATATAGGTAATTGTATTTTATTTACAATACAGACCTATACAGGAAAGGCATACATAAACATGGACATCTCGAGTGTCGGAAATTACCCCTAAGGGAGATAAATGGATACAATATTGTCTGGGGTGAGCATGGAATTCAGTCATTAGTCTCTAAATGAATTTTTTTTCTCTTGAAAAGGGAATTGAACATCTGGTCGGCATAAGTATCGCCCCTCAAACTCTAGTATTCGCGGAATCGTTTACATGACTGGGCTAGGTATTCTAACCAAGCCATTAAATAAGCATCATACAGTCTTAAACTGGAAAAGCCTAACAATTCAAAAGTTATAAGCATAAGGAATCCATACAAATCTCTCACCGTACCTAGTTCATTATCAGCCTAATGAACGATTTATATAACAAAATTTTAAGTGACAAATTTAACTAGGCGGAAGGCCAGGGAATCCAGCTAAACCATCATTCGTGTAAGAGACTAAGTAGTTGCATATTGAAACGATACTGTCCGCCTTTGACTATTTCAGATTTCCAACTTGGATAGTATTTAAAATTGTTAGATTACAGTGTATAGAGTTCCGTTGGAAAATATGGTGCAAATTAGTAAGTACTTATAATATTTTTTCTTTAGTTTTATTTTTTGTGTGTATGTATATGCATAGAAAATTTTAAAGTAAGTATAGCTACTCGAATAACTTTATGCTTCTCGACTTCTTTAAAGACCTTTTTTCAGGAATAATCACATACCATCGAAAAAGGAATTAACACGATTCCTCTTAAGAAACTTCAAGATTCTCCAACAGATTTTTTGTTTGAAGGACATAGTCAGGAGTATTTAGGGGATCCCCCCTGTTGAAATTCCAAAATTTTAAAAGACTGTTTCATGGAGAGACAGATTCTATCAAGGCCGTAGGTAAGTTAGGGGATATAGGGGACTAGTCCCTCCCCGAAATTCTAAAATTCTAAAGACTGAGTTGAGGAAAGAAAATTGACTACGGGTGTGGGTGTGTCATCTGCCTAGCTGTACATAGACAAGTGTTCTCAGAAAGAAACCGCTTCGGCCATAAATGTCTTGAGGGGCTGAAGGCTTTTATCTACCCCCATCCTACTCCCTATGGTCATTCGTCTCAATCATTTTCCATAATCTGTTGTATATCGTGTAGGATGCTCCATGGTGAGTATTTTGAGGCAGATTCTATCTTCTAAAATAGCTTCATACTATTACATTAGACTAGACTTTGGTATTTAGCTAAATGGGAGAAATTTAAGCGAATAAATGTAAAAATGGTTTTTAATATTAGTTTTAATATTAAATTCATTGTACGTGCAGATACATCATTACTCATTCTAAACTTTCAGTTTGTTCATTATATCATGTCTTAACCATTTTGTTATTTTAAAACCACATTTGTTATGGTACTCATTAGGCGTATACATGCATAAAAAACCTGTTTTACTACTGTATCATTCATAAAAAACAATGTCTTTTCACTTGGTCTCCCTCCGAACATAATTTCTGGCTACGGTCCTGCATTCTATGTTAGAAAATAATTTCAACTTATTACGTTAGACTAGATTTTTGTATATAGCTAAATGAGCAATTGCGTGATTGTAAACAAACATTTTTTATTTTATATATGTATAAATTATTTTTGTAATATTAAAATTTTAAATTCTACATAAAAGGAAGTATTAAATAGATACCCAGAATAGTTTTGGTTGGTTTGCTGATTCGTTTGGAGCACTATATTCCACTACTTCTTAATATGAGTATGTCCTAGTCCTGAGACCAGGACCTATTACTTATAGCCGATTCCGAACGGCTACGAACATCTATTACAGCAGTGAGATTCAAAACAACGAATATCGATAACAAATAGCAGCAACCAACCCATTCGACCAAGAACAACTTCGAAAACAAGTGTTAAATTTGAAATATAAAGTTAATTTGCAATGAATTAAAAGTAATAAAATGGTGCATGCATAATGTAGTGTGTGTAAACATCTTCCTGAAGTTACCTTTATAATTTTAATCAAAATATCTTACTCAGTATATACTTTATACTATACTTAAAGATGGGTCATTAATAATCTTCTTGTAAAAAACTATTGTAGCACAGATAAACATCTTTATTTTTTGCAAATCTTTTAAAAGCCTTTCAACTGAAATTGAAATGAAATATCCCAATTGCATCAATTTGAATAAATTATTGCTTCCCAAAAAAGTTCCTTTCAAGAATTTTAAAGGTATAAATATTTTATTTATATTTTTACATATTTATTTAAGTCTTATGCAGTGATTTCATTTCGTTTGGAGGGCTACGGTATACTATTTCGTTACACAAGATCTGGTGTGAATGGAACATACTGCCTTCCAAACGGCTACGTACATCCACGTCAGCAATGGAATTTGAACCTACGAATTGCGGTACCTAAGATCAGCACACTACCGATTCGGTCATCGTTCATCCGTGGTGATTTAAATATGTTTACTTAGTAATACTCAACAGTTTTAATAATTTAACAATATTAAATATTTAAAAATGTATTTACATTCTCTTATTTTTGTGGTGAAGTGTTAGAAATAAAAAAATACCAGTGCAGAATCTGAAATCATTTAGATATCTAGCTGGGTTGTATAGTTAGAAAAGTATAGGGTAGGTATAATCAGTCTTTCCAGATTTTACTATAGGTAAAAAGCAACAACCACCAAGACCTTCCTATATTAAGGAGTAAGAAATTGGTTTTAGGAACGCTTGCGGGTAAAAAGAGTGCTTCTTTGCGGTCATTTATTGTGCTATTCAGATATGAAGCTGGGGACTTTTTCTGACGAGAAAGTTGTCTTACATAAGGACTTTGATGAGTTAAACAGTATTCGAAGAAAGATAGCAGATTGACTAGCACTCTAAGCAATTCATTGCTTTGTGGATAGAGACAACCAGAAGAAATTGGGAAATTTTTTTGCAAGTATCCAAGGTGAGCATACTGTTAATATAAAGTAAAAAATTTGAACTTGTTCATTTTCTGTCAAACTTAGGCTTTTTCTTCAGTTATACTTCTGTTTTTAAAATTAGAATTTAATGTCATTATAGTTTATACCTTTTCAATGTTTACTTTGTTATTAAGTCCATTGAGCAAATATTTAATTAATCATTTCAAACCTTTAAAATTGCTCACTATATCATTTTTTTGTTATTGTTAAACTACATTTGTGTTAAGATTATCATTACTTATTAGGAGTATACATACACAACAAAAACTGTAGTTTTACTGAAATATTATTAAAAAATAACAGTGTCTTTCCCCTGGTCACCCTTTGAAAATAATTTCTGACTACGACCTTCTTTTGTTTTATCGTCTTATATGATTGTGAATCTATGTTATGTATTCTGCCATGTCCCTTGGATAGTTGTTTATTAAAACCCATCCTGAAAGTATGGCTATGCAAGGGTTTGAAGTTCTCATCTAAATAAATGAGACCAAGTTTTCACCCGTTTCCTTCTTACATTACAAGAAAGTTTTCTCATTTAATTTTCAAATTTCAAAATGTTTTTAGTGTTTTTTGAAAAATATGTCTATAATTTGTATATGTGTGTATGGGGGGGGGGGTGCTCATTAAAACTGTATAACATAAAAGTGCACTTTCGGGATTTTTTTTTTTTTCTAAATTTTCATGTTTTCAGAGTAAATTTGTAGATACATCTGTTGACTATATAAATAATTTGCCCCCACCCTGCTTCTCCTAAATTATACCCATGATGTTAAATAAATTAAGGAGAAAAAGGCAAACAATTAGAAGTTTAATAAGGGAAATATAGAATAAGATAATGCGACATTTTGAGTCAAAGGTTATAAATAATGCTTTAATAGAAGTTTCGGAACAACATAAAGCGTAATCAGATATTCAAATTATATATGGAAATTCGAAATACTATAACTAATTTAGATGTATTAGAAGAAGTACTTTTAACCCAGGATCTAACAGATAAATTATTGAGCTATAAATCAAATAATAATAAATGCAGAATGGATTGAAGGGTTTGGCTAATATGGTCCAGTTGCTCCACCGCCTTAAAATCCAAGCAACACACTGGTTGGGCCAAAGTTAAATTATGGTAACTTCGTTGAGGGATTGTTGTTGTCCCAACCATAGTACTCCCACACCCCCAACAGCTATGAATATTCGTTGGCACAATCGCAATATACCACGTTTGGCCCAACAAACTATAACTACTGTTGTAAGAACTGCCGAAATACAACCATAGAGGCACCAACTGAAAATATCGTTGGCCCATCGTACGCCCAACAACACAATACCAACAAACTTTCGAAATCAATTCGACGCTAGGAGCGCTTCATCTTAAGACGCTATTCGCCTTTGTTATTCGGTCGATTTCGGTAGGCTAGTTTTTACGTGTGCGTTTTTGACGATCTAGGATAATTATTTCGAAGTAAGTATATTAAAGTAGGTATATATTAAAGATTTATTAGTTATTTATTTTTGATATGTGTTGTTTATTTGCTTGTTATCTATTTTAATATGTCATCTGCACGTTCTAAGCGTCGTAAGCGGGAAAAGGAGGTAAATGAAAACTTAGCCTATATTCGTTCCGGGGATCAAAATACCTCTGATGGATTAAATGTAAACGCTACTTGTAGCAATGAAAATATTTCACCCTAAATTGTTGATTTTGATTTTCAATCTTCAAGTTCAGATGAAATGTTTTCTGAAGAAGAAATTGACGATCTAATGGATATTGATCAAAATATAACTCCCCCAATTGATCTGAAAACAACTTTAACCAAGTGGGCTGTAAAACATTCAATCAAACATAATGCCCTTAAAGATCTACTTGGTATTTTCAATAATTTAGGTTACAATCTTCCATCTGATTCCCACACTGTTTTGCAAACTCCACGTATTGTACCAACAAAACAGTTGAGTAATGGGACATTTACGATGTTTGATTTCATTAAACTTCTGCATGACCGATTTAATTCTGGCATAACTAAATCCAACTATCCCATTATCAATTCACGCAATGAGGATGATTTACTATCCATAACATTGTTTATAGATGTCCTTCCTATATCGCGATCAAGTAATGCACAGTTTTGGCCTGTTCTTGGGAGGGTAGATCAGTCTATTAACAAGCAACCATTTCTAATTGCTTTATATATGGGTGATCATAAACCCCAGGGAATGGAATATATAAGTACAGCTGTAAATGAAATAGCAAGCCTTGAAAAAAGTGGTATAATTGTAGCTAATAAAATGTATAAGTTTACTGTTAGCTGTATCATAGCTGATGCACCAGCACGTAGTTTTCAAAATTTTAAGTGTGCTGATGATCATCAAGTTTCTATATCCCCTCTTAATTCACTTCAGTTGGGATTAATTTCTCAAGTGCCGTTGGATTACATGCATCTAACATTATTGGGTGTCATGCGTAAATTGCTAAATTTATGGTTAACAGGGCCCCTAGAAGTCAGGCTAAACTCTTCTAAAGTAACAGCACTGTCAAATTCAATAGTACAAACTATACCTTGCATTACCTCAGAATTTGTACGTAAACCAAGAAAAATATGTGATATCAAATATATGAAAGCCACAGAATATAGGTTATTTTTGTTTTATCTTGGCCCTGTAGTTTTGAAAAATATACTCCCAAAGTACATCTATGAACATTTTCTACTGCTACACTGTGCATTACGCATTCTTGCAGGAGATTATGCATGTGTGCCAGATTTCAATAACTCTGCTCAAAATATGTTAGAAGAATTTGTCAGGTTAATGTCTCAGTTTTATTCCAGTAAGTCTCTTGTATATAATGTTCATTCTTTAATACATTTATCTGATGTTGTTAAAAATTTTAGGCCGCTTGATAATTTTAGTGCATTTCATTTTTAATCTTTTTTGCAAATTATTAAAAAAATGTTAAGGAGTGGGAATAAACCTTTGCAGCAAGTGTATAATCGGGTTTCTGAAATGGCTCCTTATGCAACTTGTAGCTATAGCCCTTTAAAAGTTCCTTTAAATACTAAAAAGCCTGATAATTGTTACTTAACAAAGGAGAAACAATATATTATTGTAAATGATTTATTTAAAAATAAAGTTTTGTGTAACATATTTAAAAATTATAAGAGTTTCTTTTCTAATCCATGTGATAGCTCTAAATTAAACTTATTGCGTGTTTCTGGCTTATCAAAAGAGCTTATATCAGTTTCCCAGAAAGATATTTTGTGTAAATGTTTGCTTTTAACTTTTGAAAATTCTTGTGTTTGTATTCCACTAATACACAGTCATTTTTAGTTCAATAAATGTTTTACTTAAGGTGAGTTTACTTTGGTTATTATTTAGAGTGCCCATTTATGTGCTAGTAATAGACATTCAAAGTTTTTTTTATAATTTTTTTTATTTAATTAATAACATTTTCTTTTCTGTGAAATATCTTCAAAAGACATGCCAGGTTTTTCAATTGTTGAGTTTTTGACTGAGCAGATTGTAGAAGTGGTGCCTAGCAATTGGGATATTACTGAAAATGTCTGCTGGTGACCTGCAGCTACAGGACCCAAACTTCAGAGGGAAATTACAAATCCCGATTCAAAACCCGATATTAGTTCGAATCGCAAATGAAAAATTTACTCAGCAGTTGGATTTTTGCAGGAGCACCTGGGTCCTAGACCGTATCTCCAATTTGATTCGTTGGTACAATCTATGAGGGTGTGCATCAGTACCTGTGGTTCCCTTATGTGCCAAATATATTATAAGCATTAAACACATTACAATAAAATAAGAGAGAAAATTTAAGTCCCTTGATAGCAACTAACATCATAAGATGTAACCCGATATTAGGAGAGGAATGGGAGTGTTATATAACGCAAAAATATTAAAAACTTATGGTAAGTTGGTTTATAGGTTTGAAATTTGTTTTATATGTTTGAATTTCAAGATACTTTTCATGTTTACATTTATATTTATTTTGTGGTTCAAGATTATTCTCTTTACACTTTAGTATATTTTTTCTGTATTGGTACAGATGCACCTGGCATGTCACATTTAATTGAAAAAAAAAACAGATTAAATGAATAATTAATCACTGGCATTAGCTTTTTTTTTTAGAAAAAAAAAAGAAAAATATAAAAATATAAAAAAATTGAAAAATATAAAATTTTTTTAAAAAATTGAAAATATATAAAAAAGTTAAATAAAAATTGAAAAAATATAAAAATAAATGAAAATTGAAAAATATAAAAAAATTGAATAAAAATTGGAAAATATAAAAAATAAATAAAAATTGGAAAATATAAAAAATAAATAAAAATTGAAAAAATATAAAAATTAATAAAAACTGAAAAATATAAAACAGAAATAAAAATTGAAAAAATAAAAAAATAACTAAAAATTGCAAAAATAAAAAAAGAAATAAAAATTGAAAAATATAAAAGAAATAAAAAAAATTAATATTTGTGAATCGTGAGTTCAAGGGATGCTTCTTGGGAGGGGGGGGGGGGGCTTGGGGTCACATAATACCTCCCTAGCATGCGCATAGCTCATACTAAGAAGGCCCCAGTCTCCCCTTTTCTTTATCACACCTATCTATTTCAATTTTTAAATAGTGTTTAAAATTCTCTAGTATAAAATGTATGATTACAAACTTAAACTTGTATATTTTTTTAATGCATTATAAATTCCATAAATTTGGTGTATCATTTTTTGTAAAATTTTATGAAATGTTACACTTTTTTACCTTTTCATATAAGATGAACATGCAAAATTTTCCATTTTATAGTGTTTTGACCCAATATTTTACAGATGCATTTAGCATGCTGCATTTAATTAAAAAAAAAACTCAGAAAAAGTGAAAAATTAATTACGCTAAATTTTTAAATGAGTGCCAAAAAGTTTTAACATTGATATCATTTTATGTGGGTAAAATGCTCTTTTATTTTAATGTAGAAAATTATGCTGATGCTAAAAAACAACTGAACGATGCCGAAAATACTTCCCATTTGGAAACGGAATCGGACGATGAGGCAAAAAATAACTAGAAAAGAGAGGAAGCGAAAACATCTAGATGACTTTATAGATCTAGATTTTCGCAAAAAGGCTTCTTCAACATGAATCAGATAGTGGTGAAGATAGCCCATCATTATTGACAAGTAAGTGTGTAATGCAATTTACTTTTCCTTCTCAGCCGTAGTTATTTATTATATTCAATATAAAATCTGTGTAATTTGGGACTCGAAGAGAGACACAGAGAGCCAGATTGGTGCCTGGGGATAAAGTATATTGGGGGTTATTGACCTCTTATATATTCTCACAAAAACAGACACATCATTTCTGTAACTGTACTTACCTACCTTCTTTCCTATTAGGTCTGAGAAGACAAAAGGATGCTAGTGAGAGTTCTGTGCCATTTTTCACTTTACCTTCAAGCACTCCCAAAAGTAAGTTTTTTCGCCTACGCAATTGTGAAAGAAATGTTATCGCATTTGTTCAACTTTTGGTTGTAATATATTATAATGAAATAGTTAATCACTTTTTGGAAAAAAAAATTGTAGCTTAATAATACTCTCTTTTTTTTTCAACAGAAATCATTGATAAGGATAATGAAAAATCGGCTAACGAAACTGGTAATTCATTCCGTCTATAGAGAAATGTTGATTACATTTTTTTACTTATTTCATTCCTAATCCTTTTTACTTGGTAACATATCACAAGTTAGTTTCTTAAAATTAAAACATGATATTTAGATTATTAAATTAAGACTTGTGAACATGGTACACTTATTATATAGTAAACATGGCATGCAAAGGCAATTGATTTACATATAGTTTTAACACTACAAAGTGGCTGAAAATAGGAAGGAATATTAATGCAGTTATCTAAACCTAAGATAAAATCAAATATTAATACTCTTGGTAATAAAAACTTTTAGAACAAGGACAAAGACCAGAGGTAAATATAGATAACTGGCCATTAACAGTTATATCAGAAAAAATACTTGGAAGTCCCATTTTGTAAATCCCCCCTCAAAACAAACTTGTTGGTAAGTTTTCTGTCATAAGAAATTTTAAATTATTGTAAATTTTTCACTATTCAGATTTTATATAGTTGTTCAAGGGAAAAAAATTTTGCTTTAGTTTTAAGCAAGAGTGAAATAGTCATGAAATTTCAGAAAAATTATTATTTTTATGTAAAATAGTCCTTTAGTACTATAATAAATATAAACATATATATAGATAGACACGATAAGTACAGCTTAATATATAATATTTTCAACTCATATAAACTGCCAAATCTGGATCAGCGTGTAACTGCCAAACTCTATGCAGCAAAATCTTGGAGGAGATTAAAACTTTGAAAGAAGAACAATCTCGTATGTATTCTTATTTTTTAATTTAAATTTAGTTTCTGATATATATTGGGTTATAATAAGTGGATTACATAGTTGTATTATTTGTTGCCCAATCCATGGAATCACCAGTACTTTATTAAGCTAACAGTTTCAAATAATTTTTAACTTACTTTCATACACCATGGAATATCTTATAAAACTTCTATTTCTGAGGGAAAAAATTAATTCTTAAATTCTCGTGACTTATTAAAATCACAAGATTATATAAAGTGTAAGACACAAAAGTATCTAATGATATTTTATGTAATATTTAAATAGGTTTCCAAGAAGTCATGCTGAAAAAAATGGTAAAATTAGAAAGTGGGGTAATTGAGCAGTTCAGAAAATTTGGAACGAAGGATTCTCCTCCGGCAGTTACTGACATGCCACCCTTCCCATGTAAAACTGAAGAGGACATTAATGCAGTAGAAAGCTGGCTGTCCAATGTGGATAATGTTCCAATTTTGGTTTAAAAAAAAATTAATTTTAGATTATTGTAAAAACAGATGTTAAATATTTTCTTCTTGTCATTGTTTTGTTAATTTTTATTAGATTCAGCATTTTGCATGCATTGGAGGAACATGCATCAAAGACACAACTCGAAGAATATTGGGGCGGATATTTAGAGGCCTCGTTTGCTCCAAAATTAATTGGACAGGAAAAAGCGGGAAGTTTGCGTTGGGGAAGACCAACCTATCTAAAGTGATAATATGTAATTTTATTTTTATTTTTTCTCTCTTTGTGTATGAATAAGTGCATAGTATTTACCCCCAGGAAGCTTTTTACATGCCATTTTGAATTGATCCATCCTTACTAATACTTGTTTTAAAGAAATCTTTACATGTAAGGTTAACATAGAGCTAGAGCAGTTCAAGGTGTCAGGTAAAGAGCTTGAAAGTAATATTTGATAATTTTGTGTAATATTTTACAACTTGAGAATAAAATTTTATTCCAAACTAGGACCCAACAAATTGACTTGAAATGAAAGATAAAATATTTTAAATTTACAAATTAGTTCACATTTTAATGTTGTTCTTATTCTTTTCAAAATTATTTTTTAAAAGTAAGAGGAATTTGAAAGCAGTTGTTTTGCAAAGAATTTTATAAATGCATTTCCTTTTCCTTTATTATTTGCATATTAGCATTAGATTTGATAAATTTCATACAATTGACAGTTACATTGTTATCTAGAACTGATTGTATGTAGGAATTTCTCCATTTTCAGGATTTGTTTACAAATATTTGTTTGAAACAATTTAAATTTTAACTCTATTTTTATCTTTTTACATAATTTCAGTAAATAGGGCTGCAATAAACTTTAATTACTATTGGAACAGCTACTTTTTTATTTAATTCCTTTTTTCTCCTTCTTTCTAATAGCTAGTGACAGACTCTGTCACCCAGATGTCACAGAGAAGGAAATAGAAGAAGTAATAAAAGCGTGGTTCCGCTTTTGCAAAGACAGAGAAGGCGGGAGAGACAAGAGGCGGCCAGATGGAGGGAAAAATAAATTTATAAATGTATATACTGTTATAAATTATGTAAATAAAATTTCACAAGTATAAAGTATTTGTCTAATTTGCACAGATTCACAGGCATGTTAGTGAGTCACTTTTTTCCAGATTTAATCACTTGACTAATTTAACTAATGTAACTATAGTTACATTAGTTAAACTAATCACATTGGTCACGTTTTTGATGAAAATTAACCACAACATTTCTATTTCTTAACAGCTAAATTTTTGTATGTCAAACACTTATATGTGAACATTTTTAGATATGTCTTTAAAAAATCAGTTATATTTCAGATTTTAACCATTAGATATATACCTATTTTTTAATGAATTAGGGGAAATGCTTATTTAGAAAAGATTGCTTAGTGAAAGAAGATGGGAAAGGGTATATTATTTTTGGTTTGACAAGTAAACATATTTAGATTGAAGTTATGTGTAATTATTTTTAATGGGGAGAAACAAGAATTTCAAGTACAGTATAGTTTCTTCAAAACATTAAGAATCATATTGTATAAAACTAGTACCGAAGAAACTTCATATGACATCCATGTTAAGCTCATCTTAATTCTTATACTTCAAAATATGAAATTTTTGCAATTAACACTAAAACTGCAGGAGAACTTCTTTTCATCCGAAAACTATTTTGTGTTATTATAACAGATTTATTCTTTTTCAGACTGTAATAACAGAAATAATATAAATTTTTATAAAAATATTTCTGAGGATAAATTTTGACGATATCTTTTAGTTAGTATTATATTATTTCTGTTATTACAATTTAGAAAAAAAAAATGCTAAGAAAACACAAAATAGTTTTTAGGTCAAAATGACTTATCCCACGGTTCCAGTGTTAAGGAAGTAAACTGTCAGACAGCAAAAACAAATGTGAAGAAGGAAATGATTAAACCATTGCATATATGCATGCAATGATTTAATCTATTTAATGTCTATTAATAATAATATATTTAATTTAATTGCATTAAATCTATTTAATCTATTTAATGTAATTTATTGAATATTTTTTAGTTGTGGAATTAAACTATAGTTTAATTCCACAACTAAAAAATATTCAATAATTTTTTTAAAACATCTAATCACTTGTATGCTTGAATTTTTAAAAAGGTAACATTCCAGAAAAATAGGTTTGCCCACTGTGATGAATTAACCACAATTGTTGAAATATATGCAATACAGTAATTAAACACAATTTTGTAACCCTTGGCATATATGTAAGTCTGTCCTTATAGCCCAACAATAACCGTTGGCATTATGCCCGTTGTCCCAACCATCACACAACGGTTGGGACTTCTGCAGCTCTAACTGTTAGTGCCAACACTCAGCCAACGATGACGTTCGTTGGCCCAACCATTTCACAACCGTTGGCTCATACGCAGTTATAACCGTTGGTTCTAACACTCTGCCAACGGTGGTGCCAACAGAGGGCCGACGGCCAAAATCAACTGTTGGCCAACCAACCAGAAAAACGGTAAAACAACGATATCCCAACAATTCTGTGTCGCTTGGGTTATTTCTTTCCTGTGTCATTATTATTCCTTCTTTCATCTTGTGTATATATAGATGCTCTGTCCGATAAGAATTAACTGTATTTAAATTCCTTTAAAACTGTGCAAAATCATCAGTTCTTTCGGAGTGCAGCCTTTTTAAATTATTACTTCTTTACATCATACCATATAATAGTATCCCACATATTATACCTCATATTTTTTAATGATGTATCAATTGTTATTGTACCATTTTAAATAAGTAGCCATTAATTCGATGCAGCAACAGAATGCTAGAATAAGCACTCTTTTACACCTCCAAGTCTGCCTTTGTTCCTATTTCTACCCCTTTTCATACCCATACCCCTGCTATATTCATCCACGTAGAACTTACAAAATTTTTCGGGCTGTTTTCCTTTTTTAAGATTAAATCACGGGAAAAGAGGACGTTGAATTTTTTCTGACATGATTTTTTTTTTAATTTTTTGAACACTTTTAACCGAAGAAATATTTACACTACCAAGTTTCACTTCGAATCCTTCTCCAATTATCCTTCATTTTTAAGAGCAGGAGACAGGAAAGCAGGACTTTGAATATTTGTCTGATTTCGGTTTTCGGAACACCTCGAATTCGATATACTTTATCCTTCAAATCAGGCCTTTATTCTAGGACTACCCTTTTTCTTACCTTTACCCCTACTATATTCATGCACGTAGGACTTTGAAACGTTCTTGGACTTTGTTTCATTCTTAAGAGTAAAACACGGGAAAGGAGGACATTGAATACTTTTCTTAATTTGCTTTTTCGAAAACATCCTACGTTAGATATATTTAAACCTCCATGTCTGGCTTTGACCCTAGCCGTTCCCCTTTCCTTGCCCATACCCTTACTATTTTTCTCCAGTCAGGACTTTGAAACTTTCTCAGAATTTGTTTCAATTTTAACAGTAGAACACAGGAAAGCAGGACATTGAATTTTTTTCTGACTCAATTTGTTTAACACCTCCAACTGTAAAAATATTTACACTACCAAGTTCATTATTAAATTGTTTTTTGACTTTGTCTCATTTTTAAGAGTAAAACACAAGAAAAGAAGACGTTGAATATTTTTCTGACTTTGCTTTTTCGAACACATCCGAAATTAAATATATTTACGCTACCAAGTAGCACTTCAAATCTTTCTCTGACTTTGTTTCATTTATAAATGTAGAATACATGAAAACAGAACTTAATTCTTTTTTCTGACTTTCCTTTTTTTTTTTTTGCAACAGCACCGAACTTTAATATATTTAAACCTTCAAATCTATCTTTGATCTTAGCCGTACCCCTTCTCTAACCCCTACTGTATTACTCCACTTAGGACTTTTCTCGGAATTTGTTTCATTTTTAAGAGGCTTAAATATATAGGACTAAACAAGACTGTTATAAAATTGTATTTACCAACGATGTGCATTTGATTTTTTTTTTTTTTTTTTTTTTTTTTTCAAATGCATCGATTAAGATTTCTATATGCAGCACGAAACTGTTACATTTTTAAGAATACCGCTCGAAAAAATAGGTCTGAATTTTTTCTGACTTAAATTTTTTTTTAAACCTTCAAACTTAGAAATATTGACATTACTAAGTAGCACTTCAAATATTTATTGGATTTTTGTTTAATTTTCGGGAGTAAAACTCAAGAAAATAAGAATTTGAATTATTTTCTGACTTTGATATTTAGAACACCTTCGAACTTAGATATATTTAACCTTCCAAATCTGGCTTTGATACTAATTCTACCCCTTTCCTTATCCAAAACCCTTCTAGTTGAATTCATCCTGTGACATATCTTTTAAGAGGGGCATAGTTGGATAATAAATACCTCTTTACGTTATCAATGTCCATCAAATACGTCTGTGGTTAGCACTACATCAGTGAGGGGATAACGAACTAGCACGAGCGCATGCGTATTGGTTTAAGGGTAACTTTCTCTATTCAAACAACAATCCTTCGACACTGAAGAACGTCATAAAGTCATATGATAGAAACAGCCAATCACATTTAGAGTTGCACAGTCGTTAAAGGCTAAGCGCTTGTGACAGTTATATTAAACTTTGTTATGCACGTGGTCGGTAGAGTTGTTTGTTGTGAGAATGTAAGTAGAGGAATTGTATGCGTTTTTGGCTTTGATGCGTTTTCTCTTACTACATAGTCTCAAGTAAAATTATCTAATATTTAGTTTTGAAGTCATTCTTTTATAGTTGGTGGATAGTATCAATTATGGCAGATAAAAAGAGTGATCTTCCAGGATTTTATAGAGATCCTAAAAGTGATAAGTATTCCCGAGAAGGGCATGAAAATACCAACCCAAGTTTAAAAAAACTTAAATTATATGAATATCCAAAACATTCCACTATTAATCCTCCCCAAGTTACTAATGTTTTGCAGTATATGAGATCAGCAGAATTGGGTTTACTGTCCGGTTTATCTGCAAAAAGTGAATACTGTAAAATGAGATCATTCAAAAAATCGTTGGTAGAAGAGTTAAATTTGAATGACTATCAGGAATATAATGTCGTTTCAGTTGATTTAATCAAAGGTACAGGGAATTCTGTGTTAGGTGTGTGGAACATAAGAGAAAATTCTATGTTTCGCTGCCTTGTTGGAGAGAGAACATTTAAAGACTTAACAGATCAACCAACACTGGGTCTTAAACCTAGTGTACACATTGTTATTGATCTGTGTAAAGGACCTGATTGTACAGTTATTTGTTTATTCAGACATTATCGCACACCAATGTGTTGTTATGGATTTCTTCCTCAGGATGGTGATAGCATAGATATTTATACATCTAGTTGGAATATACCATCATTTTGTTGTGCATCTTCACAACATGGATCCACATTTGGTTTTGGTTATGAAGGATGTCTTAAATATTATAATAGGTTTAATGATGGAGAAATAATATCTGTTAAAGGAAATGTTCACAGTTTAGCTTTTAACGAGGTAGGAAACACAGTAATTTCAGGTATTCACAATGGTTTTATAAATCTACATGATGTTCGTGCAAAATCATTATCAATGGAGCTACCAATTTCTTCTTACTGTGTTACTGATCTACGTTTCCTTAATGATGACCTGGTAATAGCTGCAGGTCTTGGTAATATACTTAAAAAGGTAAGTCTAAATTGGAAATATATTTAATATACTCTATTAAATGTTATATTGTTATCTTTCACTAAATTTAATCTGAAAATTTTCTCTTTGTGTTATATTAGTAATTAAGTATGCTTTTCATAGTTTTTTTTTTCATATACAATACAAATGTTCTGCTCAATTCCTTTTGGAAATGTATATTCATTTGTATGCACATATGTGTTTTGAGGGTTACTTTTATCTTAATCAAATTATTTATTTTAAGTATCTCTAAGATAAGGGATAGACAGGTACAAAACTAACAATAATTAGTAACAGCCTGTCAAAACTATCTTTATTTACAAAACTTTAATAATTGTTTCTAGTCATACAATTTTTTAGAATAAAAGGACACAATGAGCAAATTTGAGGTAAATTGATTAATGAGATGCATTTACAATGTATCATGGCTGTTTTAATATCTTACAGTGATGGCTTCTGTATCTGTGCACATGAACCTCCACTGAAAAATGAAGTAATATGTCAAAAAAATTACATAAAATAAAATAAATACACTTTCTAATTTATGTCAGTTGTTAGCCTTACCCTCTTTCCAAATATATAGCTAGTGCATTGTGTTAAATGTTACTTTTGTAGAGAACACTTGGTGATTTTCTTGATTGCATGTATGATCTAAGAAACATCTTTGAAAGCTAATTTTATAGAGATAGAATGAACAGAACCTAGAGGAAAAAAAGGCCAGGCTCATTCTGTACATAAAAATTGTATAGTCACCTTGTGTTATTTGTAGTTATCTTGTCTGAATTCTTCTCGTTTACTATATTTAGTTAGTTAATTTATTTTTCAATAATGCAATATATTTTTAATTGGTATCATTTTTTGATATAGATTTTTTGTAGACTAGTGAAAAACTAGTGTTGGATAAATAGCACTTAATAAAATTAGGGTTTTGGAACTCAACATTGTCTTTAAAAAAAAAAAAAAAAAGAACAAATGATTTCAGAAATAGGATTGGTGCCATATCTTCTACAACTAATTATAGAAAGCCACAGACTGGATTTGTAGGTTACAACTGTTACTAATTATTGTTAATTTTCAAATGACCACTGCGGTAGGTCACATGTTGCTTTTCATCACCAAAGTGAGGTAAGGAATTTTTAACAACTGTGAGCAAAGGCTAGTCTGCCTTTGCTCACTTTGGTAAACTCTAACCATGATTTCGATCAAAAAAAAAAATAATAAAATGATAAACAGGTTTGCCACACACTGAGAATACTGCAATTGTTACGGAAAATGAGAATCTTATAATAATGGTCTGGGTCAAGTCAGAAAAAATCGAAATTCATCTTTCCCAAAAAAGTAGAGAATTTTGTTTTTCGTACTATTAAAAGTAGAGATTTTTGTTTTTGTCATGGGCGTAATTTTGGGGGGGCAATTGCCCCCCCAGAATTTTTAGAGGAGGGGCAAACTTGTAGTTTTGCCCCTCCTGAATTTTAGGGTTTAATTCATAAATGGAACTTTTCATTTGACGTTTTAATGAATTTGGAAATTATTTTGGTTTTTTCAGTATGCTTAAGATGTATTCTAATTACAGGTATCATCCTTTCCTGTGATTTTTTCAAAGGAAGATAGGTAGTCGAACTTGTAGTTTTGCCCCTCTAGATTTGTAGGATATATTAAATTTTTGATTCAACGTTTTATTAATGAATTTTGAAATTATTCTGTTTTTATTAGTATGGTTAATATATTAATTACGGTTATCGTCCTTCACTCTGATTTTTTTTAAGCAAGTATAGGTAATTGAATTTTATTTACAATACAGACCTTTACAGGAAAGGCATACATAAACATGGACACCTCAAGTGTCAGAAATTACCCCTAAGGGTGATAAATAGGCACAATATGGTCTGGGGTGAGCATGGAATTAAGTCATTAGTCTCTAAATGATTTTTTTTCTCTTGAAAAGGGAATTGAACATCTGGTCGGCATAAGTATCGCCCCTTAAACTCTAGTATTCGTGTAATCGTTTGCATGACTGGGCTAGGTATTGTAATCAAGCCATTAAATAAGCGTCATACAGTCTTAAACTGGAAAAGTCTAAAAATTCAAAAGTTATAAGCATAAGGAATCCATACAAATCTCTCACCGTACCTAGTTCATTATCAGCCTAATGAACGATTTATATAACAAAATTTTAAGTGACAAATTTAACTAGGCGGAAGGCCAGGGATTTCAAGAATTTTAAAGGTATAAATATTTTATTTATATTTTTACATATTTATTTATATTTTTACAAGGAACTTTTTGGGGAAGCAATAATTTATTCATATTGATGCAATTGGGATATTTCATTTCAATTTCAGTTGAAAGGCTTTTGAAAGATTACCAAAAAATAAAGAAGTTTATCTGTGCTACGATAGTTTTTCATAAGATTATTAATGACCCATCTTTAAGTATAGTATAAAGTTAATACTGAGTAAGATATTTTGATTAAAATTATAAAGGAAACTTCAGGAATATGTTTACACACACATTATTCATGCACCCTTTTATTACTTTTAATTTATTGCAAATTAAATCTTATGCAGTGATTTCATTTGGTTTGGAGGGCTACGGTATACTATTTCGTTACACAAGATCTGGTGTGACTGGAGCATACTGCCTTCCAAACGGCTACATACATCCACGTCAGCAGTGGAATTTGAACCTACGAATTGTGGTACCTAAGATCAGCACCCTACCGATTCGGTCATCGCTTAACCGTGGTAATTTAAATATGTTTATTTAGTAATACTCAATAGTTTTAATAATTTAACAATATTAAATATTTAAAAATGTATTTACATTCTTTTATTTTTGTGGTGAAGTGTTAGAAATAAAAAAATACCAGTGCAGAAGCTGAAATCATTTAGATATCTAGCTGGGTTGTATAGTTAGGAAAGTATAGGGTTGTTATAGTCAGTCTTATCAGATGTTACTGTAGGTAAAAAAGCAACAACCACCAGGACCTTCCTCTATTAAGGAGTAAGAAATTGGTTTTAGGAACGCTTGCAGGTAAAAAGAGTGCTTCTTTGCGGTCATTCAGATATGAAGTTGGGGACTTTTTCTGACCAGAAAGTTGTCTTACATAAGGACTTTGATGAGTTAAACAGTATTCGAAGGATGAGAGCAGATTGACTAGCACTCTAAGCAATTCATCGCTTTATGGATAGAGACAACCAGAAGAAATTGGGAAATTTTTTTGCAAGTATACAAAGTGTGCATACTTATAATATAAAGTAAAAAAATTTGAACTTGTTCATTTTCTGTCAAACTTAGGCTTTATCTTCAGTTATACTTCTGTTATTAAAATTAGAATTTAATGTCATGTATAGTTTATACCATTTCAATATTTATTTTATTATTAAATCCATTGAGCAAATATTTAATTAAACATTCCAAACCTTTAAAATTGTTCACTATATCATTTTTTGTTATTGTTAAACTACATTTGTGTTAAGATTATCATTACTTATTAGGAGTATACATGCACAACAAAACCTGTAGTTTTACTGTAGTACTATTCAAAAATAACTTGTCTTTCCCCTGGTCACCCTCTGCAAATAATTTCTGACTACGACCTTGCTTTATTTTATCATCTTATATGATTGTGAATCTATGTTATGTATTTGCCATGTCCCTTGGATAGTTGTTTATTAAAATGCATCCTGAAAGTATGGCTATGCAAGGGTTTGAAGTTCTCATTTAAATAAATGAGTTTTCACCCAAATTTCCTTCTTACATTGCAAGAAAGTTTTCTCTTTTAATTTTCAAATTTCAAAATGTTTTTAGTGTTTTTTGAAAAATATTCTCTAATTTGTAGGTGTGTGTAATGGGGGGGGGGGGATTGTTCATTAAAACTGTATAACATTAAATTGCACTTTCGGGACTTTTTTTTCTAAATTTTCATGTTTCAGAGTAAGTTTGTAGATACATCTGTTGACTATATAAATAATTTGCCACCATCCTGCTTCTCATAAATTATACCCATGATGCTAAATAAATTAAGGAGAAAAAGGCAAACAATTAGAAGTTTACTAAGGAAAATATAGAATAAGATAATGCAACATTTTGAGTCAAAGGTTATAAATAATGCTTTAATGGAAGTTTTGGAACAACACAAAGAGTAACAAGATATTCAAATTAGATATGGAAATTCAAAATACTATAACTAATTTAGATGAATTAGAAGAAATACTTTCAAGTCAGGATCTAACAGATAAATTATTGAGCTGTGAATCAAATAATAATAAATGCAGAGTGAGTATAAAAATAATACTTTTTTGGGGAATTCAGTGATAAAAGAAGTTATACATGTTATAATAATGTAAACATTCTTTTACCGAAATTGAAAACTGATTTTGTTTTATTAAAAAATTCAGGAATTTTGAGACTACTTTAATAGTTATATTTACAAAGTTGATAAATTTATTTAATTATCTATAAAAATTTTTGAAAGGTTTGACATTAATATCAATTTAAGGTTTAAATGTAACTGAAAATATACCCAAATAAAGTTATCTCCCCCACCCCCAAGACGGAACCTAACATTTCAAAGTACGTTATTAAATTGATCAGATTTGATCAACATATCAATGATCAGTTAAAGGAAATGATTAAAAAAACTGTAGGAGGGGAGGATAACTTTATGGATTTTTTTAAATGATCTTATAAACATGAACTATATATCATTCGAATAAGCATCGTTGGATGAGATTCAATCAACCATTTTTGAAGTTTAATCAGCACCAAAATTAACCTCAAATGTGTCCAAAATCATAAAATTACCCCCACCCCACAGATAATACACACACATTGGAATATTGGAATAATTTAAGTGTCATTCCAAAGAGTATCATTAGATCTGATTTAAACAACAATTTTTGGAGCTTTATATGCACCAGAAGTGGCTAAAATTGTACCCAAAGATACCACAAAACAATAAATTATCGCCCACCCAAATAGGGACAATTATTCCAACAATGGGGAACTCCCATGTCTGAATTATGGGACAATTTTACTGTCAATCGAATGAGCATCGTTATTCATTAAATATCAGAGTATTCCCAAATGTACAGCCGGGCGATAGAGTGGTGATCTTTGGTACTGGAGTTATTGGGTTCGAATCCCGCTGATGGCGTGGATGTTCGTAGCCATTAGGAATCGGCTTTAAGCAGTAAGTACCGATCTCATTAGTCCTGGTGAAGCAAAATAGTAGACCGTAGTGCTTCAAAACCAAACTAAATCCCAAATGTGCACCAAAATATCCATGTTGTAATTGCAAATACTCCAAACTATTAGTTTTATATTATTTAAAAACTTCACTGAAATCAAAATATACTTAGATCTAAATATTATTGTTACATTTATGAACGACTCACTGATATTTAAACCATTTGAAAAGTAAAACAATTCTTACATTTTAATAATAACGCGTGTTTGATTGAAGAGGAGAGAAATGAAGACAAATTATTTACATAAATATTTAGTATTATGCATTCAAGAAAATAAATTATGTCTATATCTTTGGAAAAAATCAATTTGTGTTTAAATTGGATAAAACCAGCTTAATTTAATTTTACTTCGTTGATTTTTATTTTTACTTGGTTGATTTACTGGGTATTTACCGTTTAATCTTACCTCACTTCGATGGCGATATATATGTTTGCAAGCTTAAAGAAACAGAACATTTTTTGGCAGAATAAATGAAAAGAACCATCATGTTTTGTAATTTGCAATGATTTTACACGTTTGTTAAGATTTTGTCGTTATAACTAAATAAACAATAACAAAAATAATAGTTAAATATTACTATATTTGGATTATCGAATATTCATTATTGAAAACTTTTGCCCCAGTTGAAACTGCCAAGTTATGCCTATGTGTTCAATATTAAAGTTTCAAAAATTTTCCAATTTGATAGCAAATATACAGTTCCCAATTATTCATTTTTATTTTTAATTATTTTAATTGTAAAATAACCATCATTACTGTAACTATATAATTTATATTCCTTTAACATTTTATAAGTTTGTTCATTTATATTTATAATTTTTAATGGTAATACATAACATTTATGATTATAGTAAATAGAATCATAAATTCAGGTTAATATTGTAGGAAATGATATCTCCAGATAGATACCAATGTATGACAACTGTAATCAGCATCCTTGAGTCTCATAATTATTATTCTTTCTTTCTGCTTCTTGACTAGGTAGAATCATAAGAGCATTTGCTACAGCTAGACATGTTTTGCAGTAAGCAATTAGTAATGTAACATGTAACTCATCTCTGTATTTAAATGTATATGTAGTTTTGTTTTAAAAACTAGATTCCTCTTTTGATTTCACAGTTTTACATACATTTTACTAGGTGTGAAAAATTAATTTAATAAATAAATATAGATAGGTTTTAGGAAGGAATTCATCCAAACCATTGATAAACCTGGAATTTTCTTATATTTCTCTGGAAAAGTCAGTGAATTTTGTAACTTCTTGAGAGTGGCAACTCTGGACAAATGACATACTTAAGTCAGTAAAATGTGTGCCTAAAAGAAAGAAACAGACAACTAGATTTAATTTACAGAAATTATACTTGACTATATTTTAACAAATGTTCAAAGATATATTTTAATGACTATTAAGTCCATAGTAAGAAATAAAATATTGGAATTATTTACCTATGAAAACTTGTTATCTTTTCAGTTGCATCCTTTTTCTCTAACTTATAGAAATGTAAATTTATATTAATTTTAAGTTACATCCTGCAAATTTAGTTTTCAAAATTTGTTTTGTCAACTTCTGTTTAAATAAACTATAAGCCCTTACTTTTTGTCAGTGTTGCCGTATTACTTGATATGGTCAGCTGCAGAAAAGTTATAAATGGAATGAGAAGCTAAATAATTATTCCATAACACAATCAGCAATAATTGGAAAATATAAGAAAATTGTTTAAAGCATGATATATGCATATTTTATCTTATTAACTTTCACTTGAACAGAAGTTCTCAAGCTTTTTCAGTTTAGATAATGTACCTTTTGAACTAGAAATTCACTGCAGAGCACTGAATTTTATCTAGCAGCTGTATAATGTATTTAATATATATAAGAACAAAATAGCATTGAAGATACAAAATAAATTTGTCATTAGTGATAAGGGGGGGGGTGACTTGCAGGACATCATATTTCAGCTTAGATTTTGTTTTCTTTACTAATTTCCAATTGTAAATATAAAACACACATGGAAAAAATAAACAACTTTAACTATGGTTGGTGACTGAATATTGACTAAAATACAACTTAAAAAGTAAGTATACAAACAGTTTTATTTGGAATAAAAACAAATTCCATTAATTCTGGAAAGGTATTTCATTTTCAGGACTGTGAATTCAATGTCTGTTGAGCATTGTTTTCTGACATAAATTTATTTCATCAACTAGCAGATGCAAATTTAACACATTGAATACTGACTACCTTTTTATATAGTTAAATGTTGCTCTTTATCATCGATGAAGGATTTTTTTTTTCTTTATTTTTTGCTGCACCAATAATACAAAATGTCACAGTATTCAAATTCTTTGGTCCCATTTCATTCATAAAAAATATTCATAATTTTAAACATGAAAATATGTTTGATAAAAATATTTTTAATTTTAATCTTGGCTTACCTTTCCACAGAGCATTGGTAATTTTGTACAGAGTGCTAAGTGCCTCACATAGAACAGTTTGAGAAACTCTGCTCTAGATGATCTACAATTTACAAAACCTGTAGATATATTAGTATGCAGTAATAAAATGTATTAAAGTGCAAAATTTCAGTAACAAGTAAGAATACTTCCCTACAAAGAAATTGATTCAGAAAATCAGGACCAGATACTATTAAGTGTGGGGCCTGAACACTATTTTTCTCCCAAGCCCTTCAAAATTTAAATAATTAAAAATTTACTTCTGTTAATTTTTATAGTTAGATTTTGGGTACATATGTGTAGATAAAATACATTTTACAAATATTTAGTTAAAACGAAATCCAATTAGTACAAACAGGAGTCATTATTAAGAATTTTTTTTTTTTACAATTAAAGGTCACTACCAAATATTAAAAGAACCATTAATCATAACTGTATTTTATTGGATTTATACAGACAGGTTTTACATATTCCGAAGTTTTTGTTTTTTAAAATCTTCAAAATTAGTATTAAAATACAAGTTCCTTGCTTCTGTAAACATAAATAAAGTGCTATTGGTACATATTTGTATGACTTCTGTGAAATGCAAATAAAAATTTTTTATAAAAACACTTTTCTTTTAAAGGCAGAACACAATATTTATTTCATTTTATACTGTGTCTTAAATGTTTCAAAAGAATTAATTTTTAATAAAAAATGTTTAAAAAAAAACAGTAGGCTCCAATTGGATGCAATCAGTTCATATCTGGCTTTGAAAAAAATAAAAACCATGAAAGACATGTCATGTCCTTTCTCTCCTCTCAATTTTCAATTGCTTGACCCATCTGTTAGGTTTATGCCTATTTAAAGGAGGGGGGGGAGTGTCTCAGATAGAAAAGTATATATGCAAAAGAAATCTGGTAAAAGCTGTGTATTCTCTGTCCTATATTTAAAGAAATAACTATATCTGTTACTGTAGATAAACCACTTTATTGAAGCCAAACTGAGTAACAGAATTTCAGTAACATTTAACATTATAACATATGCACATTTAGGAACTTTTAACAAAGGATAAAAATAATTATAAAAAAACTAGAAGCTCTGTCAAGAAAATCTCATATTGATCAAAATGACTTCTGTCATCATAAAATATAAAACATATAACTGCTGCATATCCAGATGAATTTCAGATATCTGTAACACAGTTAAGTATCTTTGCTAAAGATCTGGTTATCCAGTAGAAATTCTTAAATTCTGCAGATTGCAATTGCAATAAAAGTACATTGTCAAAAACTGGTTTTTAAAAATTTTATGAATTATCATTTTCTAAATTTTAAATTAAAAAATAAAATTGGTAGGAAAATATTTCAAAATTTGATTAAAATTGCAGGGGATTTAACGGTTGCTCATAGAAATTTGCCAACAGTGAGGACTAGGGCTTGATTATTTATCAATATATTGTCAAATATTGATATTCTTTAAGTATCTCAATAGTCATATTTAAAATTCTACTCCACCAGTATATCCCTTTACTCCAATGAGTACTACTCAGCTGCATTCACTTGTTAGTAGTTCTTAATAATTTTATACTTAGTAATTTCCTATTGTTCCTTTCTTTCTTGATATAAACTTTGTAGTGCTGTTAAATAACTTTTTTTATGTGTTTACTGACTCAGTAAGATGCTTTGTCTATTTAGATATTGGTTTTATATCAATTTTATTACCAATTTTAGTTATTTTGGTGTCATTATAAAGATAAAAGTCTAAACAATAAAATCATTAAAATGCTCAAAAACATGTACTTGCTTTTACAAATTTGTAATAAAAAATTTTTTTCTTCTTTTTTCAAATTTAAAGATTTTTTAACGGTGAAACTACAAGTTTCACCATCTTCAGTTTTTTTCTCCTCTTTTTTTGTACAGTTTAAACATACTTTTCAACATTAAAAAAATCAAAAGAGGGCTCTCTGTTTTTGTCAATATAAGTGCATAATTAACAGTCTCTGTTTATCGTAATTTTTTATTCGTATTTCATTACTAATATTATTTTAACATTTTTATTATAAGTTCTATTTATTAATCATTTCTTTTTTTAATTTTATTTTTGTACAGATTGATTTGCGAATGAAGAAAACAGTGATGGATTTTTTTGGGCATAATTGTTGCTCATTAAAAAAGAGAGCTCTCAGCATTTCTAATGACATGTTATGCGTACCTGGCTCAGATAGAATAACTCGTATTTGGCATTTAAATGGCAGCAATCCAATATATGAAATGAAACCTGTTATTGATCCAGATAATGACACCAGAGCATGGCTCTACACTGATTGCAATAAAACTTTTATGTATGAATTTGAACAATACTTTCAAAGACGATATCGTATTATATAACCTAATACCAAAATCTAATATGATATTTTAACTATCACCAAAGTGCATTATTAAAATTATCAGAGTTCATTATTTTTCTAATTATTTGAACGCTATAATGTTATGTATAGTTCAAAAAATTCTAAATATTTTTTAGGGGCAGTAAATAACCAGGATATGTCAAAATAGTAACTTTTCAATATAAACTGATGGATCAAAATTATTGTAGAGTATATTATTACCGCTTTTGTGCATGTGTTCTCTGATGCCTAGATATTTAAAATATCTAATGAAAAATTAAAAAGGGATGTTTAGTATTAACATTGATTAAGAAATTTAGAGAGAAAAGTCAAATATATTCTGGTAATTTAAAAGTTTTTTCTTCTATTGCAGTATTACTTTTTCTGTTCTTTCTTTTTGATAATGAAAATATTTAAGTCCTTTATTTAGTCCTAATTCATGTATCTATATACATTATCAAAAATGTAGCTTAATACATTTATATGTATAAGTCAGATTTTTTTGCCACTTGAATTTAGAATGAAAACTTTCTTTTGGTTAAAAACTCTTCACACAAATAATTCGCTTTATAACTATTGAAAAAAAAATGGTTTAGTGGTTCCCCACCCCTTTTTTTTCCCCTAATAATCATCATATTTAATCTGGAGTAGTGAAGTAATGACACTCTAAAAATTTCTTCATTATATAAAATTATTTAGAAATAATTTTAAGGGTTTCATTATTTATTTTTAAATGGTTATTTTACATGCTGTTTTAATTTCTAGAACATTTTTAGTGGTCCTTTGCAAGTTCTAGAATGGTATTTTACTTTATCATTCTGTTTATTTTAGAAGTATCACCTTTTTATAGCTCTGTTTGGGCTATTCATAGTTCGTGGAAGAATAAAATTCAGTGTACTTTATTTTATAATCTTCATATGGTAATTTAATATACTTAATATTTAACATAAATGGCAATAGCTGTAGTTTTGTGTATTTGGTAATAGATTTTTCATTTTATTCTTTTTAAACATTTTGTTTACAATTAAAAAAAAAATCAAAGGATTTTTTTCATGTTAATTATTATATTTAATCCAGAATAGTTTTTAACCATTAATTAAATTATTGCTTTGCAATAAATACATTAATTCATGCTTGAGTTGATTTGTAAAGAAACTCATTGGAAAATATAGAGTAATACTCGAAAAAACACTAGAAAAAAACAACTTCCGTACATATTTTTAAGTGTTTATTTTGCCTGCTGTGTTCACTTCTAGATAGTTTTTAATGTTCCTATTCATGATCTAGAAGTATCATCATTCTGTTTATAATAAATGTCTTTCAGTATTCAAAATGTGAATTTATACTTTTGTGTTCCTGATTGGTGGAGAATAAAATTCAGTCTACTTTATTTTATAAATGTTCATATAGTAATTGGATAAACTTATTGTTTAACATAAATGGCAATATCTGTAGTTTTATGTATTTGGTAATAGGTATTTCATTTTATTCATTAAAAAAATTGTTATAATAATTTTCTTTTTTATGTTAATCATGTTTAATCCATAATAGCTTAATTTTACCATTAATTATATCTTTAATGTGTAATACATTAATTCCTGTTTGAGTTTATTTGTCAAGAAACTCATTGGAAAATATAGATAAATATGCAAAATACCTTCTTAGCTCTTTAAGAGAAACAACTTCATTAATTATTTTTAAGTGTTTATTTTGCCTGTTGTGCTCACGTCTAGATTTTTTTTTTTAATGTTCCTATTCATAATTTAGAAGTATCTTCCCATCTGTATTCTCATATTCTCAGACATGCCAACTACTCTGGATTCTCCAGAGAAATGAGAAAATTTGATAGCTCTGGAAACTTTTCAGATTTCTCCAGAAAAAAACAAAACTTTTCAACAGCTAAAAGATTGCAATTCAGCAACTAAATACAAAGTATTGTGGAAAATAATGCTGAATATTACTCTTTTCACACAGTAATGCTGCATATTAACAGTTTTTAGCATTGTGCGGAAAAACCAAACTAAATTTAGGTCAAATTTGAGTAGACAAACTCTAGAATCCCTGATGATAGAAAAATGGAAATATTTTAATCAGGGTCAATGTTGCTATAAGAAACTCTCTTTTGAAAAATAAGTTGTTAAAGCTAAAAAAGCTACTCATAAATTTTTAAATTCATAAATTTTAATTTATCTTTTACAATTTACTACTGTGTAAATGTTTCAAATTTAATTTTAATGTAGAAACCAATAAGATATGTACTTATGTATAATCTGAAATTAGCTTGCTAAAATTTTACACCACGCTGTTGCTCCGGACACAATTGTCTGAATGTTGGCATGTCTGCATTCTATTTATAATAGATGTCCTTTTCTATTAGCAGTATGAAGTTATTTTATGCAGGAGTGATTGTGCACCAGGAGCACCGTGGAATTTCGGAATTTTTTTTTCTCTCCATTATCCTTCCGTGTTTGGAATTAATCATTTTTTAGGGGCTGAAATTTGCCACCATGGTTCTTTCAAAGAAACAATTAAAAAGCTTCTCGTCAAACTTTCATTATTCAGCCGCAGAAATCGAGTATTCTACTTCGATCAGCATTTCCAATCATCGTGGGGAGTATTGCTGTCCTTCGGTACTGGAGTTCATGGGTTTGAATCTCATTGCAATCCGATGTTTGTAGCCGTTCGGAATCCTCTTTAAACAGTAGGTCCCGGTCTCATTAGCCCTCATGTCGCAAAAAGTAGACCGTAGCACTCCAAACCAAACTAAACCAAAAAGAAGAGAAGAGGTGATTTTCTGAACTAAGAGCTTTGGCCTTTGAACGGAGGTTGATTGGATCTGCGCGTTATCATAACTTTGTGATAACACACTCTCGCAACTCGTGTGTGTGTGGGGTGGGGGTAGTATATTTCAGTAGTGAGAGTAAAGGAGAGATAATCAGTTAGAAGAGAAAATTTTTCTTCATATGTGGTATGGGATTGGCTAATTTCTGGCTTTAAGCAGTAAATTCCGATCTCTTTAGCCGTACAGCCGAACGATGGCCGATTGGTTAGGGTGCTGGTCTTCGGTACCGGAGTTCGTGGGTTCGAATCCCACTAAGGCATGGATGTTCGGAATCGGCTTTAAGCAGTAGGTTCCGGTCTCATTAGCCCTCGTATTGTGAAAAGTAGACCGTAGCGTGTCAAACCAAAACCAAACTTTAGCCGTACATAAAAGTAGATCCAAGCGCTCCAAAACCAAATTAGTTACAAACCTCTTAGGTCAAAAGGGAATTCAAACCAGATGATTTAGGTACCGAAAGAAAGCGTGCCCAAAATATCAAGCCCTAAGATCATCGTCCAAAATTTGTATTACGTAAAAATATTTAAAATTTTTCTGCTTAGAAAGATTAGTCTTATATAGGATGTATGTTATTAAAATCGGAATTTTTTTTAATCGTTATTTAAAATGAAAAGGTTTTTAACATTAGAAATTAAATTTTGCAGTCATAAATTAAAAATTTGTTTTCAGAAACTCCTTTTAAAAATCTACCATCTGTAATACGCTTTTAAATTACTAAGGTAATATTTTTTTAAAATAAGATATTAAAAAAAACTTCTGATTTAAATCTGTTTTAAAAATTTTTTCACATTGCTTATATATGTTATATTGAAAATTTTCATTGTATAGAGTACTGAGTGCAATGAAGATAGGAGGAGCAAAATCATATTTTATAATAGTCCTAAATACGAGATTTCAACATTTCATGACTAATCGTTTTTGAATTATGGCCCATAGCCTTAACAACGTTATATTGAAATTTTTCGTTATATAGAGTTCAGATTTTCAACAAAAGAGGATGTGTACAGGTAGACGTTATAATAGTCCTAAATACAAAATATCGATCTTTTAAGTCTAATCAGTTTTGAGTTATGCGAAATACGTACATACAGACGTCAAAAGTAAATTAGTTATAGCCAATACAGGAATGGTCAAAATGGATATTTAAGGCTTCGGAATCAAAGTTACCCTTGTACATACATACATATGTAATACTATAAATGCTCAAAACTAAGTCACCCATTCAAAACGCAATGGCAAGCTGAAACAACTACCCAAACAGGCAGAAAAAACTAAAAACAAACTAAACTGCACAAAACTAAATAATGTAATAAAATTACTTTCAAATATTTTTTAAAATGAGAAACCACTAAAACTAAAACTAAATGTTGTGTAAAATTAAATTAGTTATAATACATAGTTAGATTTAACATCAAAATATTATATTGAAAATTACTTATTTTCACATTAGAAGCACCTCTTAAATTAAACACATCTGAGATCATTTTGCTTTACCTCATTAATGCTAGTTTTCTTTTTAGAAACCACTGAAAAATAGCTTGTAGAATTTAATATTTTCTTAGAACGAGTTTCCTTTTCAAAATAGGTAGACAATCTTCTTATCAATCTACAAAATTTTCAAGTACTTTTATATTTAAATTTTCCATTTTGATCGACACTTTTTTCACATGATTTTTCGAACAGCGTACATAAATTTACTTTTTGGCAGGTACATAGATTGAAACCATGACAAATAGCTTTATCTATCATAAAACTTCATTTTACAATACTTATTTTACATGTAATACCAAAATAAATCTTTTTCACAATACTTTTCTTTTTCATAAATGGCATCTTACGATGTTTAAAACGATACCAGAGCACTAAAAACGAGTTTCTATAATATTCAAAGTTGTGTAAACTTCATATTATTTTAGTTTGTGCAGCTAATAATAGCTTAGATTTAAGATATACATCAATATGTAATCGGCAGAGACTTGGACATTAAAGGTTTATAATCAGTACAGAGCCCAACCAACACCTCCTAAAGAGAGAAGGCTTGAGCACACTCACTGTGACGTCACGAGATTAGGCTGACTATCAAAGCCATTCAGTTGAAGCTGTAGTTTTAACGGCAATAAAAAAAATGATTTATTATTTATTGGCAATTATTTATAGCAAATTTCAGTTTTTTTGATTAACATTAACCGTTCTCAGACACAGAATGTATTGCTTTTTGTTTACTCTATCAATTACGCCTAAAATAACAGACATTTGTAAAACATATACACTCTACATTTGAATTCTCCTCTAATAAAAAAAGAATTAACTCTAGCACAAATTATAATCCTTCCAGATTTTCACAATAACACCTATCATCCCCATAATCAAGATATTAACATACTTTATCTAAAATATGGATAAAGCATTAAATGTCAAATGGAGAGTCAAATGTCAAATGGAAAAAAACAACACTTATTTAAATATGTTTATACTTTTAAAAGAAAAATAAAACATCCTAGAATTTTATTATTTATGCTTCTTCTACTTCTTAGAAATACATTCATAAAATTTTAAGATATTTCTACATTTAATCCAGGAAATATATTTAAACTATTTCATCTAACTTCAAGTAGAAAAATTTCCCCCAAGTTTTGAAGAGCAAAACCCCAAGTAAACATTGTACTAAATAAGGTAAAAAAAAAAAATCATACATTTAAATGAAATTTTATTTCTCGAAAACAAAATCAAAATTTTTTTTACATTTGATGTTAAACACGAGAATGAAAATTTCATTATTGATTAACAGAGTAATAATTCTATTAATAGAAAATTAGACTTTAACTTTATTTCTTTACACTTGATAACTTGATACATACACAATGAAAATACACATAACATACTTAAGAAAATTTGTTCAAGATATGTTAAAATCATTTACAGTATACAACCTATGAGTATTAACCTAAGTAATTAATACATCAAATATTGATTTTAAGTCAGTAAAACCATAGGGAAAGTTATACTGACCTCTTTTGTTGAACTTTGTATTGTTAAAAAACACTGACACAAATTTTTATCAATACAAACGGAAGAAGTTATTTATGGATTTGGTAACTATATGTGCACAGAATATATTAATCTTCATATCCAAAAATGTTCAATAGTTATCCAGTTCATTTTGGGATACACAAATTGAAAGTTCTGCCATAGTATTCAAAATACATTTGGATTTTTCCACAAATTCTAAGCTCTGTTCAATGGCTTTTGATAATACTTTTTCCTCTTTCCTAACAAGAGACGTACAGTACTTTAGTATGTTACAAATAAAACAGTTTTTTAATGTTATAAAATAATTATCTAAACAGAAATTCACTATACTTTTTAAAGTATTAAAAGGGTTACATCCAAATGTCAACTTCAATGATATATAATATATAATTACTATATTCTTTTAGTTTCTTTACAAATCAAAATACAAAAAATTCAACCGTCTATACAGATAGGGATATTTTTCAAATATCAAACATTAATCAATTTATTATCAAAATATCTAATTATAAATGACGTTTTAATGATATAAAAGTTTATACTATATCATATTTTGAACTGTTTCTTTTTACTCAATTTAGAAAAAAATACAATATTTAACATGTTTTTTAGCATAATTTTAATTAAGTAGTTAATTCTAAAAAAATTGTAATATTGCATTGTAAAATTTGCTAGTATTATTTATTTAAAACAAACTACATTTTTAATATATATGTGAAAAAAACAAAGAATATTCTTATTTATTCGCCAAATTTCTTCATATATGTTAGTCAAAACAAAAGTACTGTCTATAATCTAGAGTAACTGTAAAAAAACTTCAACTACTGTAAAACTACTTTTTAAGTAGGCGGTTTAATCTTATATCTTATGCTTAAAAATTGTAAATAACATTAGAGTTTACTTACATGACAATTCTTGTTCGCAGTCAGGCTTTTCTAGGAATCGAGTTAATCCACTTTTGTCACAAAATTTCTTTTCTTGGAAACGAGAAAACTAATTTTTTGTTACCTTCGGAGTCATAATTACTTTTACAAATAGGAACAATACATTTAAACGGCATTATTACAAAAAAAATTAACCGAAATATACAGGAATTGAATTCGCATACTTAGAGTAAGCACAAAGGAACTCTCATATCCCCCGCTCAGGAAACGAATTCCGCCAACGTTGCCAATACGCACATTCCTTACATATATGTTGATTTTGCATTTGGCGGCAGAAATAATTGGAAAAGTGATAACTTGGAAGTTTCTGGTCAGAGTAACAGAATGTTGTCAGCCTAATGACACTACATCATCACATTTTCCGGTAAACTATGCTCAGGCCTTCTCTCTTTAGGAGGTGTTGGCCTAACACGGTGCAAGTTGATTCACAGCAAGTGTGCAGCGAAATGTTTATCAACCAACCCACACAACACACTTCATCCCGATTAGGTTAAAAGTTGCGTACATTCGACCAATTTTTTGGCTCTAGTACATCCAGAACTGGTTCCGATTACGTAGATATTATGTGCAAATGTCACCACTTATTACATCGGATGGCCCTAAATGTACGTACAAAATACGTTAAAATCAACCAGATATGGATGTAACATGTACATCGCGATCTTATCCATATCACGTAAAACCGACCAGATTTGGATGTAAAGTGTACATCGCTTTTTTATCCATATTACGTAAAATCAACCAGATTTGTATGTAAAACGTACATCCCAATTTTGTCCAAATTACGTAAATTTAACAAGATTTGGTTGTCAAATGTATATCCAGATTTTGTTTTGTCCTAAAATCAACCAAATTTTGTTATCAAATATACAAAGTATCCCAGCAACACTTAAATATCCCATTGAGAATGCAATTTATTCGCAAATAATCTAGGAAGTTTCCTGGTTTCTGAAAATGCATGAGATTTTTTGTTTTTTTATATAAACCAAAGTTTTATTTCATTTTTATTTTTAAATAAAAACCACACTTAAAAAAAATCAAATATAAGTTTAACATAAAAATCTGTAAAACTAAAAATATAGCTCCCATTTGGAAAAAATAATTGCTCCCACAAAAGCATTAGGTTTTATACTCTGCATACACTTTATCAAAAACCAGGAAACATGTAAATTTATTTCCGAAGAAATTTCATCCTGAATAAAATATTTTAGAGCTGCTGGATGTCTGAGATTCAGTGTATATTTAATAACAAAACTTGCTTGACTTTAGGAAAATGAACAAAATCTAGTTATACATTCTACAGCTAAAACCTGGTTGATTTTAGGACAAACAAAATCTCACTTTTGGTACACACCATACATTTAAATTTTATGTATATTATGTGAAATTAGTTTTTATGATAAAAAGTGCTTCAAAAAATAAAACTTTAGCTGCATATAAATTCTTTTGACTGCCACAGCATAGAAAAAAAAAATATATTTTTGCTTTTTTTTTCATCAGAAAAATTTTAAAACTGATATACATACATATAATTTGTCTGTTTGGATATATTTTACTTCTATCACTGTTTTCTCAAATCTCAAGCTTCTTTGATGTATGAAGAACACTGATGATATTTGCCATAAAAATTATATATATATATATATATATATATATATATATATATATACATATATATATATATATATATATATATATATATATGCATGTATATATATGTATATCTATACATACATACATACATACATATATATATATATATATATATATATATATATATATATATATATATATATATATACACAAACACACACACACACATCAATTCTACTTTCTCAAAATATTGCTTCATGAAAAATAGAAAATAAATCTGCAATCTAGTCATTTTCCCTATGCTATGGTAATATTTGAACAGATTTCTTCAAGGAATGTTAATATATAACAGTATTGTTTATTTTTAGATTAAATGAGAGATTTGTACAAAATGTGCAAATAAATTTTATACAAATTACTCCAAATAAATAGCATGCTTTTATGAGCTGTTTAAAATGGAATTAATCAGCATAATTCTCCCATTTTTTTTAAGTAATTAATTCTGATCTTCAGATAAAATGTAGGATGTGGTAGCAAATTCATATTAGTAAGGAATAAATGTTTGAAAAGCACATATTAATGTTTGTCATCGAAGCCAGTTCTAAAAGAAATCCTGTTTCTTATGCACCTCTTATTGTATATACATTTTCAGTTAGAATAAATATAATTTAAAATTATATGTTTTGAATCCATACATTGGAATTTTCTACTCCTTTAAATATTCCACTATGAAAAAGGCCAGTTGAGTTTTCAGAATCATCTTTTACAATTCTAAATTTTCAACAAAGTCTTGTTTAGACTTTGTTGAAAAACATTAAATTGTTAAAAGAATTTCATTTATGGTTTTAATCAAAATATAAACTTATGTAGTCTACAGTTTGTTTTAAGCGATTTCATATTGATCTATAGACATTGCAGAAAATCAGAAGTCATCATCTGAGCTACCAATACACACATATCTGTACAAAAAAAGTCAAAAAAATTAAGAGAAAGTTTATGTTTTTAAATATTTTTATTTTTAAAAATATTCTAATATAATTTGTGAATGTTAGATGTATCTTTCCATAATTGGTCAGTTCTCACAGCACCTGCAGAAAAAAAAAAGTTACATAAAAATCATGGTTTAAATTTTATAACAGTATTATGTCCAACCGCCAAAAAATCTTTCTCTTCCTCCCTAAATATGTGCATACTGTTTTTATTAAAAAAAATTCATTTTACATAATTGTCTCCACTAAATTAATAAAATTAATTTTCTCAAATTTTACTAGAGCATATAACTGGTTATTTGTACAGAGAATTATGAAAAAAAAAAACATGAAAAAAATAATAAAAGTAAATTTGAGCACATCTGATAAAATTTAAAAAAATTTGGAGTTATTTTACACATTGTTAAATCAGAATTTTTCTTGGGAGTGCTGCTATTCAAAATATGAAGAGCTCCTATTAAAAATAGAAATAAATAATGCATAAGTAATTCAGAGTACAAGTAAAAAGATAGATTTTAAGAACTATATTATTTTAACTTTTAAGAACCAATAAAAGTTTTAAAAAAGTTAAGTACAAGTTTTTAAGAAAGATTTTAAGAACTATTTTTTTTAATTAATCTGAAAATTAATAGTAAAATAGTGCAAATTATACCTGCTTGGTTAGTTGAAACCATATTCATTTTGTTTAAGTTCTCATAGACAGTAAAAGAATTAAGAAGTGGTTCTGTAATTAATAAACATAAATAATATAATAGTACTGATTTTATAAAAAATTATATAAATATATTTGAAATATTAACAATTAAATCTAAATTATAACTGCAATCGTACCCAAATACTTAGCTGAAATTTGATGTTGCTCATTGTATGTTGCTACATAACATATGTTATGTAGCAACATACAATGAGCATACAACATACTTTATATAAAGCATTTACTTATTATTACACTTTGAAAGAAATCATAAAAACATAAGAAATGAGCATTTTAGTTTTTTTTTTTTTTTTTGTTTTTGTTTTTTTTGTTTTTTTTGTTTAATGTAACTGCCTTACATGATAGTAAATCAAAAATGATAATAGAATTGAATAGCTAAACCTTTTTTATGTATTCATAAGTCAAGGTAAATGTCGAAAAATCTCCAAATTAGAGAAGAAAAAATACCAATAAAAAATCAGTACAGAAAAATTCAGTGGCAATTGAAAAATTAGGTATTATTATAGACTCTAGACAATTATTTACACAATGGAAGTTGTAGACTGACCATATACTTAATGTTTCAGTAAAATGTAATGTCTCAGTTAAATGTAATAGAAAAAATTGTATACCTTTATTCACTGTTTTTTTTTTTTTTTTTTTTTTTCCCTGAAGAGTTTCATAAATTTCAGATTTCACTAAAAATTAATTTTAAACACAATTGGAATGCCAGTGACAAAAGGCAATTTTATGAGTTATAATAAATATATTTATATCTAAATAATAAGAAAAATGCTGATATTCGAGTTTATGTAAACTTTACAAGATTAAGATTAAACTGTAATTTTAAATTAAAAATATTCTAAAATGACCAGTTAAAGTTTTTTTAATTTAAATTATAAAAATAAGTAGTTAAAAAAAATAGGGTACAAAAGAAACAATAAAGAAGCTTTTAGTTATTGTGAACAGTTTTACTAAAGCCATTAAGTTTTAAATTAGATATAATGCTAGGTTATTATAAAAGATAATAAAGAAAAGATTTTTTACCTAACACAGTATTTTTAACATGTATATTTTTTCAATTTTATTGAAGATAAAATTTGAAAAACAATTACTTTTTTACAACATTTTGAAAACACTAATTAATTTTAGAGAGTATTAATGGAAATACAATATAACTATTATCTAATTGAAAATGTACACTTTTTTTAATATAGAGCACAAGGGCCATAAGAACATAGGACTCATTTCTAAGCTTGTAATATCTAATAATGATGATGATTTTCAGGAGTTTAAATATAAATTAGAAAGATTTAAAAATTTCTTTCCTATAACTACCGTTTCTGTGTTATGTTTAGTTTGTACTTTAACAAAATTTTAATAAAAACTATGCTACCATCTTTTAAACTATATATATTATCAGATTTTATTGTGAAGAGAACAGTTTCCAAAGTTATTAAATTCTGTAATGTTTACATTAGGAAAGTTTGAATTGGGAGATATGTCAATAATAACATTTATTTGTGATTTGACAACATTATTCAAATTACGGGATTCTTGTTGTTTACATACATTTTTAGAAAACATGATTAACCAATTCACTCACCTTAACTCCTTAAAAGAAAGATTATGCGTTCAAACAAAATTATGTGTTCGATAAGTTAAATAAAATGGAGTGGAATGATTTTCTTAATAACGCATGCGCAAATGTTCTTAGAATTTACGTATAATCTACGTACAATTTTGGTAGAAATTTCGTCCAAAAAACGCTGAATTTATGTTCATACATTACCTTATGCTTTATGTTCAGATTTCGTTGTTTAAACTGCCAATTTTGAACATGTTGGTTAAATTTACGTTAGTCAATGACAATAATGGGACTTCACTTCCGAGTGTGGAACGAATTTTGGACGAACGAAACAAGAATGGGGCGAAATACGAACGTATGTGCTGTGTGGGAACGTATAACAAAGTTTTCTTAAAAAGGGAAACCAAGTTTAATTTGCATGTGGGCGGCCGACAGTCTATGATCAGTACTGTCTATAATATCTTTATCTCGAGTTATAATTTTAGCTTTCTTTAATTATGGTGCTATTAACGATATTTTCACCGATTTGAAAGTACTCTCTACCTATTTTGAATCTTCTTCATCAGATCCTCTAATCATTTTACCGCTTTTGGATTAAGTATGTGGTACTTCACTTTTAAAGTGAATATGGTATTGATATTTTTTAAGTTCTCGTAAAAACTGCATTTACTGAAAATTTAAGTTTTAAATACGCCACAACGATTATTCCGAAAATTAAGGTGCTGGTATCCTTTTTAATACATTCCACACGTTTCCTTGAGACACCATTTACTCTGACCCCAAAATAACGAATAAAAGCTGACCTGTTTCTCATAAAGTTTTGTCATCACTGCTATATAGAGACTGGATATAGTATCTAACGGAGTGTCTCCTATATGGTGAAAAGTTGCTAAAAAAGATTAACGATATAAATAAGACTCTCTGATACAAACAATTAGCAAACAACACGCACCTCCAGAAGATATAAATAGCAATAATGAAATGGTTAGCACACAACATAGACAAGATTAAAACACAACAAGACTCAATTTAACAACACACCACAACAAGATGTTACTTATCAAAGACAGGTAATGAGATGAACCCTCCAAGCCTGCCACACACACAGGGCCTACCCGCAAATAAGCAGATGACGTAACTCAACATTACGACTCTGTCATACCCAATCTGTTGGTTGGGATTGGTTGGTTTAGGTTGTGAGTTGGTTGGTTATTTGGTTGGTTGGTTGGTTGGTTAGTTAGGCCAAATTGATCACTCGATGATCTTTCTTTAAAAGAAAACAGTTTAGTGGGCCCAAAAATAATCGCCTCCGCTCTTTGGCAAAGTCGCTGATTAGATGAGTAGCACAACAATGCACGCATTTCTTGGGTCATTCTGTCTGTCCCAGACCTAGCCAAGCCCCCCCCCCCACACACACACACACTCCCTGATCGACCATTAGGTCCAGCACACTTATCCCTAAACTTCTATCTTAACTTTATTTTTAACTTAACTTTATTTAATCCGCGACAGGGGCTACACTACAGTCATAATACATGGCAGGGCAACTGTCGTTTCCCTCTTCTTTCCAGCCTCAAGTTCAGACCATAAAGGGGTAAATCTACTTTCTTAATATCTTTCTCTCGTGTTTACTTTACAGGTTAGGTAATAATTCCATTTTTAGTTTAGTCTTTTGCCTGTCATTTCCAGTTGCCTTCCTTCAACCTTTCCTCCGCTCAGAATGAGTTTATCTAAATTTTCTCTAGGACTATCAGGAAGTCCATCCACTCGGCAGTTAGGATTCCGCGAGCCAGATAGTAGGCCACCAAACAGGGTGGCACAGATCGAGGTCTAGGAAGGACATGGTAGGGTTAATCTACAATGATGAGTTACTTGGCAATATGGTCAGCATAAGCTAGAAGTTACGACCCCTGGGGCTAACTTCTGCAACCCTGCCAAATGGACGACATTCCCTGAGGGACCACAGCTCGACTTTTTTTATGCTGCCTTCAGCACCCCCCCCCCCTTTTTATTTTTTTAACTTATCAATTCTTAATTTATGTCTAGATTTTTCACCCCTGAAACTAATGCAAGGTTCAGCTGGTATTTTTGAGCAAGCCGAATCATGGGAGTTCCGCAGGGTGAACCAAAGTTCCGTTTCAATGACTCACTAGCTACGGTTTCAAGACCTAAGTCTTCGACTGTCGCCTCATAAAATTTTCTGCTTCTCCTTTAAGCCATCCGTATTCCGTCTTGAAGTGGAACAAACTAAATTCATCAGGTTACATGGTTAGCCATCTTTTTGGTCCGCGTTGTTCGAGTCACGCTTATTAACTCCGGCATCATGAGGCCCACTAGAGTATGCAGTAGTCTTCCAAATTCCTCCAACGACCGGTATTCTTCTGCGTTCGATCTCCAATGGCACCTGCGGCGCGACAGGCTTGAGCCGGGTACTTTAAAGTAGGCCTTTATTTTGCAGAATGATTTTTACACGGACGATGCTTTAATGCAAAGTGATTCCCTAAAATCTGTAAAGGACTTGTAGCGTCAACTAAATGAAATATTAAAGTGCGATAGTATGTCACTACACAAGTGGTGTAGAAATCGTTATGAGTTTACAGTGAATTGATGAAATGGTTAACCCCTTCTCGAAAAAAGAGAAATGTCAGCATTTTGTATTTTGGGGAAACCGGCAAAGACTGCTTGAGTTTCAAAGTAAAAATTGAACAACATGCATATATAACCAAACGCCATGTATTGTCGATAACAGCGAGAATTTTTTCAATCTCGGAGTCTTAGGACCTGTGATTTCGAAAGCTAAGATATTTATGCAGAGACTGTGTCGATTAAAAATTGACTGAAGTGAAAAACCCATCTAAAAAGATGGAGGCGTGGAGTCATTTTTCAAACTCTCTGAATGCAGTAAATGACATCAATATCGTTAGATGCATTTTAGTCCCTAGAGCAACGTTAATTGAGTTTCACGGGTTATGCGATGCGTCAGAAATTGCCTTTGGGGAGGTCATTTATTGCAAGTCGCGTTCAGAATCTGCTCAGATGTTGATCAAATTTATAACTAGCAAATCTAGGGTTGTTACAAGAAAGAAACTGGCCATGCCTAGGTTAGAGTTGTGTGCCTCAATCCTATTATCAAAATTAATGAAACGTGCCAAAAAGAAAACTGAAAACAATGACATCTATCGTCCGTATGGTAAAAAAATATGGAAACTAATTTATCATTTATAAAACGAAGTAACTTTATACGGGACTCGGTATTCCAATGACACTATAGTCTGCTCTCTCTGTTGGATTTTTGGTCACACTATAGAAGAGCATTCGGATCAAATTGTGTACAATATATAGGAGAACCCAATTGACTTTAAGCGATATCAATTTATCGATCAATACTTTCTACCACTAGAACTGTACTGCTACTGTATCACGACCGAGAGGGAGATTACATTGACTCCGTACGTTATTACCACATGGAAACTCGACAAAGTTAGCTATTTTATTGGTGACTCTTTTAAATCAGTTTTCAGTTGGTAAGATAGCGTGCACAGAAGATGAAAAGGGAGATAGACATATGAATTATCGTTTTGGCGACTAGAGCAGCAGCTTCATATATCCACGATAGTAATTTGTTTGATATGTGGGGGCACATTAAGATACTGATTTCAGTTGACTTACAATAAAAAAAACTTAAATATTCTACTATAATTGGACAAGTTTTTTTTAAAAGTGCTGACAATATATAAGTGCTTAAAAAAAGTTAAAATGAATCAAACACAAATTGCTTTAATTTCAAAACTCCGGACAAAACATCAGCATCGATGAGACTATTGAAGTTGGTTCAATAAAGAGATAGAAAACTGTTGTAACTGTAGGTCTTTCGAAATATTCTCTAGGACCGATAGTCCGGCAGATTTGCTATTTCTTCGTTTCCTTGTACAAGTTTCCAAAAATACAATGTTCTCATAGCAAGATTCCGGATAACTGCTCTAACTGGATCCATTTCAGTACCACGATGTACTTAATTCATTGATGTAGTATCCTGCATATGGACCGAAGGGTTTTGTTTTGCACTGTTTGCCCTCAATTCCCAAACTGAGACTGCATACAAAGTATGAGCCTCAGTTTGGGTTGGTTTGGAGAGCTACGGTTAACCGTTAAGCACTTCAAGGCGAATGAGACGGGGAGCTACAACTTAAAGCACAAGCGCCTAAAACCTGGGATAAGAAATCCGCAAGTCGAACGTGATTAGACATTTAAAGAGAGTGACGTAGTGCGTTTACTAGACAAGCGTCTAGGGGGAGGAACATTCCTAATGGTAGGACTGAAAATTTTTCGCCTCTCAGTGGTAGGGATTTTCGTAGGGGAAAAGGGATAACTGATCGTATAGCGCATCCAGGCAGGAATATTCCATCCATTTCTCTCGACTGTTGTGCTCATATACTAAATTTATTAGGAAGATATAAACTATTAGCGGAAAATATCACAATTGAGATCTTTAAGAAATGCGGGAAAAATGTTTCTTAATCCACTTCTATTGATAAAAATCATAGCGAGTATAGAAGAGAAAAAATCCGTACGTCTAGATATAAAATATTAATACAAGTTTTTTTATATATAGATATATAAAAACGAAAATTGTGACAATAAATTGAGGTGTTAAGGAAATATGTGAAGTTTCATGGACATCCACACTTCGTGAAAGAAAAAATATAACTAAGTATGGGAAAGGAAAATTTAGATTCATTCGTCCAGGATTTTATGATCACATATCAAAGTTGCAAACTATTATTAACGTTAAAAAATCAAAATGTCACAAAAAAATTAGATCTTTTAAGAAATATTATTCAAGAAAGTATTATATTAATATATTAATATTATATTAATATATTAATATTATATTAATATTTAATATTAATATATTAATATTATATTAATATTTAATATTAATATTATATTAATATTTAATATTAATATTATATTAATGTTATATTAATATTAAATATTAACTTAAATATTATCATTTACACGTACACATTATTATTCGCTTCAAAAGTATTAGTTTCATTACGTCTTTGTGACACTTACATAGCTCCAATCAGGATACAATCCTTTTATTATTTAGAAAACCTACACTATTTCCACCAGAAACTTCTAAATACAGTAGATTGAGTTTTATATTAAAAAAAAAAAAATGGTTCCTCTTGTCCAAGAATTGCACAAGGTAAAATCTTACACTTATGCAATTTCATTAAAATGGAGTCCAAACTCTTGTAGATCTTTCAATATTAGTTCTTGGTTTGCTGTAGAGCACTTCACCCTACCATTTTGCAGCATAATGGTTAATGAGACCGGAATCTACGGCTGAAAGCCGATTCAAAATAGCTACGAAAAGCTATGCCACAGGGGAATTCAAACCGGAGAACTCCGGTATGAAGGTCAGCGTCCTAACCATTCGGCCATAGTTTTGCATTTTAGTTCTTCTAAACCTGATATTTTTAATACTTTATTGTTTGATTAGTTAAACACTTTAATAAAGCACAATTTAATATCGACCGATCTCCGAAAGGAGCAACACTTTCGAACATACCACTTCTCAATTTGAACACATTGTCCGAGAGTAGTAGTAGTAGTTCTTTAAAGTCTAATAGAAGTAGTTCTTTATGGCATGGTCTTTTAGTGTTAGTCTTTCTAAATATGAAACTGACAGATTTAATCCTTTAATGCTCTACTCACTTCTGCCGATCACTTTGGATAGAATAGATAATGAATTTAGAATTTTAATAGTCATAAATCTTGACTTTAAGAATTTTCTTGAGGTAAAATAATATGTAAATGTTCAAATTACTGAAGACGTAAATAAGATAACTGCTTACCTTTTGTTAATTCTGAGAACTTGCATGAAGAATCTGTAGAATTTGCATTAGCGATGAAAACAGAACACGGCTGTTGAACACAAACACTTTTTATTCCACAACACGATCAATAGAGAATTAACTGACAACTGAATACAGAATTATGAATTATGTTACGCTTTAAACCCGTTGCATATATGAATAAGAATAGAATACAGGAACAACATTTAAAAACCGACGCCGAAAGTCCAACCGTTTTTCTCCTCTCCCGTTTGTTTGTTTTTTTCTTCCACTGCTCCATAGCGCAATCTATCTTTCGGTGGCGAAATTAATCTAACACACTTATCGAAGCATACTTTAAATCAAATGTATGAATTGTACACAGTAAAACAAATATGAAGTTTTACACTGTCTGCCATGGGAGTCACTGGTGACCGGCAAGGCAACAAGTAATAAAAGTACATAATTATAGTAAATATAGATGCTGATAAATTTTTCAATACCTTTATTATAATGGTTTGAATAAATTAATGCAATATAGAACATACAAAATTTTTTTAGTGCATTAAAAATACACATTTTAATCAGTGAATATTGCGATGAGACAGACTGAAACACTCAAGGCAAAGAGGTGAATCAAAGCAATAGGAACAATGTCACCACATTTTAGTCAAATTTTTGCTCTCGTTTTTCATAGCTGCTTTAAATACAAAAGAATGGGAGTAATAACTGAGCAATCAAAGCACAATTCTTTGGGGGGGGGGGGGAAGGGCAATCGTAACAACTGTTGGAGTTACCAGTGACTCCCACCACGAAAACTGCTTCAAGACTGATTTTATAACTCATTTTATCTGCTGCAAATAATATTTCAGCATATTGATAAGGTTACTAACCTATTCTTTTGTACTAGAATATAGCCCATCATATGACGGGATTAGTAAAATTTTTAATATTCCAAAACTGTTAAGTACCCAATGAGGCAGGTAAAAATGTTTGTTTTTGGGCTGAGAACTATCTGGTTCACTCTCAATAATTTATCGTCATACTCCTCTAGAGTCTCCCGATCCTGTAATGCAGTTTAGAATCACATTGAATTCATTTAGTCAAACCGTGTGGTTATGTATAATAAACAAACACACAAAAGAATAAACTTCTTAATTTCCAAATATATGTAAATTAAAAGTTAGATATTTATTAGTCCGTGAAATAGACTCCTAGACTTATATGAAAAGAATTTATTTTTAATACAGGTAGTAAAAGTTTCATTGCAACAAAAAATAATCGACGATTAAATTTAAAATTATCACGTATGTACGTAATCTATTATTTAAGTCAAATATAAAAGAAAATCACTTACGTAATATCTAAGTTCAGTGATAAAAAATATTAAAATAGTGTAGACGATATTTAAATAGTTTAAAATATGAAATGATTAAATGAGATGTTTAAAGGAATGACGTCACAATGCTAGAAAAATTGTTATTTTTACTTATTTATTAAGTGATAAATGATAAATTTAATCGCCTGATCTTAACAGGGGAAAATAGGGCTTGAAATAATGGCATTAAACTCTCGAAAATGAGAGAAGGGGTGGATTTCGAACGTTTTAAAGACTACAGTATTTTTTGCTGTGATATGAAGCATATTTATACAAATTTGTTTTAGAATCGGATCGATAGTTTAGGAGAAGATAAACTTTATTAGTTTGAATGGATGCCTCTATCCATCCCAGGTGCAACCGCTTCATAAATTGGAGGACAGACGTACAGATAACTTAGGCTATTATTATATAGGGGATTAGCGTGCAGTAAAACATGAGAAATCAGTTAACAATAACAATTTATTGCCATAACAGAAAAACAATAAAAAACTTAAATTGCTACTCCAAACAAATCTCCTAACACATCTCCAAACTGAACATAAAAACCATTAAAGAAGGAAGATAAAGTATTTAAATGTTTTTATTTAGATTTGATTTTTCTAATTAAATAACGTCAAATTCAGATATTGAGTACTAAAACTTGAATAAAAAAATTTAAGTAGTATAAATAGTTGACTAAATTATATTTATATAAAAGGTGAGAAAAATACTACAATTTGGTTGCAAAAATAAAACACATACATGTTGAGCTTTTAATTCCTCCTTGTCTTATTTTAATTTTCTTTTTAACTGGAACTTGTGAACCTGACAATGCGGTGTGTGGCAGTTAGTTACTAGAGTTGTACTGTGTGTACTAGCGTGCATAACCTAATAAAGTTTATTCTTTGTGTAAAAATGTATTATAAATTTAAAATTGAATACAAAAGCTGATTTCTTAAAAATAAATTTAAAAAGAAAGTACGACAGATACTGGCATCCGGCTGAAACTCTGGCCAGATATCCGGTATCCGGTTAAATTGACATCAGTTGCATCCCTAATATCAATGTATAAAATCTTTCAGGTTGATTCAACGAGAGAAATTTATTAAAAAGTTAGAGAATTTTAAATTCTCTTACAAAAGGTTAAATATAAAAAGGTAAAAAAAAAAATTATACATTATATGTATGTCGCCGTTAAAGTGTATATTCACTTATTTCATGAAATAACTAGTTATTTCAGTTAAAGTATAAAATAGAGGAAAAATTTCATACATAACCTAGACCGTTAAAGTGAAAATAAACAGTTTCAAAGTTTATTAATTTATTGATCATACATAATTAAAATCTCTTTAAAAATATATTTCATCCCTGTTGCCAATGATAAATTTATAAATAAGGAAAAGTAATAAAATTTATTACTGCTCATATTGCTAACGTTAACGAAAGGAAAAAAAAAATTGCAGAAATAGTTATATTTAAATATTATAAAACTAAAACATACATAATTGCAAAGCAGCTATATAAGTGGTTCCAAACTGACTAAAAAGCATCTAGAACTGGTTCCAAGAACTTTCTAGTGCCGTTTATTGATCAAGTAGAGGAAACTAGGGTAAAATGGTCCGTTTTTGTGAATTTTGAGTGTTTCCTCTTAAACCAATGATTTTTTTCATCTGAAAATATATATGCATATTACCTATATATTAGGCTTTATATTACATTCAGTCAAAACCAATTACTGTAATTATTTTTATTATATTTTTTTTAAAAGCAAGTGACAAACTGGGCCATTTTACCCCGACCCCGGGGTAAAATAATCCATGGCACGGGTAAAATGGACCGCAAAAAATTTCTAAAGATAACTTAAATGTAGTACATTATTTAATAGTACAAACCCTAAAATGTATTATATTTATTTTCTATAGGTTCAATCTGTACATATAAATATATACATACATAATATTAGCGAATATTGAAGTTAATGAATGATATACCAAAAGATTTGTGTGTTACTAAAAGTCTGCTATTTTCTTGAGAAGCAGTAGGGTCTGGAAGACTCATGACAATATCTTCAACATTTCCGAACGATTCATCAACATCGTCAGGGAAAATGAATACATTTTGATTAGGTTTTTGCCTTATAAATTTCACAAGAAAGTAATCGTTTTTTCCTGTTATTAAACCAACAAAATGAACCACTGTCTTTTTTCTCAAAAATTTAACCAAAACATACTTGCCAACTTTTAATTCATTATCAAAATCAGCATCGTGCTGTGAATTGCTTTCTTTATCACTGTAAACAGACATTTTCCGAATCACTCCAATTTTCCTATCCACATAAATTTTCTTTATTTGCTTTAAAATGCACAGTTTTATATTTTTTCCTCATAGTTAGGACTTAATAACTAAAGCAGCATTTTTCTGTTTTAATTTTTTCTCTTTCTCTTAGACATCTTTTTCAATCATCGTTTCCACTGGTGTATCAGTTAGAATTTTTGATGCACCCTTCTTTTGTTTGTTGCCTTGCGCATGCTAGCTTTTGCCAAGGGGCGTAATTCAAAAGGTGATATTGTTTGCAACTGATGATTTTCACTTTGTACTGATTGTGATGCATTTGGTAACTGATTATCTATGCTTACGCTTGATTTTTGATCACCTCTACTTGGTAATTCAAAATATGGTGACGGTTGATCAGTCACACAGAGATATTGAATATCCTCAAAGACGTTTTCATTGAATGGCCATATATCTATTACTTTAAATCCTCATTGCATGTTTTTTAAAGTAAGACACATAAAATCAACTTAGAAAAGCATATGGGATACAGAAATAAAAAAACAAAAACAAAACCTGGAAAATGGACTATGGTCCATTTTATCCCATGTGTAATTCTGATAAAAGGAGTCCGAAAAAAAGAACGAATCTTGTATTAAATTGTTTTAGCTACATTAAACATAATACATTATCTTAGCTCTATTGTGAGAAGTTAAATCCTCCAAATGAAGAGAAGATATGTTATGATGAAAATATTTACTTCTGACTACCACAAATCAACTTTCTAGAATAAAATAGCTAAATTGTCAGCTAAACACACAATTACACATTCATTTTCAAGACTGCAGTGCTGTCATCTATGTATGAATATTAAACAGTGAAAATAAATAAAATAGGGGTGGTCCATTTCACCCCGGTCTCCCCTAATCGTTATTTTATAGAATACCTAATTAGATCATGGAATTTAATAATTTTATATGCTTTAACTAACTTTTCTAGTTATTTCATGAAATACCTAGTTATTCTATAAGATAACTGACTTCACATTTTAACATATACACATGCAATCAGATAACCAAACTTACCAGGTATAAAAATTACATTTCATAAAAAAATAGGTAACTACATATCATTAAAAAATGAAACTTGTTATATTTAAAAGTAACGATAGAACAGCTCTAATCAATTGCTTAACGAACTTTAAAGATAACTTGTTTATTCACGGATAAAGCATTTTTAGAAACAGTTGTACACCTACAACCAAATGTCATATGAGTATGTTAATTAGAACATAACTTTACAAAAAAAAAAAAAAAAAAAAAAGCTATCTTTCAGTGAAAGTTCTGAAAATTTGTGAAATGTGTTATATACTTTGACATCACAATTCAAAAAAAATTCTGAAAAGTTACTAAAAAATGTTAATCATAACAACACATGCAGTCACTGGAAGTCAAACTGACATTTCTGCTATGTGATGTATAAATTTGAAACTTCCAAAACCCCTACACACTTTAACATTTACATTTTAATCGAATTTAGTGTTATATCCGGAAATAAATACTTAAAAAGGATTAGTAATTAAAAGACAGATTAATATTTGAAAAAAAAAAAAAGCTTGAAAATTGAAAATTAGTAATTTTGACCAAGTTATTAAGGTTTTATTTGGGCGGGGGGGGGTTACTCGAATCAGCAGCATACTTTAAGCTACACGTATCCCTTGGGTAGCGCTAAAAGTGCAAGAATGGAGCAATGTGTACAGCCTTGGAAGCTTTGTGTGTTTAGCATACTAACGCTAGAGGGATGTCACAGGTATAGAATTTCGAACTAGAAAATATTTCCCCAGATCCATCGCAGTTGCGGCATTTCGTCTGGAGACCGGTCACATTGTATCGCCAAACACCTTTACCGCACAAACATCTATAACAGCCCCTTGTGCACGCATAATTTTAAAATGAACAAAGACCCCCTTGCAGAGTGTCTATCTTTGGAACAGGAAAACCTCTATAATCGATATTGGAAGGCAAGAGATCTTGCAGTAGACACCCACAGATTTTCTTTTAATATTCTTATTGTTCGTTTTAATATTCTTATTTCTTATCTTAACTTTTTTTAAGTTTATTTTAATTTTTTTGTAATTATTTAAGGCTCCAATCTTAAACATCTGTGATGCAGGGAAGAGAATGATGTAGAATCAAGAGATTCTACAATTATTTTTAAATAAGGTTTGATGTCATAAAAACTTATGGCGAATTCACCTCTATGGGGTCTTTCCAAGCCCATACTGACCAATGACAACAATGGTAGATGATACTGACCTCGTAGAAAGACAGTAGGAAAGTTCTGTTTTCAATGCCTGAAAATTCCACAAAATGTAAGATTTTTAATTTTTGATGTCGTTTTCAAAAGTCAGACATTTGCAATTCTGGCATCTCAATGTTTAGAAATTAAGACATGCATAAAATTGCTGAATGCATAACAGTTATTTCTTACAAGAAGTATTGCAAAATATATAACTAGTATTTAAAAAAAAAAAGTGACAACATCTCATATACTGTAAAACTTCCTTATGAATTTACAAAATACCAAATTTTATGAAATGATAGATTAAACTCTGTAATCAATCCTCACAAACTTAAATTACTTATAGAGGTAATCTCAATTTATAAAGAGGACATCACGTTATGAAATTTCAACAAATGAACAATTTTTTTAAACTCTGTAAATGAATTAATTAAACCCAAAGTTGTTCCTAATAACGAACAATTTAAACCAGCGTTTCAGTTTTATTTGGAGCCTTACGATCTACTGTTTTGCTCAGGAGGGCTAATGAAACCTATTGCTTAAAACAGACCCCGAAAGGCTACGAACAACCATGCCATAAGCGGGATTCACACCCACGAACTCCGGTACTGTGACACACGTATCATTGGTATGAGATTTGTTGGTTGGAGGTGAGCTAAAATAATCAACTGCGGACATAAAATATATACAGAAAGAACCTTACGTGTAGAATTCAGAAAACAATCTAGTTAACTTTATGTTAATCATTGATAAAGAATATGAACATCTTTCTGTTTACAAGTACGGAATTAATAGAAAGAGCTTTTTTTTCCTATTTTTTTTAATGGAACTTTGAACAAACATATATTACAGTAAGTTTATAATCCGGTATAACTTCAAGCTGCTTCAATGTATTTTCTCTTATTATGTGACGTGAATACATGGTTGATCTATAAAATGCAAAAAATAAATACTAGCATTAACTTTAGTTTGTTCTGTAGTCTTCGTACTCCTTCAAAATCAAATTCTTTTCTTTAATGAATTTGTTGATCTCCGTTCTTCCGCAGTTCAATAATTCAGCTAACTTTCTTGCCGATTTGACATTCTCATACTCACGCAGAACTTCAATGCTCTGCTGGAGATTTACAAAAATGCATTTCGACATCGTTGCAACTGAGATCATTGACCAACTAATGAAATAAAACTGGCGTGAATGACATTTTTGCTGACAGAGGTGCATTTCTTCCTTAACTTTACCAATTGGAATTTCAAACAAAGGCCCTAGGACACCTTCAACACGTGATTGTCCAATTCCTCTCTTAGTTTCTATGGATGGTGCAATAGGGATTCTCTATCTGAAGGGTGTGGGGAGAATACAAGAGAGATAACAGATTTAATTACAATGCTTCCTGTTCAAGGAAGTAAATTGAGGGATATCATCAGAATCAGAACGAAATGGAAAACGGCCTCTAATGTGGCCTCCACACTATGGCCAATTGCTATAGTGTGTAATTCACCACTTCAATACTCGACCTGATGGCGACCTTGATCGATGGATCCACACACTGGGCCACTAAAAGAGCAGAGCGAGTGGATATGTCCATATAGTCTACTGCGTACTTTGGTAGCGCATGCTGGCTGTCTTTGATCTTTGGAATAAAAACCTTCTCCAAAGCCATCCTCCGCAAAGGTCATTTTATCGTCTGCCATCGTCGACCTCGATAAGCCATACCCCCACCAGACGGTGATAATGGTTTGCAGTGTACCATAGTGTGGAAGAGCCTATAGGGTTATTAGCATGGATGACTCTAAGTAAGAAAATATTTTCTGAACAACCTACAAAGTTTTCTGAAAAAGTATACGGTATTAATTTAAAATAAAAACTATATTAAGATTAATTTATGGAGCCGAACGATGGCCGATTGGTTAGGGTACTGGCTTTCGGTACTGGAGTTCGTGGATTCGAATCCCGCAGTTTATGTTCGTAGCCGTTCGGAATCGGCTTTAAACTGTAGGTCCCGGTCTCGTTAGCTCTCGTGTTGCAAAAAGTAGACCCTAGCACTCCAAACTAAATTAATTTATGGATGTCAAAACTAGAGCTGAATGATAACTGAATTTTAATATTGTAATTTATCGTTTACCATATATTATGGTCTAATATGTAACACCTTATTATAGACTTGCAAATATAATTGTGTTCATTATAAAATTATACAAACATACATATATGAATGTGTGTGTTGGTTATCTAGAAAAAAAAATTCAGTTTCCTAATCTGAATACATAAATTTAAATTTTAACATATTGCTTTAAAAAAATCACACAACATATTATTACACTTCTTCAGCCGAAAGATGGCCGAATGGTTAGGGTGCTGGCCTTCGGAACCGGAGTTCGTGGGTTCGAATCCCACTTTAGCATGGATGTTCGTAGCCTTTCGGAATCGGCTTTAAGCAGTAGGTCCCGGTTTCATTATTCCTCGTGTTGCAAAAAGTAGACCGCAGCACTCCAAAACCAAAAACCAAAAATTACAGTTCTTCGGTAGAAAAAAGATCTGTGGACGAGGCAAAAAAGAAAAGTTATAAAATTTTCTAATTATCTTCAAAATTTGTTTATACATTTTTTTTTAAAGCGAAAGATGGTTTTAAATTTTTTTCTTTTTTTTTTTTTTAATTTTTAGAAACAAATTTTTCCGAAAATTCTTTTCAAATTTTCGGGTTGGGGGGGGGGAAGGAATTTGTTTTTTTATAATTTTCGAAACAGACTCACACAAATTTTCGGAGCAGAATCACCTATGGTTAAAAGTAAGGTGTGATCCACTTTTTGTACTATTAACATAAATCGGCATTATTTCTACAAATTCTTTTTCAAACATTAGAATTCTTTTTCACTTTTTTTATTTAATAAATTTTTTTCCTAAAATTAAAATTTACATAGATTAACTTTACACAACCCTTCCTGAACCTACTTAAAAAAGTGAATACTATGTAGTTTTTTACCTAATGGTGAATGTATAATATAGGATGGTAAACTTAATCGATGTCATATTTTAAAAAAATTAATTTTCCAAAATTTCGCAACGAAAATTTGAAAAACACATCTGAAAAATTTAAAATAGAATGTTTGAAATTTGTGAAGTTATAGTTTCTTTAATACTTATATAAATCATTGAAAATCATTAATTTAATTCATTGTAAAATAGAAGAAACAAATAAACCTAGTAATAGAAATACATCAAGTAAAAATAATATTCTAATGTGAAAATCTTTCGAAACAGTGAATAAAGGCTTCACTGCAGTTTAGGGTGCTCCCAAATTTTGATTCTTTATGTATATTTATCAACGCAAAGTGTGTGAGTTTTCCCACACATAGCAACTTAAGGGGTATTCCGACTGTAATTGTGTATAAAATTTTGTACACTGTTTTAAATATTTTAATATTTACAGTTTATGCATTTTATTGCATTTTCATTAATTTTATAAATTAACTATATTTTCTGTAAACGCAGAATGATTTAGAAATAAAAAAAAAAATAAATAAATCGTTCTCCATACGTTTGTGAAACCGAAACTAGAAGTTTCTATAGGAAGGAATGGCAACGGTTCATTTTTTCGAAAGTTTCTAGGAACGGTATGGCAACGACTTGAAATTTTAGTGCTGCCACCTGTTGTTGAAATGAGTTATTTTGGAATTTTGTAGTGCTGCCATCTGTTGAGGGATGTACGATTTCTGTAAAATATAGGGGTACCGGGAATCGAACGTGGAACTCCGCGGTGGGAAGCCAGCGACTTATCCGCTGACCCACAAAGACTTTGGTAGAGGGAAGGTTAAAATGCAAGCCATGAATTTTCGAAACATGAATACAACTTTCTTTCACTTTTAAATAAAATATTTAATTCAATTTCTTTTACAGACATGATAATGCTACCTTTTGTAGTAAATTTATATTTATTGTCTAACAAAATATTTCACCGACATACCAGGATGTACTCATATCAATAAAATATGTAAATGACGAATTTTCGAGACTATAACATTTGTGGATGTTGAAAAGAATAGTTTAAACTTAGAACTTTTAATTAAGTTTTTAGTTTAGAAAATTTTATTTATTACAGAACTTTCAAAATCCTCTATTACAAATTTTTGTGCGAAAAGTTTTTAATTTTTTTTTTCTTAAATTTAGAATTGTTATATATTTTATTTTGTTACAGAGATTAATATTTTTTTTTTTTTTTTTTTTAGCTTAGAACATTTTATTTATTACAGAACTTTCAAAATCCTCTGTTACAAATTTTTGTGCGAAAAGTTTTTAAAATATTTTTTTTTTCTTAAATTTAGAATTGTTATATATTTTATTTTGTTACAGAAATTGGTATTTTTATTTTTCAAAACTTTTTTTTTTTTTAAGTTGCGAATTTCTTTAAAACTCAAATACTTATTTATTGACTTTCTGCTAATATTAGAAAATAAATTTTCCCATTCGAAGTACATTTCATTGTATTTTCAGACTTTGTAAAGTCGATAGAACTTTTAACTCAGTTTTTAGCTTAGAACATTTTATTTATTACAGAACTTTCAAAATCCTCTATTACAAATTTTTGTGCGAAAAGTTTTTAAAATATTTTTTTTTCTTAAATTTAGAATTGTTATATATTTTATTTTGTTACAGAAATTGATATTTTTACTTTTCAAAACTTTTTTCTTTTTAAGTTGCAACTTTCTTTAAAACTCAAATACTTATTTATTAACTTTCTGCTAATATTAGAAAATAATTTTTCACATTCTAAGTACATTTTATTGTATTTTCAGACCTTGTAAAGGCAATGTTTTAAGTAATATATTACTGTCGAAATAGATCATATTTACTTTAAATAAGTATAAGAATTAATGACTTATTATTACTAATGGTATCTTTTTCCAAACATTTTAGAAAAATATATTTTACAAGTCATTTTCTTTATTCTTTCAGTTCATTGATTTTGGCATTCCCCAAAGGGAATTTTCTACCCTCTCCGGTGAAATTCAGGCCCAACCTTTAGTGCAGCCAGCTCCTGGTCCTTCTGGAAAAAGAAAAAGGGAAAATTTTGAAAGTTTATCTCCCGCCAAGCAAGCAGCAGTAGAGGATGTATTTAACGATCCTTCGATGGATGTCTTTTTCGTGAAAATGATGGAGTCAACTACTAGTAATCTTCTCCCTGCTAACAATGCGTCTATGGGGTATACTTCTACAAGTGGAAATACATCTGAAAATGAGAGTGTTTATAAGAGACATATAGGCGATAATGTGTGTGTGACGCTTGAACTATTTAGAAATAAGCTTTCTGTACACATAAGAAAATTTTATGAAAATCGAGAAGATGTAATGTTGCCTACTAAAACAGGTGTTGTGATGGACATGAAAACGTGGTATGATTTTTTTTCCAAATTATCTAATTTTAATTTCATTTATACTAAATCATCTTTCATAGCCAGCAATAACATATTAGCATTAAATTATAAAGATTTCATGTACATACAATCCATAAATCGACAACATTCAATTCAATTAAATATTACCCAAGTTAATAATTTAAAAGACTGTGTACATGATTTAAATGCTATGGCTGTGGAATATATATTTCTCAAAAGGTTTCCCTATTTTGTACAATGTGAACGAAAACTTCTACCAATTTTATCTCTAGAAGAAGAAGATCTCTTGCTTACAAAATTAATAATTTGTATCGAAAATGCATTAGGGGAAATCTTTCGAGATGTATTTAAATGCAATGGGTGTATCATCGATCACCCTAGTCAAAGACAACATCCATGTTTAACTACATCATGCTTGGAAAAATTTCAGATGTTGGGTAATGAAATATTTTTATTATTAGATATTAAAGCAATAGCATCTGAATTTGTTGAAAGTGTAGGTTTTATAAGTGAAAATTTTTTGAAACATTTAAGTGTGAGATCTATAGAGGAAATTATTTTTAAAACTATGTAAAAATGTATAAGGTATATAAAATAAATTATGTTGATTTCTTTCTCTATATTTGTGCATGTGTGATTTTTGTAATTCATCTGTATTTTTACAGATTTAATTTTAACTCATTTTATTTATTTATTTTTTTAACTTATCACATGTTAGGTTATTTCATGGAAGTTAAAGAAAATAATATTAGTAAGTGATATATTAAACAAGTGAAAGAAAAAGGGAATAACTACATGGGAAAAAGAATTTAGTAGGTTCTGTTACTTTAACAAATATTTATCTCACGAAATGCAATGTTTATGTAGTTGTATAAATTTAACTTCGATTACTTCAAATTTAATTACTGTAGATAGTCATGCTTACCTAATTATTTTGTCTCCTAACAAATGTGCTAATATCATTATCACGCGATCATAATCGCATGATATTCTAGGGCTACCTCTATAGAGTTTAACATTTAAATTCTTTGTCATAGGTTAAATTCATTTTGTAAGAAATGACTTACTCTAATGCATTGGCCAAATCTTACAAATTTAGTGCTATCTTAATACTGAAAGTTGTGGAAAACTGTCCATAATACAGATGTTCCTTATTCTAAAATACTCATTGAAGGAAATTTAGTGCTGTTTGTTAAATGTATTATTTTATAACATATCTTAAACGTAATGCTTCTTAATATAAGAGTATATTCACAACTGAGATTATTGTTATGAAGTTTAGAATTCATGTTTTCCTCTAAATATACTGTATATGTAAGAAATCTTAATTTATTTTACTAACATATTCTAATTCTCACAAGTTTAGTCTAGTTTATATTGTCGTCTTAAACCTTAAGTTTAAATTATCTGTTGAATTCTTTCAATTTACTGTCTAAATTCAATTTCATAAAAGAATAAATTTATGGTAATATCATTATCTTATTCAAAACTTTAAAAATTATAAAATTAATACACCCTTAAAAAATTAATATGCCTCTTAAATAAATTCGTGAAAATGAAGTTTTAATTCTTTTACTTTTTTATATTGCATTTTATATTTAACTATTTATGTGTACAAGAGTGAAAAAACATTTCCTTCATTTAGCAACTGTGTAATATAAATATCATTTCATATTTTAAACTGTAAGAATATCCATTATTAAAATATTTAAAGTTTTTTTTTCTATAAATCATTTACAAATTCACAGTTTAAATTTAATAAATTTTTAAGAGACATAAAATTTTATATCTTATTTATATCGGAAATAGTGTGTACGTTTCACAGCTAACAAAACATATTTGCAACAATAACATCTCAGAAGCTATTACAACCTTATAAGCTTCCTCTTTTCCATGAATTTAACATAGTATGTTCCATATTTCTCAGTGGAATTTTCGTTATTCTTATGGATTTTACAACATTAATATAATTTATTTCACCTAACAATGAGAGAATGGTGGGGCGCTGCTTTTCAGTACCGGAGTTTGCGATTTTGAATATCACTTTCGACATAGAAATTCTGGATCGTTTGAAATTGACTTGTGCACATAGAGGGTAAAATTATTCACTATTTATATATCTGTAAAGTAAATTTTGACAATTTTGAGAAACATTTTTTAAAAATAAAAATAATTTTAAACATCCTCTCATTTATATTTTTATAAGATTTACATGCATGGATTTCTGTTGCATAGTGCGAAAGAATGTGTAAAATTAGTATGTTAGGATATTTTCTATATTTTTTTGGGGAAAAAAAAAAAGGATGAAAAACGAATTCTTTAATAAGAGGCTTAAAAAGTATTAAAAATAATTCGGGTTATTTGAAATACCATTTTATTGCAATACCAATGGAAAAAATGATGTGTTCAAAGACAAGATTCAATATTAAAATATATCTTCCTATATAATTATATATATTCATGTATGAAGTTAATTTTTAATACCTATGTGTTATCTGAACATATGGAAATATATATTCCTTTGTATTAGCTAAAGTATATAGTCGAAAATATAATTTTTAGTAATTTGTACTATAACATTATAATTGTTTTCTCCTGAATTAGTAAGTTCGATGGTTGTTTTACGACATTTTTGAGGTTTCTTGAAAATTATTTGTCACAGAATATACCTATAATTGTTACTTATATTAGTAAAATTTACTTTCAGCTTGAGTGTTGAGTGGCATTCTACAAGTTAATATACTTGTGAATTTTTTTTTTTTATCTCGCGATTATTCTCTCGATTTTACTTATATTTCCAATTCGCATACAATGGAAGGTATATATATTACTTTATAGTATACTTCAATTGAATGTGCTAACTGATTGAATTTCTTCTATTCATATCATGTATCAAAATTTTAACCTATAACTTGATCAAAATGTTACGCAGTTTTTTGGATACTGGAATAGTTTACTAAAAGAGCCCTTAGATATAAGACGTTCGTTATTCAGGTGTTATCACATCGGTGCATTTAGATTTTTGTTTTCATAAATAAAAGTTCTTGGATCAGAAATGTCTTACTTTAGGATATAGTGTAAATACACGTAAGATTAATAATAAAAAAAATTTTAAGTCTTTTGAAAATTAGAATGCTAATACTTTATAATCTATATAACAATTAACATTTTCTTCCAATATTAAAAAATAAATAAAGTGAAAAATGTATTGTCTATACTTAAATTGTAGATGTATTTTCGTGAAGTAGGTAAATTGGATCATATTCCAGCTAATAGTTCTATGTGAATATCATTTATTTAAATGTAGCATATATACTATGTATGTATAAAAAAAAAAAAAAAAAAAAACACAGAAAATCTTTTCAAATCGCTGCAAAAGTATTCTAAGTTTACAATATGATCTATTTCGACAGTAATATATTACTTAAAACATTGACTTTACAAGGTCTGAAAATACAATAAAATGTACTTAGAATGTGAAAATTTATTTTCTAATATTAGCAGAAAGTTAATAAATAAGTATTTGAGTTTTAAAGAAAGTTGCAACTTAAAAAGAAAAAAGTTTTGAAAAGTAAAAATATCAATTTCTGTAACAAAATAAAATATATAACAATTCTAAATTTAAGAAAAAAATATTTTAAAAACTTTTCGCACAAAAATTTGTAATAGAGGATTTTGAAAGTTCTGTAATAAATAAAATGTTCTAAGCTAAAAACTGAGTTAAAAGTTCTATCGACTTTACAAAGTCTGAAAATACAATGAAATGTACTTCGAATGGGAAAATTTATTTTCTAATATTAGCAGAAAGTCAATAAATAAGTATTTGAGTTTTAAAGAAATTCGCAACTTAAAAAAAAAAAAAGTTTTGAAAAATAAAAATACCAATTTCTGTAACAAAATAAAATATATAACAATTCTAAATTTAAGAAAAAAAAATTTTTTAAAAACTTTTCGCACAAAAATTTGTAACAGAGGATTTTGAAAGTTCTGTAATAAATAAAATTTTCTAAGCTAAAAACTGAGTTAAAAATTCTATCGACTTTACAAAGTCTGAAAATATAATGAAATGTACTTCGACAGGGAAAATTTATTTTCTAATATTAGCAGAAAGTCAATAAATAAGTATTTGAGTTTTAAAGAAATTTGCAACTAAAAAAAAAAAAAGTTTTGAAAAATAAAAATATTAATCTCTGTAACAAAATAAAATATATAACAATTCTAAATTTAAGAAAAAAAATATTTTAAAAACTTTTCGCACAAAAATTTGTAACAGAGGATTTTGAAAGTTCTGTAATAAATAAAATGTTCTAAGCTAAAAAAAAAATATTAATCTCTGTAACAAAATAAAATATATAACAATTCTAAATTTAAGAAAAAAAATATTTTAAAAACTTTTCGCACAAAAATTTGTAATAGAGGATTTTGAAAGTTCTGTAATAAATAAAATTTTCTAAACTAAAAACTTAATTAAAAGTTCTAAGTTTAAACTATTCTTTTCAACATCCACAAATGTTATAGTCTCGAAAATTCGTCATTTACATATTTTATTGATATGAGTACATCCTGGTATGTCGGTGAAATATTTTGTTAGACAATAAATATAAATTTACTACAAAAGGTAGCATTATCATGTCTGTAAAAGAAATTGAATTAAATATTTTATTTAAAAGTGAAAGAAAGTTGTATTCGTGTTTCGAAAATTCATGGCTTGCATTTTAACCTTCCCTCTACTAAAGTCTTTGTGGGTCAGTGGATAAGTCGCTGGCTTCCCACCGCGTAGTTCCAGGTTCGATTCCCGGTACCCCTATATTTTACAGAAATCGTACATCCCTCAACAGATGGCAGCACTACAAAATTCCAAAATAACTCATTTCAACAACAGGTGGCAGCACTAAAATTTCAAGTCGTTGCCATACCGTTCCTAGAAACTTTCGAAAAAATGAACCGTTGCCATTCCTTCCTATAGAAACTTCTAGTTTCGGTTTCACCCTCGTAAAAGGTTACGACAGGACCCCTACTACTCCACTCCACTCGACATAGATAACGTTATCGTAGATAAGATAACGTTATGACCTACGTCACACGTGACGTCACAACCCCTGGATCCGTGGATCCGTGGCGTTAAACTCTCCTTTTCTATCTACTTTTATATTTATTTTGCAAGTTTTAAACCAAATATCAACAGTTAAAAATTTGGGTCTACTTAAGAATTGGGTTCCCCCTGTTATTTTTGGCGACTTTTTAATGGCGCCAATCGCGCCAACTCCTTCGCGCGGAGTTACCGGAAGACTGACGTTTTGAACGGGAGCGGATTTTCGGCGTAACTAAAATAACTGACTTATTTTATGGTGAAATAATATGCTAATTTTGAAGTTAATGGCAAAAATGTTGAAAATTGCGTAAAATGATATTTATATTAATACAAATTTTGTTTATTCACTTTTTTTTAAAATATTAATTGGTTAATAATTTTAAAACATTAAAAATTGATTATTTTTGTTTTTTAATATTCTTAAAATATTTCCTGATTTTAAACATACAAAACAATTAAAAATTTCATTTTAAAAGATAAATCAGAATTAAAAAAAATAAAACATATGCAAAGATTTTTTTTAATTTTCAAACAATATTAAAAGGTTAGTACTTGTTAATTTTTAAGTAATTTTTTGATTTATCAAAAAAGTTTTTTAACCAAGGGGGGTTTGCCCCCCTTGACCCCCCGTAAATGTTATCAACAATAATATAAATATTTATTAAAAATGTAATAAATTTATTTTTCATTATTTTTGTTTTTTAATATTAACATATTTCCATATTTTAAACACACAAAATAATTAAAAATTTCATTTTAAAAGATAAACCAGAAATAAAAAATAAATAAACATCCGCAGAGATTGATTTTTAATTTTCAAAGAACATTAAAAGGTTAGTACTTTTTAATTTTTTAAATAAATTTTTGAGTGATGAAAAACTTTTTTAACCAAGGGCGGCTTTGCCCCCCTTGACCCCCCGTAAATGTAATTACAAATAGTATCAAAATTATTAAAAATGTGATATTTTTTATATACATATGAAAATCAAAATAAATACACACTAACTGCATCTAAAAAAATGCGTAAATCCGCAACCGCTCAAAAAAACAAATAAATTAATAAAAAAAAAAAAAAAAAAAAAAAAAAAAAAAAACCTTCCTTCATTCCACACGAAAGAGTTTACAATTAAAATAACATGAAATATCACTTAGACACCTAGCCTCATTCTGTACTGCAGCAAGCTCCACTGGGGCCATCGGCTCCGCCCGCTTTGTATACCTTTTTCGAAACATTAGCATTATTTCAAAGAATTTAAAAAAAACTCCATGGAGACAATGTTAGTAAACTCTGAAGCAGTAAAAAGTCATCTCGAAGAGCCTTGACAGAAAAACTACTTTACAGGCTTCTTCTCCGATTCAGTTTCTTCATTCCTCTTTTAACCCTGTCAAAGGCTGTGGGAAGATTACTACATGATCTTACAAAATACACCTGGTGAAAGTGCAAAAACCCATAATATATCCCATTATATAAACCCATTATAGCCGTTAAATAACTTTGGGGAGACTGGGCCTAAATCGCAATATACTCCTCCATTGTTTATTAGAAGCACAAATTCCATGGGGATCTATAGTTGCGGTGAAGTAAACATATCTTTAATATGGCAACACCAAAATACTGTATTTCGTTTGGCAAGTGGCAACAGCAGTGTTGCCAAACATACGATAATTATCGTATATGTACGATAACCTAGGACGCTATACAATGAAAAATAATCTCAAAATTATGTGACATAATTCTGAAAAACTGTACGATAATTTCCTGATTTGTACGATAAAACAACATTAGACTAATGAAGAATTAAAAGAACGGGTAATTTAACTGTAACTCTATAAAGATCAACAACAAAAAGTCGTCAACAACAAAAGTAGAGAATGTCTAATTAATTTTTATCTCTTTTTCCCATCAAATAATTATTGTTGTAGATTTTAGAGTAGCTTAAGGAGCATGTTTTGAGGTGCTTCTTCATTAAATGAAAGTAAATAATCCTGACACAGAGGTTAAGAAAGACCATATGTACTGTGTAATAAAAGAAAGGAAAATGTCAATTATAAAAAAAAAAATGTATATTTGTGAAATTGAATATGACCTAGGTCATAATATTTGATATTTTTTAAACGAATATAGAATAAAGAATTTTAAAAATTGTTATGTCCAGTGTTTTTATCTGTTATTTATTTCAAATTATTTAAATCAGTCTAAAACATGAAATTGTTAAATGCAAGATTACTGAAAATTCACAATTATACTGGAGATATTTCTTTAATGATTACGTAATTATGGATAATTAGAAGTAATTTTGCATTTTACTTATTCTATTGCAATTTTCACTAAAATATGGTATTTTTAGTAATTAAACCAATTATTAAATAATAATCGGTTTTATTACTGAATATTTCATATTTAAAAAAAAAACCACAGTAAATAATGAATTATAACATTATTAAAAAGTATATATATATATATATATATATATATATATATATATACACACACATACAATTTTATGCTTAGATAAGTAAAGAAAAATCACATGTGTGGTGTTTCATTTAAAGTAAAATAGGGATGATAGAAAAATATTTAATGAATCATATTAAAATATTTACATATTTTTTGCCACCCACCCCCCAAAAAAAGTGAGGGGGGAGAGAAATGTATAACGAGAAAAATATATCTTACAAGCGCCATCTATTAACATTATTTTTAACTATTACAAAAATGTACAATAATTTATAAGCCAATGCCATAATTTTAGGACCTAGAATCCATAATTTTGCCTTTGAAGGTTGGCAACACTGGGCAACAGCACATGCTGTTTTTCAAACCTAAGCTATGTCCTCGGTCTAAATAAGATTTTCAACCTTCACGATATCCGATTTAATAAAGTCGTTTTAACAATATAGAATTCTAGTGTATAACAGGCTTGTTCAGATAATCTCAAACTGTAAATTATTCTTGGTTTTTATGTTATGATTGCATATTGTATTTCTCTGTATTGGGTTGCTTGTAGAATACGACCGTATTATTTGCTGATAACGTTAATGTAACTGGTTCTTTAAAAAATTGTTTGTTTTAATTACAATTTTTAAAAGTTAGAAAGTATTCTATTTTTATTCTATTTGTATATCCAGAACAGTAAGAAGGGAAAAGGAGAATTACAGTCCTTCCCTGATAGTTTTTGTCTAATGGCCATTCAGATATCAGCAGTAATTTAAGTATTTTGCATGGGGTCAAAATGTCACCCCTTAATTATTTGAATTTTGACTACAGAGGTGGCCATATAAAGTGGCTCAACAGAGCCACCTTATATGGCCACCTCTCTGCATCATAGTATGGCATGGCGCTGTGGCTATTTAGACTGAAAGTAGACTGAAATTCTGAAATAATTTAAATTTCTACTAGATTTCTATTGCAATTGAATTATTTGAATATAAAAGTTAATTTATTAGTACCTGAATCAAATAAAATTATTTAGAAAATGTTATTAAAAAATGGTAGAGACACTAAGATTTTGTATAAGGATCACACATGAGAGGGTGAATACTCCTGAAATGTATTTTAGGAACTGAAAATATGAAATAATAACAATATCAATGCTAAGTAGATAAGAGGCAGTTCTGTTTCTAGTATTAAATATTATAGTTTGTTTTCACTTCAGTTATAGTTCACTTCTCACTTCCAGCATCCAGTTCTTCAGCTGTATCCTCCAGTCCTTCCAGTGGTCTCACTCCTCTTCAACGCTGCAATGAAGATCCTGCTCAGTCGTCAAAAGATTCCACTTTCCAGAGCGACACAAACCCCCAAGGAGATCCTATATTACAGAGTATTCCGGATTCTCAATCACCTGCTGTTTCTAAAGAATCTTCGAGGGAAAGTGGCCATCCAATCCAGCTTAGAAGATCAACCCGTCAACGTAAACCAGTTATCAAACTAAATCTTTAAATATTTCTCTTTAACGCATTTAGACTTTGAAATTAAGTTTCAATTTGCTTACTAGTTATGTATATATGTAAATATTTAACTTTTTTAATAAGCCGCGGAGAAATGTTGTGCATTTTTCTACCTTCTGTACATCTCAACTCCACTCTGTTGTATTCATTCTGTTGTATTCCACTCTGTTGTATATCCAGCATGTCACGTACGTACTTAATATGCTCTGAATAAAGTATATAAAAATACGAAACATAGCAGTAGGTCTAAGATGAAACCCAAACTTGGAGATTTAAATATATCACAGTTTGGAGAAGTTCGAAGAATCAAAATCAGAAAAAAATTCAAAGCCCTTTTTTCGTGTGTTCTAATTTTATAATTAAAATAAATGTCCAAGACAATTTCAAGTTGCAATTTGCAGAGTAAATATTTTTAAACTTTAACGTTTTTGGAAAATTGAAATCAGAAAAAAAATTAAAGATTTCTATATAGATGTAGAGGAAATCCCTCCCTATAGAGATATATATTATTCACATTTTCTTACTATATTCTGTGGTAAGGGCAAAAGGTAATTTTGTGCTCCATGAGCCAAAGGACCTGGTTCTGTACTTGATTTAAAGTGAATAAAAGCTATTAAAATGCTTCTTTTTAGGAGCCTTATTATGGATTGCCCTTCTAGTGACGTCTGTACAGATGTAGGGAAGTAATTGATCTCCAGAGTTGAACCGTTTCATTTTTATTGTTCGCAAATGTTAACTTCAACCTCCATTGCTCAACTTGCTCCTGTTTTGAATTTGTTTTTGATTTTTGCAAAGATGACATGTATCATCATGTCAAATAATTTTTCTTTAAAATTTTTTAAACTATAATGAGTTGCATAATACATACTTAATTTTATATCATCGATTGTCTTTTGCAGCTGAAATATTTACTGTCACATCAATATGAGTTCTAGGTATTTAAAATAAAAAACAGGGTTGGCTTGATTTAAATCAGTTGATTTTTAAAAAAAAATCATTGATTTAAATCATTTATTTTCACTTCTCTTAAAATCTATATTCCAAAGACAGGAGAACTGATAATTAGTCAGCATAGAAATACCAATAAGTAAATAGATAGCATGTGTTTTCCAAGAATTTAGGGGCTGTTACCAGAAAGTATGTAGTAGGGGTAGGTACAATGACTAGTTATGACTAGTGGAATTCATTTTATGTAATGGGGGGTAAAGAGAGGATTACAGAACTTGAAATCCAGTTTATCTACCAAATAACAACAGCCGTGGCATCATCTGCTAGAATAGAAAGACAGTTTTCTTCTTTTGGTATTGTTCATTTTAGCCTTCGTAACAACTTAGGAGTGGATACGGCCTCGAAACTAATGTTTCTATTGAAACAGTCAAATCCATAATTCGTTGCTTAAAAAATATTGAAATAATTGTGATTTTTTGGTTTTTTAATAAATAGTTTGCATTAAATGAATATTTAATTTGTTCTTTAAATTTACATCTTATTTAGTTTGCACCATAAAATTACAAAATTATGAAATGTATTTAGATGAAAATTTCTGTATTTAATTTTAGGTAATCTGACTCCAGATCAAAAGGTTGCGTGTACAAATCACGTCCGGGTCACCAGTGCGGAAGTTGGGTGTACGATGAATACGATAATATTACACACCAACTCCGACAATTAGATACACGTGGTCATTAGTGAAGAAGGTCAACACTATAAATTATAACTTAACAAACATTTAATAAGAAATAAAGATAAGCGTGCACGAAGGGTCGTGCTATAGATAGAACTACATACGGTACACTAGATCACCGTAACAAAGCGGGGTGATTCCTTTACAAGTGAAAGTCAGTTACGGTTGCCGCACAAAGATTCCAATCAAGCTGCAACCGTGTATTATAATTCCGTCAGGTCAGGAATTGCGATATGCGGTGATGTAATTTTTCATAGACACCGCACCGTTGGACGGAGGCCCTACCCACAGTACTACTGGGTTTACGCGCCGCGTTTCGGGAAACCATCAAAGCATTCACCGCTGAACTAGTATATGGCACTCCTTTGAGGTTGCCAGGTGAATATTTCGCTCCCAGCAAGACGGATGTCAACGCTACAGACTTTGTAAACCATCTGAGAGACATGATGAGCACATTCTTGCCACCCAAAACCAGCAACCATGGTACTCGGAACAGAACTTTCATTCCACAGGAACTGAACAAATGCACTCACGTTTTCGTACGGCATGACGCCGTGCAACCTCCGCTGAAACCACCTTACGACGGAAAGTTCCCGGTCCTTGATAAAACGGACAAAGTATTTAAGGTACTTCAAAGCAATAAAGAGGTTTTTATCTCAGTGGACAGAGTGAAACCAGCCTACATCTTGTGCGAGCAGGAGCCATCGACGCTCCCCAGCTGTCAACAGACACCGTCAAAATCGAGCTACGGACCAAACTCAGAAGACTCACCTACCACGACGACAACATCTGACCGTGACCGACGTACCCGATCTGGACGCCATGTGCATTTTCCAGTACACCTAAAAGACTATGAGATGTAACGTTAACACAGGGAAGGGGGTACTGCGGTGTCTATGAACAATTACATCACCGCATATCGCAACTCCTGACCTTACGGAATTATAATACACAGTTGCAGCTTGATTGGAATCTTTGTGCGGCAACCGTAACTGACTTTCACTTGTAAAGGAATCACCCCGCTTTGTTATGGTGATCTAGTGTACCGTATGCAGTTCTATCTGTAGCACGACCCTTCGTGCACGCTTATCTTTATTTCTTATTAGATGTTTGTTAAGTTATAATTTATAGTGTTGACCTTCTTCACTAATGACCACGTGTATCTAATTGTCGGAGTTGGTGTGTAATATTATCGTATTCATCGTACACCCAACTTCCGCAGTAGAATATACTTGGTAAATAAGTTGTTACATATAACAAACTATTCCATGTATATTGCAAAAAATATAAGAACACAACAATAATTAAAATAAGAATTCAGAAAAAAATCAAATAAATCTGATTTAAATCGAAAAAATCTGATTTAAATCAAATAAATCCGATTTTTTTTATTTTTTTTTTAAAATCATGATTTTTTTTTCCAACCTTGATAAATTGCATATATTGTAGTGTCATAAACAAACGATGTTATAACCAAATCATGAATTAGGTGGGAAATGGGGGCATAACTGTTAAATTTGATAAGTGAATGCATTTAAAACTTGTTTCAGAAAACAAATCGTGAAAATAAATGATTTGGAGATCATTTAATGAAAGCACTCAAATGACTTCTCATCTTTCTAGGTATACTGAAAGAACTGTCTTTCTAATTTTAAATTTGTAATTATGTTTATGTAAAAAAGTTATTGGGGTCATGACTATGCTGGCTTAGAAAGCTTATCTGGAATTTCATTATGATTGGTTCTACTGGTAGGCTGGAATCACCTGAGAATTTCTTTCTCATATTTAAAAAATTTACTTTGAATTCTCTTATAGCTTGTAATTCTTCTCAGTTGCTTAAGATGATTAACTAGTATTTACTTATTACTAGTCTGTACAGCTACCTATGAATCAATGAAAAATACTGCTTTGGTTCTTGTTTTAGAATCAAAACTGTACTATATAGATTGAAAAACCCCATCAAAATTGTAATTCCAGACTCAAACAACTTTTTTTTTATAAGAATTTAGCCCTTATCTCTTGTAAACATTAGATTGCAATCTACAGAGCCAACAGTATAATTATGTGTTAATGAAGCTAGTTATCTTACATAAATAGTCTGTTGCAAAAGATTTTTATTTAGTATGAAAATAAATTCTAGAAAAGAAAGCAATTTACACATTTCCGCTGTGAGCTATTAAAGATGTCCCTGCAAATGAACAGGTTCTTGTTTATCTATGTGAAATAAGTATGTCTGGTTTTGCACTTATAAAGAAAGACTAGGGTTTCAATTTCAAAATTACATTATAATATTTTTCCATGTGATCATTTGCCAAATGATGGCAGAATTATTTGGGCACTAATCTTCGGTACTGGACTTTGGGGGTTCAAATCCCAGTCTGGCAAGGATGTGCATAGCCATTCAGATTTGGTTTAAAGCAGTAGGTCCCAGTGCCTGGTCATTAGCCCCCATGTTTCAAAAATATAGATTAGTGCTCCAAACCATGTGATCATTTCTTCTAAGTTGTTATTTTCTTGAGATCAGAGCAGACTTTTCTCTACAGTCATTTGAAGGTTTTGATCTTATATCCTAAGTTTGTTGACTGCTCTTAGCTGTATCAATTATTAAAAATATATAGTACTGTTATCTGTGATAAAAAGTTTAGTTAGGATTTTATTAAGATTTGTAGACTATAACTTTATCCGAAGGAATATAGAATATTTAAAATAATAGTACAGTCAAACTTGTTTATAACAAAGGAAAAGTGACCAAATCAATTTGCTAATTGAATAATATTACCTTTATTGCTCTTAAGTGGTTAAATTTGCTAGTTACATTTGAGTGTTTGTGATAACTAGGTCTAATGAAAATACCAAAAGTAAAAAATCTTATTGCATCAAAAGGAATTAGAAACAAATTAGAGTGACTTATTATTCTTCATTTATACACAAGAATAAAAGTTAGCTTTTAGTTTCGTTTCTTTGACAATTTTTGTACAACACCGATGATCGTAGAATACATTGTCATTAACCCCCCTTGATACTAAGGAAATTTATATTTTTCCATTACTTGGGAGATACATTGCAGAGCTTCTGTTTATGTCTTTTTACATTAAATCAAACATTTAAAAAAATCTTGTTAATTCATGGTTTGAAATACATGACTTTGATTGAATTTAATATATAATCACTTTGAGAACAGTAAAATATTTAAAATATAATGCAAAAAGAAAACTATAACTTAATGAGACTAATTATATACTACACAGGTGGACTATTACTGAACAGCTAGTTTAATAGCCAAACATTTAGTCTACTAATGGTATGAATGCATGCATACAGTATTGACTGTAAGTAGCACGTGCCTCTCTAATTAGTTCTGAAGTTATAAAAAATTACCCTAGCACTCTAAACTGATCCTTTTCCTTTGGGTTAAGAGGAAAATTTTCACACTTTGAATTCATGTACTGAAGTAACCCTATATTTAATTCAGTAGTTTTCAAATGCTGAAATAAAATCAATGACTAAATTTCTTCTAGAACTGGTTTAACATCCCAATTAATATTTAAGCAAGATTGACAAATATAACTTTTCTAAAAACAACAGGAAATATTTTATTAAATTATTCAATAAATATATTTTAATTTTAAAAAAATATGGTGAGATAAATGCAAAAGTTTTGACTATATGTAATAATTTTGATATACTGCAGCTCCTTTTGATATACTACATATATATATATATTGAATTATTGTATGTAAGTTGTTATATTCATTTGATTTATATTCAGTCAATGGAGATTAAAAGGGTACTTGTGATGATATATATTGCGATAAAACCAGTATTTTTTATGAGTTTATTGTACATAATATCCATTAGCACCAGCATAAAACTATAATATTTGATTAATGTAAAATTAGTTATAAATAAAAATTTGCACCTTTGTAAATATGTTTACTACTCATTCTTTAGTTTCATATTGACAAATTCTTGTTATGAGCTACAGGTCAATGTGAACTTCCTATTATTAAGGTGGCATTACATATAAAACAAGTTATTTCAGATGAATAATTAGAGAATACTCTAATCACTCATCAGTTATCCTGGCTTGTGCTGGTATTTTATAAACTAAAATTGGTCATTAGTATATTTTATGTTGGTCGACCATACTTTTGTGACCCACTAAGAAATGAAGTTAGTATATTAGGCAATTTTACAACAAATCGTTTCAATTTATTTTTATTTTGACATCACTAAAGAAGGAAAAACCCTTCAAACAAAACAACCAAACAGCGCAGAGACAAAAACAAACCCAAAACAGACAAGAAGCTACCCCAACCGAGAAGCGAAAGGTAAAACATACCAAGGCAGCCAGCCCATGCCACAAATTTGTGGCTGAATTAATCATACAATCATAAGAGGGATTACTTCAGTAGTAAATTGTTCGGAGCTCCTTAGCTTGGAGCCATATCTCCCGTCTTGAGAGTGCAAGTTTCGTTCAGGGTGTGCATCAAGAAATGATATTTACATTAAAGGAGAAATTACAATATTAAGTTAAAGAAATTACATTAAAGGTTAAGTATAATGGGCCCTAGATAGCAGAATAAATAGTAAAAAGAAAAAAATTAAAACTAAAGAAGAAAGTTTAAAAGTGAAGAAAAGATAGGGAGATATTTTTGTGAATGCAAGCAATTGTTTTTAAAATTTCAATAATTTTTTGGTTTTTTTTAATTATATATATATATATATATATATATATATATATATATATATATATATATATATATATATATATATATATATATATATATATATATATATATTAATAGGATTAAGTAGAAGGGAAAATAGCAGTTAAATATTGGGAGGGAGGAGAGAGAAGAAATGCTAACTTGGATAGAGGAGTAGCAAGCGTCATCGTGGCGCCAACTAATGTTGGTGCGGGAAACAAGTCAAGTGACGAATTTGGGAGAGACTCAGAGGAATTTTGGAAAATAAAATGATTTTAGGGAAGCATAGCGGCGCGAGGCCTTTTACTATTAGTGGTTTCCCTGAAGAAGGATTACCACATATGTTGAGTGAGTTATATAAGACTCGACGCTGTGCCTGAAACTTGGTGCAGCTAAGTAAAATGTGGTCTGGAGTATCGTTTTCCATACAATGATCGCACAAGGGGGAACGATCCATATTCAACTTATGATAAATGTACTTACATTGTATTGTTTTGGTACACCACCAAGACATCAATCTGGTGGTGAAATATCCATTTACGGTGCATTTGATTATGGAGGTTAATCGCTTCATATTACTGGCGGTAGGCACTCCTGACCTACTCATGCTCACCAGCTGTACACATATCTTTTTTAATCTTACTGATGGAATCTTCCGGGTTTACCACATGAAAATGTCCAGTACTATAGGGGCCTTGTCTACACATCTCATCAGCCTTCTCATGTGGATGAATAACCACGATGCCCGGGGGTCCAGACCAGTCGAATAGATTTAATATTTTCAATTACTTGGCTAATTTTATTGTGCAGTAGAAGGATCACTGCAGGGACTCTTGGAGTGAGCAGATTGTAGTGCCAAGAGAACCGAAAGGCTATCAGAAATAATTAAATTATCATTCTGCTGACAAATGTCAATAGCCAGAACAATGGCAAAGGCCTTCGCGGTAAAACTTGAATTCATCTGATGTGTCAACACGACTTTCCCAGATTTAGTTGAGTAATTATAGGCCGCAATTGTCCCCTTATCCTCATCCTTGGAGGCGTCAATAGCAATTAAAATGCACTCTGGTGGATAATTGTTGATAAACTGAGTCCAAAAGTTCACGACAGTTGAATTTGGGAGACTTTTGTTTGAAAAGGCAAGATCCCCCGTAATAATCTCCATTCGAAGGCAACAAAGGTTTCTGCCTAGATCCAGAAAGCAAATTAACCCCAAGTGATACTCTGGTAGGGTGTCATTCATATCTCGCAAAATTTTAGGGATATTTGACACATTTCCTAAGGTGCTCTTGTGAAGGTTATCATGTAACAAAGATTTAGTACGTAATGGCAGTTATGTAAGGAGAAAGCATTTTGTAAGATAGCGTGTTCGGCCCACAACACTATTTTGATGGACTTCAGCCCGTAGCACAGAAATTGGCGTCCACCGGGGGAGATCAGTGACTAGATGGAGGGCAGTGGAATATTGAGTTTTCCTGGTATTAGCATCTTTATTTGAAGTCTGGGTATACGTGAAACCACAGTAGTCGAAAACACTACATATCATAGCATTATCGACTGGGATAAAATTCCGACTCGCAGCTCCACGAATTTTATATACTAAACCTTCTAATATGTTTAACCGGCGGTGGGTTTTCTCACGCAGATGTTGCATCTGAGCTCCAGGGTCATATTTGAGGTCAGAAAGCAGCCCAAAACCTTGATATTGTTACACCACAGGAGAGTGTGGCCAGCAATACAGCACTCAGAGCAAGGGAATCTGCCCCTAGAAAACTTAATGGCAGCGCTCTTCATGGAAGAGATAGGAAACCTTCAATAAACACACTAATTCAGAATGTTATCAAGAGCGGTTTGTAATTCTTGCAAGTAGTTTTAGGATCATCACTAACTGCATACACTAAAATATCACCAGCATAAATGAATATAGTAACCTGGGCCGGGGTTGTTTTAAAAATATCATGCATATATACAGAAAAAAGAAACGGGGAAAGACCGCTACCTTGGGGGATACCAGAATTAACTTTTTTGGGGAAAAAAATGTGATTTCACCATTTCGCTTTAATATCCCTAACATACAACTACTTAGAGATCCATAATAGCATATTACCTCCAATACCTATAGAGGCCAATTTGTAAATCAACCCATCAATCTAAACGGAGCATAAGCTTTCTCGATATCCAGGTTAGCGAGAAGAATGTATTTCCTCTTCACCCGAGCATCCAAAATATCAAGGTACAGCTTGTCCAGAACAGTTTGGCAATCCCTATAATGGAGAGAGCCTCCGAGACCAGGAGGAAAAACATTGTTACTAGTAGCCTAGAGAGTGAGACAGAGGAGAATAATACGTTAAAAAATGTATACCAAACTGAAGTAAGGGCAATCGGCATGTAAGAGCTAATGATGGTACTGGGTTTCTTAGTCTTAAAAATAAAGAGAATAATGGCAGAACGCTACTGATGCGGAAAGTAAGCCTTTCCAAGAAAATCATTAAACAGGCCAACAATTTTTCACAGATTGTCATCATCAATATGCTTAATAAACTTTAAGGAGATGCCGTCTTCCTTTGGTGTGGTATATTTCGCAGCTTTGATTGCTCTCTGGAGCTCAAGAATATCAATAGTATTGTCTAAATCTCCAACCGTATTAGTTAAGGCGTACTGAAGAAGAGGTTGATCCACCTCGGGGTAGACATTCTGTCCAAATAAGGCAGCTTGATGGTGGGAGCAGGTAATACTAACACCTCGATAAAGAAGAGTCCATCTAGGAGCCTGTTGATTAGATCGCTTCTTAAGAGTTCGATAAATTATCTGTATACTGTTTTCCCGATACAGAGATTGTTCCAGTAGTTCCGAATGCTACTCTTTATGTGTCGACGTAGGAAAATAGAAATTTTTTTGTACTTCATCCAGTATTCACGTGAGAAAAAACGCTTAACCAGCGGATAGAACTTCCTTTTCTGTCTCAAGAGCACCTAGAGTTCCACCAATGTGGGTAAGAAGTTCCAGTTACCATTTGAAAATGTCTATTATCCTAAATAGCCTATTTGCTCGAAGATAGAAGGTCAGAGTATGAAATGAGATTATGGTGATTCATACACTTATTTAAGTCACCACCAGCTCTGGACCAGTTAGTTCTAAGTCGAAAGGCATCAGAAACATGCGGAACGTACGGACCATTAATTTGCAGAAAAATCGGACAGTGATCCGAGTCAAAACTATCTGGGTGAACATAAAACTGGACTAAAGGAAACAAATCAGGAGAAACGATCACAAGATCGAGAACACAAGGTAAATTGCTAGCCATGAAATGGGTAGGAATGTCCATGTGTACAATGCAAAGATCATTCTTAGAGACCCAATCAAGAAATTTATAAACCGGAGCCAGACCGCAGCTACCCCGTTTTAGGAGGTTTAAATTCAAGTCACCCATAATAATAAACAGTGGTTCAATACTATCAAGCAGAGAACTGAAATAACCAAGATCAAGGCTACACCTTGGGCTGTAGATATTAATAACAGCCAAGGGAATATTATTAATCCAAATTTTGGCAGAAACATGTTCACAAAGAGAATGTTGGATGGGCAGAAAAGATCTAACGAAGGGATATTGCGCTGAACCGTGGTGAGGGTGCCTCTCCTCCGTCCCCTAGGTGATCTTTGCGGTACAGAACCTTTTGATCAACAGAAAAATGAAGAGCCGGTTAAGAAAGGTTTCTTGAGCAAACACAACAGGGACAGAAGCAAAAACAGAACATTTGACCCAGGTTACCCTGACACGAAGACCACGAATGTTCCACGACAAAACTGAAAAGCAAACCATAAAAAGCACCCCAGACGGTCCCACCCCCTTAGAGGAAGGCGCACTCAAAAGGGGGGAAGGAGCCAGGAAAGGGCAGGGGATGCCTTGGGCACAAAGTCCCCATTAGAGGGGGACGGAAAAAGATGGCATAATATCCCGTGACCTCTTTTTTTCTTTTCTCGAATTTTTGAGTAGCACTCTGTCTTACCGTGCGGAAAAACTTTTGTGAAATATTTGTGAATAATGTCATTATTTCAATGACTTTATTGAACGTTTCAACTTGAGTATTTAAGAAACGCTGGAGTGTTACTTCAAATTTTTCTATTATTTTTTTCCATTTTATTCGTGGTTACTTCTTGCAAATTCTTATATTTCTCCCGTGATTTGGGAGCCACTGCCTCTGCGTAGGATACTGTCCTCATATTTTTACAGTTCTGTGCGTAGCGCCTCATAGCTTCAGTAATATTTAAGTGATTTATACATTTGAATTTATTTATTTCTGCTTCACGGATATAAAAGTTGCAAATTTTGTTAATTGCTTCATGTCATTTGCCACAATTTCTACATTTAACATAATCAGACTGGCACTGAGTCGAATGTTCTTCACCGCACTTATAGCAAACGACAGCATTTTTACATGCCCTAGTCGAATGTGAAAACTGGAAACAATTATTACATTTGAGGAGTCTGTCTATAAAGGGTTGTATACGTATATGTTCAAACCACAAGTGAATCTTCTTAGGAAGAATTTGCCCAATTTTTGTTATCAAAATAGTTTTTAACGGAACTCATTTACCATCTATCAGCTTTTGAAACTGAAAACTGGCATTCTTGTTGCAGTCAGTTCATCGGCATCTCATTGCAAGTGACATTCAGAGGTATATCGTAAAGAAGAAATTTTGTTGTAAGCATATCTGGTATAAGTCTAGGTACAACTGGTACAGATCAATAATATCTGGATAGCTGTATCATTATCCTTAGTCATACACACAATTTTTTCATTTCTTGTGGCTTTTAAGAAATTCAGTTTTGTATTGGGACCCACTAATCGTGCGAGTTCATCTTTTAACTTTTTGGGGTGAGAAATAGGTATAGTCTCTTCTGGATTTTCAAGAAAATATGTCAGAGGCCCTATACCCTGAGCAAATGCCTCGTTCAAAAAAGAAAGCGGCTAAAGCTGGCCGACCAGAAGTTATTGTCATCCGACGACATCTCTATAACTGAAGTAAAACAAACCCACTTACCTCATGCGCAGCCAAAAAAGTAGAAAATAAAGGAGAAACACCACCTGAAACAACACAGGAAAGAATGACAAGAAACCGAACAAATATCGAAGCTAAAGCTCGGCAACACCGACAAACATAATACTACACTATGAAAGCGACAACCGCCACCTAGTCGTAGCAATCTCAAGCTCAGATATCATATTCATTCTTAATTTGCCGAAATATTTTTTTAAGAATTTTAATGGATCAAATTACATAGTTTTTTGGATTTGTGATGGTATTCCGACAGTAAAGTGACAGAATGTGTTAATTCATTAAAAAGAAATGCATAGAAAATTGCTACAAAAATACAATGTATTAGTCTATTTTGTTTGCTATAATCGGTAATATATATATATATATATATATATATATATATATATATATATATATATATATATATATATATATATATATATATATATATATATATATATATATATATATATATATATGGATATTAGTTTTATTTTTCCCACATAACTTCAACTTTTCAAAACACATTGAATTTGTCGTCCCTAAATTTTGCCGCCTCGAAGTGCGTGACATTCACTGCATATCCACCAGGAATGGGTTTGCACAGGTCTTTAAACTGTACAAAATTAATAGAAACAAAATTAAATGTTTTCAGTTTATCTGATTTTTTTCTCTTTGTACAAAGTAAGGAAGTATTATATTCACTAAAAGTTTCAGTGCTCAGATTTCAAAATTTATACTCATTTTGAACATACCAGAATGAATTTCGACAAAGTTTCAATGTTATGTCTGTATTTATGTACCAGGAAACTTCAAATATATATTTTGACCATGCCTGAGAGAATTTTAACTAATTTCATTGTGCAAATGCCTGGTAGTCCATCAAAAATTTAAACACGTTATACGAAGAAAAGTGAAAGTCAGTTTGAATTCAATATGAGAAAAGAAACTAATTGAAGTATATTGCATGAAAAGACGAATCATAGAAAGGAAGAAAACAAATTCACAACCATCCCCGATGATTTGCTTTCATAAGTCAAGGGTCAATATGATACTGATATATTAATTTGACTCATAATGCTCAGAATTTGTTGACGACAGTGGCACGATGATCAAGGGTTCTTACTATTACGGTCCTCAAGCGATTACTGAAGTCTTTTGAGATCCCACAGTAGATGGTTTCTACTGAATGACAATCTTACTCATTCCACCTTATTTACGAGAAAAATGTTAAAAAATTTATGTTCCCAGACTCCCTCATCCTCCTTATTATCCCATTTTTGTTCTCTACTAATTTTTCTATTTTTCTTAAACTTAAAATGATACTAAAGGGACAATATTTCAGAATGTTAAACGAAAATGACAAATACTTACGAAAAGACATAAAAACCCGTTTTCTGTTTTCGAAAAACTAAGGAATTCATTTCTAGATTCATCATTTATTGGCCATCAAGTATCTCGTAATGAGAAGTTTTCTATAGGGTTGGTTCTGGAATACATTTATTATTCATATTAAAATAATACCTCGTACATTTTTAGTTCTCTTTATGCAATGGCAGTCAAATTTTTTATTATGCCGGAATCTATTCGGCCAACAATTGTAAAATAATATTTACAATGTTGTTCGGATCGCTAACCTAACTAAATCGAGTTAAGTACCGCTGAAAATTTACCGAGTGTGTAAGGGCAATAATTTTTTTTATCACAAATTCAAAAATTTGCGTGCTTAATATGGCTGCCTACAGGAACAACAAGGAGAGTAAGGTGAATTGAATCCAAAAGAAAACTAACCTCTTCCCATTATATGGCGTTTAGACTGGTTTCCGCAGATAATGCGTTACTCCTCACTACGATAGATGGACACAGCCACGGGACCATATTCTATAGGAACTAACATATTTAAATGACAGGAAACAATAGTGGGCTATACAATTAACTCCATACGGTTTTAAAAAAATTTACTACATTTTGAATGTACGTTACATATTATAAAATGCTTGTATACTTCTATTCTGTTGAGGGTTTAACATATGTAACAATATGCGATATATCATAAATTCAAGAGGAGGAGGGGGCGCAATAATTTCGCTCAAGGTTCCGAATATTTTGGAAACGGCCTTTGATTTGAACTTGCGGGTTTCAGATTGGAAAAATACGGTTAGCGTTTTATTACTTGAGAACTAATTAGACGAGGGCCAATTGATTAAAACGGCTTTCCAATAGACACGAACTAAAAAGAGATTAACTAGTGTAATTTGGCTATGTTATAGAAGCTGGTTAGAAAAAATAATCTGAGTGTAGTACCATGGAGTTATATAGTTTTAATTACGGATTACCTCTAACCGAAAATTAAGATTCTAAAAATAACCGTAATACCATATTAAGCACTAATTAGCTCTAAAGATGTATTAATAAATAGCCTTATTTTGTTTGCTAAGTTTATAATGTACAGCACTTTCAAATTATGCATATCATAAAATGCTAGTTATTATATTTGAGAGTATCTGATTGGGTTAAGAACCACTTGCTGAATGACGTAAGTCAAATATAGAACACCTGTTTTCTCATTACAGAATATTTCTTAGTATGAAAACAGAACCAGCTTCTCAACTTTACTCGTATCGGTTCGCACTCAGAACGACGTTTGTATTTACATTTTATGTGTGCTAGTAATTTGTCATCATGTAGCAAACAGTGAAAATGAAGTTGGTTTCTCCCTGTTTCATTTTATTCAAAATGTGCGTTGATGAAACCGATCATCGGAAAATTAAAAGATATTCCTACAGTGCTCTGAAGAATTGTTTTTACTCTAACTTTTTGCTTCAACATTTATTTTTTTACTTTTTATTTCCTTGTACTCCGGCGACATGCAGTGTGTTATGAAAAATATTCTATGGTAATAGGATTTAGAATTTCAGACTTTAGCATTACACTTTGATGCTCAGGTAATTTTACAGTGATCGAAAACAATATGGGAAAAGATCAAGAATTATTAGAAGCTGCCAGATGTGGAAACTATGCAGTTGTGGAAAGAATTTTAAACCAACGAGCCAAGAAAACAGGACCGTTAGCCAGGTATTTTTCTCAGTTTTTAAATTCTATGAGCAAGAAAAGGTTCGTCTGGTCTTATGAAATTGTGCAGTTTCTAATCTCAAAGAATTTAATTATTCTTATGTAAATGCCTTAAAATTTAAATGCCACTGTTTTTTAAATTTCTGTTTTAGTCATTTCAACTTAAGTTTTTTCTTATTTGTATTTAAGTAATTATTTTAAGTTTCCAAACTAAATTATTGCAGATATACATACTTGAAGGCCACATAATAATTTTGGTGTTAATAAGTTTTAAAATAAGTGATACATTGTACTACTTTTATACTAGCTACTATTAACTACATTTGAATTGTAGATATTATTATTTAAAAGTATGTTGCCCCATGAAAAATTAAATCAAAGTAATATTTTTATTTTATACTTATTATATTAAAATATTTTATTAAAATTATTATCATTTAACACAAGAAAAGTTTTAGGAAACTTGTATTGTGTACTACCCCTAAATCAGAAGAAATACTGCTTAGAAGTTTGTTCTTCTGATTGCAATAAAATTTTGGATTAAGTTTTAATTTCCATTACTGTATACTAAATTTTAAAAGGATTTTTAATTTATTTGCTATAATCATGTTTGACTAGAAAATGGGAAAATCTTTACTTTAATTTCATTATCTTTTAAAATCTATGTTATTAAATATTAATATAACTTGTAGAACTGGAAAATAAAAGGATTTGTCATTATTGCCTTAAACTTTTTAATTCCAGCTTTACTTTTACTACATGCTATTTATTAAAGGCTCTGTAACAATATATGAGAATTATTAAAGAGCTTTCATGGCTCTGTAGTATGTAGCATGTTTATACAATAGTCTTAGTTTCATAACACTTTATATATATTCCTCTAAATTATAGAAGCATAATATTAAAATTATTTGAATTATTTCAGTTATATATTCTGGAAGATACCATGAAGGATGTCTAGGCATATTAAGATATTTAATGTTTTCTCTCTTGCAGGCTCAGTGATTAAAAAACTATAACATTTTTCAAGCACTATTGCCCTGAATACTTAGAGTGAAATGTAATAAAGTTATAATTAGTAGTTTTTCATTTCATTTCAAAATGATTACAAATTCAGATCAACACTTTAAAGTTATATTTTATGTGCACAAAATAAAATTTTATATTTTTTGTAGGTGTGTTATTAAATAAAAATATAGAATTTTGGTCTTTTTATTTTTAAATATTTCAATTATTTAATAAGACCCCATTCATAAGGTACTTTCAATCAGAAAAACTGATTTTCCTTTCTACTGAGGGAGTAACAGAAATCTACACACATATATAATATCTTATTGTAACTATTGTTAAATTGCATTTTGAGATTGGCTTTATCGTTTATTTTGGTTTTGAAAAGTTTTGGGAACATTCTGCATGCAATTTCATTTCTGAAGGTACTAGCTAGATTAAAATTTTACGTGCCACTATTTTACAGTCATAAAAAATATGAACCACAGCAATTTAAAAGATGAAATTAGTTGCCATCCTTAATTATTTGTTTGCCAATAATGATGAGTAGAAATTTCACTTACAGGATTACATCTGATACTTAGGCTAAACTATACCACGAAGGAAAAAAAAGAAAAATTCTTTTAAGGTGAAAATAGCATAATAATTACAAGAATCTGAAATTTTAAGGACATTAAGTTAAAGATATGCCAACTAAAAGAAAGCAAAATAAAAAAAGATTTTTCTTTAAAAAATTTATATGTCGAGAAATGATAGGTTTCATTTCTATGGATTGATGATCATAAATATATATATATAAAATACTATAATATTATTTGTAATAAATTTCATTAATTAAGATGACAACTTGAATATTTTTCTTATTTTCATAAAGCTACAGGATGGTTGTTTAGGTAGGGCTTATGTAGATTCAAATCTCCCTGTTGGCATAGGTGTTTGTAGTTATTTAAAATTAGATTTAATCAGTAGATCTCAGTTTCATTAGCTCTCATGTAGCAAAAAAGTAGACCATAGTACTCTGACCAACTAATTCGCCTGCCATTAATATGTTTTTATATAGAATAGAAGAAAAATAGAATAGTTCTTATACCAAATAATGTTATTCCAGACATTTAAATTAGCTGATATTCTTATATATATGCTATCTATATGCTGTGTTCATCTAACTGATTCCAGTATTTATAACAAAGTTAGTATTATACCATAATCTTTTAGTCTTATAATTTTTATTTGTTTGTTTAGAGAAGGGCAATTTAACAAATTTAAATGGTATTGTACTTTAATATTAGTTTCTAATAGATATTAATATAGAATTTATACTATTATACTTTACTGATATTCATCACATGACTGAAAAACATTAAATGCAATTCTTAATAATATATTTTAAAAATACAGCCTGTTCTAGTGATGAACAATTCACTTGTGTAAAACTAGTTATGAACCTTTACTTTGTGTTGCATATAACGAAAAACTTAAAGCAACTTTTGTATAAGTTAAAAAAATACTATTTTTCTCTTTTTTCATGATTTTAAAAGGAAGGAAGTAAATGCTTATAATACCAAGTTTTCAAATGAAAAATAATTTGAAATCATGCATGATATATATGATATGCATCATCAACTTTGACTCATTAGCTCTTTGTTGCCTTGGCCTTTTTCAGTAGACTTTCCCAGGCTGCCTTACAAATTGAATTTCCAATTTTTGTGTATCACAAAGTCTTCATACAGGCAGTCTTTCATTTCCTTCTAAGTCTACCTCTTGGTCTTTCAAAAGAAATAGTTGAATTAAAGATCCTCAGTAGAGTTCATTCTCCATTCATTCCTAGTAGATATCTTGCTATCTCATTCTATTTAACTTTATGAATTTAATAATCTCTTCATTATAAGTGATTTTGTATAATTCAAAATTATATTTTATGTCATGTATTATTCTCCAAAACAGTTCTGAAAATGTAGTTCTGAGAAATTTTCTTTTAAGCACAACCAGGATTTAATTTCAGAGGACTCAGCCGAGTTTGACCCCCCCCCCCTCCCCCTTTCAAATTTCACTATTTTTTCTTATAACTAAAGAAACATAAAATTTAGTAGGCAATTATATAAAATTTAATATTAATATTTAATATTTATAATTGTTTTTAAAAAATATATAAAATTTAATATTACATATGCATATATCAATAGATTTAAAAGTCCATACAATCTTGTCTAATATTTTTCAGCAAATATATGAAACAATTTGGAGCAAAAATATTGAAATTAAAATAATAAGTAGAAATTTTATTTCTAAATTAAAGCTTGACTAAATATACAGTTAAAAAATTTATTGGAAAATGTATCTTTGTTTTGGTGTTAAAATGCAATGTACTAAACTCCAGAATTTTAAAGAAAGGTAAGGTACTAGAACCTGTCAAGTCCCCTTTCTGTCTATGGCCCTGCATGGCCCTTTCCTTTCTCATTGTGAAAGTCCATATTTCCAAGGCATAAGTCAAGACTGATTTAATCAGTACCTTGTATAAAAGAATTTTTGTTTGCACATTTTATTGCATGCGATTTCAAGAAAGGTCTTAAAAAAGCAGGGACTGGCTGCACTAATCCTTTTTCTAATTTATATGATATGCAATGAACCACTATAACTGGATTGTGAAAATTATATAATATTGATTTATTAAATTTATAAACATTTATAATATGTTACACTGTAGCTTACTAATTGTAATAAGTAAAACATGTTAATAATATTTTATAATTTAATTCCTTTTAATAGTATTCAAGTTTAATTCTTAAAATTGGATTCTTACTATATTGATTAATATGTTTCAATGAGAATAGAAAAGTGTGTGAAATAGTAATACTATTTTCTTGTACTTTGTGTGAACTGTACAGTAAATTCTAAAATTAGTTTGTCGTACAGTGTCATAAAGTCTTTACTATGGGGTTCTTAGTGTGCAAGTAGTGTTAAGTAAAATAATTATTTATAAATTTTATAATTAATCATAACTATTTAAAGTGGTAATTATTTACTGCTTTACCTTTAAAAATACCATTAGAAATTTTAAATTTCACTTAATTTCAAATCATACCAAAGTCATGGATACAGTAGTTTTATTTTTAAAAAAGATATACCTAATTTAACTTTTATTTATTTAAGTTTACTTAATTAAAAAGATGAAAATTTATTCCATGGGAAAGGTTGAATTTATAGGTAATTTTGGTTTTTATTTTCTTTTTATTTTTATTAAAAAAAATGAAAGATGCAATACTGATACCTTATGACTATTTATGACTGCAATTAAGATGGGAATTAACATTTTTATTATGTAGGTGAACAATGCATTCATTAATTTTTGTGCCAAATTTTTAAATTTAACGTTTACTTGAATTAATTTTATGTGTTGTAGCTCTGAAAACTAATGTGCAATTATATATAATATTTGATATTAAATGTTACAGGCACACAATTTCTAAAGTTGTCATTCTGTGGCAGTAGTTTACAAATTTATCACTAGCATAGTTTAGTAAAATAGTAACCAAAATAAAGTAATCTGTACAATTAATAAAATTATATTTCACATTTAATTATTATTTATATTGCATTGTTTTTGTTGGGCTTTTGGAAGTATTTATAGTTTAACATTTTTATGCAATGTTACCGTTTCATAAAATCTTAATCTATAATTGAAGGATAGCATATAGATACCTGTATCTAATCAAACAGAAAATGACCCTTATCAGGTGCAACAGTAAATCCAGTAAATCTGCCCTGTCCAAGGTAGAAAACTTTAGAGATGGTATTTTGGAACAAAATAAAAAAACATTTATTTTTAGTTTTTATAATGTGAATTATACTTTTTGGATATCTGAAACAAAAATATTTTTTATTAGGTTTATTTGAAATGCCAACTATTGCAAATAAAAATAATTTTACTTCATTGGCTATTAATTTTAAAAGTTTAATTAAAAAGTTTGTAGAGTTAAAAAACAGAAAAAAAACCCTTTTATATATTTTTGTTATTTGAATTTTTCTTTTTTTTTGATTATTTTATGAGCTTTGATAATACACTCACACACACACACATATATGTGTATGTGTGTTTTGTTTTTTTCTAAGAATAGCTTGCTTTATAGTAATTTTTATTGTTATGAAAGTGGGCGGCATTTTAGTTTATTGTCCAAGACGGCTAAAGTGCTCAAACCGGTCTTGCCCTTACATTACCATTTAAAATTACATTCACAAGTTATTCTCGTTCTACATACCGTATTACTTATATAGTATTTTATGTGAGTTCATATAATAGAATTTATTTAAAATCTGTTTATTTGATGACTGGAAATAATAATAATTATATATATATATATATATATATATATATATATATATATATATATATATATGTATATTGTTGGGTACAAGAAAACTGACTAAGTTAAAAATTTTATGTCAATAATATTTGCATCGGCCAAGTCGTAGGTTTTTTAGTCATATATCACAAGGTTTAGTTTGGGTTTGAAGAACTATGGTTTACTGTTTTGCTTCACGAGAGCGAATGAGACCGGGACTTACTGCTTAATGTAGATTCCGATCGGCAACGAACATGTAGCAGTGAGATTCGAACCTACGAACTCCAATAGCGATGAATAGTACTCCATCCGTTCGGAAATACTTCGCCAGAAAAAGTAATCAAGTGATTTCTGGTAATAACTTGGCTGAAAGACTCCATTTAATGAAGAATGGAGACTTGAAGGTGAAATCTATTTACCAAAAGCAATAAATTGACTTGGTCAGTTTTACTTGTACTCTGATGCTAGATCTATATTAATTATCCCTTGACATTAATTTTTGAACGAGTTTAAATCAAGAGGAAAACATCGATTAAGAGCGGGAAGTTAATGTTTATGATGATATTTATTAAGCGGATGTTTGTGCATTTAATGTATGCAGTAAAACTAAAACTTTCCACTTTCTTGTCTGTCTCTCTTTTCTGAGAATCTTCTGTTAACTGTGTGAGTAGGAATCGGAAATTTTTTCCTGGTAATAGTGAAATGAATATCATATTTTATTTGAAGATATATTTTTGAATATTGGGATAGAATTTTGAGAAAATAATTTTTGAGAAAATTCATTTGAAAAGAACGTTAAAACTATTTTTTTATGATTTAAAAAATAGAAGAAGTAAAAATTAGAGTTTGTGATTTAGGCCAAACTTTTGTTTTAGAAGTTGTATTATTTTATCTAATCAAATAAAAAGATCAACATCTAAAATGCACAAATGTAAAAACGAAAGCTCACTGCATTTGTGCATTTGAAACATTGGGCTTTTTATTTGATTAGTGTATCTGCGCAAAGGCTTCTTGTATATTTTATTCTGCGTTGTCTAGTCCCGATTACGATCCTTACGAATGCGTGTTGATCGGGTTGTTTTCTGTAATCATCTAAGTAGTCCTGGAGTGAAAGCATAAATTCTCGACAGAAAATTTAAAGTAAATTTAACTTATGGGATTATCCAATATAATATTCAAGCAGAAGTTGGGTTGCAGGATTCTCGCATTTTAATGTCTCAGAATCATCATCCTGAAAGGATAAGAATGGAATTACAGTAGCGGGGTAGAGGCATATAAAATTTTTGCTTGATCATTATATATAATTGAACATTAAAGGGATTTTCAGCAGTGAATTTTAAGAATTAAACATTTCGCTGACTCTCATTAAATGTCACAAGCGGATGTCACTAAGGAATTCAGCTGCGGCATAACTTGTCATATATTTCTATATAACGTTGTGGTTAAAAGAGACTCAGGTTTTCGTAAAATCTTTGCTGAAATCATTCGTAGAATGATATATCCGTTCTGTGACACGGTTTAAAAGGAATTTTCTGATTGATTGGAAAAGGTTGATTGTTTACTCAAAAGATTGCAATTTCGCTTGTTTTTCTTCAGGATATAGGTTTCATTTTTAATGCAAAATTGCTTTTTTAAAATAGCATGCAGTTCTGGACAGTGACTTACCATTAAAAAATTATAGGGTTGGGAGGGGAGCTCAGGAAGTTTTCTACCCAAATATCAGTAGTTAATTACGATATGTCGAAAAAAACATTCTTGATTTCGGATAGTACTAGTCTCCCCTGCCCTTTTAATTTTCTTCAAGTCCTAGGATTTCCCCCAAAAAAATTATTTTGAAGCCAATGTATTTTATCGGATTTATTACAACAAATCTGTTTTTTCCAAAATCATACCCGATTTTTTCTTCCTTTTTTAGGTGTTACAGCAAAGAGGTTTTTATTTATTATTTTTATTATTAAAATAAACGGAATATTGCAGTAAGATCTATTAAAGCCCATAACCCTCACAGGTCTTGTTTTAAAATTAAAAGTCAGTGTAGAAATTTGAATAATGAATTGTTAGGAAAAAATGTTGTTAATTAGGGAAAAGGTTCATAGAAATTCTGCTTCCAAACATTCTTAATAGAAGGTAACTTTGGAAAAGTAATTATGTACAATTAACTTAAAAGGTCTTTATATCTTGTCTTCGTTGCTTCACTGTACTTTCTTTTCCATTTATATAAATATTTTTTTCTCATTTCGTAATGAAAATGGGTTAGATTTCAACGCTCAGTAATGCGTTTAAAATTACTGCATTAAAGTGACACGTTTAATAAACTACTTAATGGTTATAAACTTATAATTTTACACTTAAAAAACATATTTAATACGACAATGTTTCAGAAACAGCTATGCATGCTACATGAAAGTAGAAATCATGTAAATTTTCGAATTACTAAAGTTGGGCCACTATTTAACGAACTGGCTAAATCCCTAAAAAGAAGCTCATTTATATAGAAAATTCGTTGAATAGAGATTTATCTTTTAAAGTACACAAAAAGAGCATTTAAATTCATAAACAATACATATTATTAAAAAATAACCATACATTATACATTAATAAATATCTATTTGTTTTATTTATTTTATCCATTAAAAAGAAATCTGCAAGGATAACAGGAATAAAGAAAAACCTTTTTGGGGAATACACTATTTTCAGTTTAAAAAATTATATTAAAATTAAATTCTTGTATACCGGAGAATAAAAGATTAGTAATAAAAAAGATCACGTTCGCACGTACACACACACGATATAGTTATGTTCATTAATAGTTATTTTAATATGTTCATTAACAGTTGTTTTAATATTTGGTACCAATCTTTAAATAAAAACTTTGTCTACTTTAACGATGATGACTTTTGATTGTTATAGATGATTATCTTTTAAACAAATTCTTAAAAATATATTTCAATATACACATATGTACCTAAAATTAAACAATAAAAATCAAGTATACAAGTTTTTATTAAATATAATATTTAAATTTAGAAATACATTGGGCTCTACACTTTTTGGATCATACTTATTATTGGTCATTCATGGTTTTTATTGGTCCTGTAGCAATTTTTCATCCCATTCCTGTAACGAGTGTCGGTTCTTGCAGCCTTTCTTCTTTTGGCTGTTTTCAAGGCTCACTAGCACGATAAAGTCAAGTTAAACTTGCGTCATGATTGCAGCCTGAATACGACACTTTTTTTTCTTTTTTTCTTAGCATGTTTTCTTCTCTCTTCCTTTCCTTTACCATAAGTTTTTCTTTCCTCTTCTGTTCATCCGGAATAAGAAGAAATGCGTTTATATCGAAACGAATCCTTAAAGATATGCCGCCGTCAAAATTTTTTTTTCACCGCTTTCTTGAAGCTAAACGTTTTAGAAAATTATATCCCTGTAGAGTTATTTCAGTAAGTAGAAGGAAAAAATAACTTTCTTAATTGCAAATGCTGACAAACTAAATTTAAATAAAAAGGTGTTGATCATGTTTGCAAACTTTTATATATATATATATATATATATATATATATATATATATATATATATATATATATATATATATATAATAAAGCGTATATAATTTACTCCTAAAATCTCAAATTTAGATGTTTTAATTACATAATTACAAATTATGTCTTGGTAACTTATGTTTCGGAAGAAAAAATTGAAGAAAATATATTTCATCTCTTAAAAATTACTGTAACTTCAAAATTCTTATCGATATATGTAAGTGGTTGAATGACGTTGGATATAAAATAAATTTTATTCTGGTGATATATTTCTATATTAAAAATCTCCTTTGGCATTTCAGTAATATAAAAATATGAACACTTATTGTGCGACAATAAATCAAATATTATCACTGTTTTTTTAAATATTGCAATTATTTAATAATAATTCAACTGTTGTGCTTATTTTTAAATCCGATGTAAAAAATGGTATTTATATTGGAAGCAGAGGCGTAGATGTGGAACCGTATGGCCTACAACTGTGGGCAGGCACATAGAGCGCAAAATTAAAAAAAAAAAAAAAAAATTTAATCATATTCCTTCTGAATTATTTCACAATGAAGTGCACAGTTCATCAAAGTGAATTTTTAACTTAAAGTCTGTATTATTAAAAATTCTTTTCCCCAAGAATAATCAACTTATCTGCATTTGAAACTTTCTTTAAATGAATTTCTTAGTAGCATCATTTCTTCAGAAGTGTTACTCAGGTAAGTCCTGGCGTCTTTTATATCTATAGAGTTTGAATGTAGATATCTACTTAATAGAGGAGAAGATTTTAGTTATCAATATTCTTAAAGAAATGAAATTTTCCTGTTGATATTGTGCTTCTGCTGCTTCTCCATTTTTTTTTTTTTTTTTTTTAATTATTTCTGTTGGTGATTTTTATCCCATCTTTGTATCAGAATCGAATCGGAGTTAATGCTTTATTTCTTGAAGTCTATCTTGTTGAGCTCAATCGCTTAGGGCTTTGTGAAGTAATCCCCATGTTTCATCACTTAATTGAAAAATGTATACACTCCAGCATGTGAAAAAAATATTGAAACTTCAGAACCCCTTTTACAACATTCTTTATAACAAGATTATGATCTACACAATGAAAAAATTGTGCATTTTCCTCTATCTATAAAATTTGGGCTTATATAAATTTGTAAGCTCCCGACATAACACTAGCTCCATCTTAAGATAGCTTTTTTTCATTTTTTTTTAAATCTATTTCGCGAGTTTTCAAAAAAATAATAATGATTAACATCTTTTACTCTAGATGCTGAATGGTCAAGCATAGGAAATAAATCTAAAAATGTTTCGTTTACTTTCAAATTATTTGCTTCGTTACCGCTCTTTCTCTCACCTACGTTAACTTTCACATATCAGGAAACAGTATTAAACTGATCGACTTTGATATCTGGATTAGTGTCAAGTATTACTGGAAAAAAAGTATCTTTGAGATCATTTAACAATGTATTTTTTTTTTTATCGGAATTCGAAAAAAGATGAAAGATTTGGTTCTGTAAACCAGGACTTAAGTACTTTATATCAACCTCACCTTTTTTTTTCTATGATTTCTTTTAATATTGTATTATAAGTTGCTAAAATTATTTTAAAGAACAAATAAGTTGCCTCCTCCTTTTTTCCCACCTCCTACATGCTTCTCATGGTTCTCTATGCTAACTGTGAGCTTTTCTTACTTCATAAAACAGAAAAAAAACAGAAAAGCTTATGAACTAAAATATTAACTAAAGTTAATGACAATGAACTTTTAATTAGCAAAGTGTTTAACATTAAACATACCAACACTTAATACATACCTATTTCTACCATAGCCGGTCAAATGACCGGACTTTATTTTTTCTGATTATAAATGTATGAAATGTGAAAATTGGAAGGAAATAGACAAATAAACTTTATTATAATTAAACAAAATTGTATATTGTCAATTTCTATGTATTGCAAACACAAAGAATAAGAATTTTTAATTCATTTCCCATCGCATTTTTTTACATAAACCTTATGTCATTTGACCCGTTATATGGTATGTTTAGTGTTAAGTGATAAATATGCTAGCGAACTGATGAAGTCTTTCCCTCAATAAAAGTTTACATTCCGTTCCGTACAATTATGGGTAATTAAACAAAAGCAGTCAAAATGACAAAAACGTTAGTAAAAAAATAAATAAATAAGATAAATAAATAAATAAAAAACGCTATTCGTCACGATTGCAACCGCGAAAAGTTTTCGGAGTTCAAACTAATTGAAAATTACTTTAGTTCAATGTCACAAGACTGAGAGAACTTTCAGTTTTAAGCGTCGAAAGTGAAACGGCTCGGAAACCAGACACTAATTTGACTAACGATAATTTTGTTTCATAAATCCCGCTTAAAAAGTTTTAGACTTTCAACTTTAAGTGATGAAAATAAAACGGCTTTAAGAACAAAAGTTTTTTTTTTTTTTAATTTTAACTTTTCAAAAACTTTCTTTCAGAAAATTTTATACAAATTTGGTTGAATTTATTTATGTGAATATTTAAGTTACAATACATGCCGCCCAGATTGTATAATATCGTATTCTGCTCCCACCCGATTGGTTTGGGTTCGATTCCAATAGTAAGGTGGGATTGGATGTATTTGTGTGTTTTCCTGTTATAGGGAGCGATGTCTCTCTGTATGGCGCTCTCATATGAAAAAGGGCAATAAATTAAGGGATTGTATGGTAAAACACTAATAAAGGCAAGTGCCCCGCATTTGTATATAAAAAAAAGTTACCATACATTATTTTACGAATTAAAGTATTAGAAACCCTTTTGCATTGTTGCCAACTGCACTATAAAAATTGGTAAATTTTCGAAAAAAATCTGCAAGTAGGACAGAAGTACCAATATGAAATAATATGAACAGTTTAATTAAAACAAATGATTAGTCATTTCGGTTGTTTAAAACAGTTAGGAAACCCCGGTGTGATAAAATGTATTTTGAGGGCTGATGAGTAATTGTACACTAAGAATAAACGTGAGAATGTAGGAAATCGAAAAGGAAAATAGATTTTTAAAAACAATTACATAAAAAGGTGAAAATAAAATTCAGCAAAAAGCTATTCTACTCCAAACAGTTGAATTTTGTAGATGAATAGTCACCATTGTCAGTTTTTCAAAATTAATATTGTCACGTCTATACAAGTACAGGTGGAACACAATCAAGAGTCAAGCTTAAGAAATAACACTATTTATTAAAGGCCAACCTACCTAGCTCGTACTCAAACAACAACTGCCGCTCGCATCGCACGGGAGCTCGTTGTCTGACCTTCCTGGGCCAGGCCCTCTAGGTCAGAATTTCTGTCAAGCATGTATGGTAATGAGATAACAGATAATTAAACACGAAATTGAGGACAGTAATTACTATATGGAATTAGTTAAGATGGTAGAGAATTAAAATTATTTAAAAATTTATGATAGCAATAAACGAAGGTACACGAGTTCAGTGAAGGGGTACACAGTATAACAGATAGTATAAAAATGAGTTACGATTAAGTTCAATGGACACTGTTAGGTTATTACACAATAATACATTTTTTTTAAACAAGTTAAGTTGATAAGATTTTAAGTTACAAGAACGACGTCTCCGATAGCACGGATTCTACTTCTAGGAGAAATTCTATTTCTATTCCGTAAAAAAACTACTGCTCGCAGTTTTTACAGAAGCTTTTATATGGTAACAGAACCTTCTAGAATTATTTTAATGTAACCGAAAATTAGCATAATTTAGAAGTCTTCTTGACTACTTAACAAATCGAACATAAAATTGCGGAAACAAATTTGTCCTGACTCAAGATCGAACCGGAGACCTTTCAGATCGTAACCCACGACTCTAACCATTGTGCCAGGGAGCTCGGTAATTTCGGTGGAAATGTGGCAATATTTACAGACATCAGGGAGAAAAAAATAGCCTAAAACACACATTAAAGTTAATTTTGTATTGTAAGTAGAATTTAACAAAGGGGGGGGGAATATTGCGGATGATCATTTGTGGAGCTCTATTAATTCTAATCTTAGAAGATACAGCAAAAACGAATCTTCAAGTCAAGTTTGTACTGATTTTTAATGAATTTCTTTGAAGTGTAAACACAATGGAGCTATGAAATATTTTACTTTTGTATTTCAAAAGGCTTTCACGGGCCGCAAAATTGCTCTCGTAGGCCGCCAGTTTGAAACTGCTGTTATAGACGATCATTATGATTAATTACAGACCACCATTAATTGAGATTGTAATAGCGCAGTGTCAGTATATACAGTTTTATTTTATCCCTAACATTTTAACCCTTTGTATCGCCGTGTTGCAGATCGGCATCAAACCCAAAAAATGATTTCTTATGAGCTATAAAAGGTAGTTTGGTTGATTATCGCTAGCCTGCAACGCTTCAATTAACACAACTTGTAGAATTGTTATCAAATAGCGATATTAAATTTAATTTTTGCATTAAAGTTTCATTTGTTTGATTACACATGATTATGAAATAAACTTCGGATTTATTAAATTAAAAAATATAACTGGGAACCAACCAAAGGTAGTTTTTGTCAAAAAGGTAGTTTCAAATTCTTTATGGGAAAAAATTAACAATATACATAAAAAATATATTTTTAATTGGTATAAAATGCATATTTTGCATATAGTCATTTTTATGTTTCAACTTAAAAACTTTTTTTTTACACTTTTGAAATAATATATCCTAATTTGAGGAAATATTTCATAATGCAAAGTTTGAGATACAAAGGGTTAAAAGATATTGTTTAAATTAGGATTATGTTTATAAATTGATGTTATCTAAAACATGTAGAAAGAACTTGTGTGCTACATATCCATTATAACTCGGTATGTCTAGAAATGCCACAAAATTTGAAATTATTCAAATTTGAAGGAAAATTTATTGAAGTTAGGGTTCTAGAGTTTTACAAATATTTATCTACCATGTTTGAAAAAACTCGAAAATTCGTGAACGAAACAGTTTCGTGTTTGAAAATATTTATTGGTGCAAACAGTTTTTTTTTTTTCTCACACTTATGAAGTACCTTCTATCAGACTTAATATTACCAACTTGCATCTTCGCCTGTTTTGATATTAATATTAGTAACTGTGGTCAATGTTTTTCCTGGAGTAGGAAGGATGATAGTGGAGATCAGAAGTTTCAGGAAGGAAACATTGTGTTATTTTGTTCTTACATAATTATTTTTATTTTATTTTTTCTTTCGTATACTTTACTGCACGGAATAAAAACCTATACTTGTATAAAAATGAAATTTTTATACCTTTTTTGCAGCCCACGTAAACATAGACCTTCTTTTATATCTGGCCCGTATTAAACTTTGACATGCTTGTGATGGACGATCGTAATAAATAATTATAAGCCACCATCAAGAGGAAATGAGGTTGTGATTGCTCGGTGTCAGTATCCACAGCTTTTATGTTATCCGTAACATTTTAAATGATATAGTATAAACTATAGTATTATGTTTTTAAACTGATGTTATCTAAAACATGTAAATTGATTTTGTGTATTACATCCATTATACAACTTAGCCCCTATATGTAAATGTCACGAAATCATAAAGAAATACCACCACTACAAAGCGCTTTTTGTTTCAAGATTTTTGGATTATTTGAGGCCAATTCGTATATAATTTATGAAAATATTTTCGAAACTTTACTTTTACTGCTGTATTTGAAGATTTTCATTTTTGAGAAAAGAATTTGTAGAAGCTTTATTTTAATCCCTTCCACCAGGAAATCTGAAATGACAAAAACGTAAAAACGTACAAGAGTTAAGAAAATCAGCTTCCTATCTAGTCTTCGGAGAGAAAGGATGATTTGGAAAGAAAGAAAGAAAAAAAAAAAAAAAAAAAAAAGAGATGATGATTAGAAAGTTACAATTGAAACATATTTTCTCCCGTTTACCGATATTTCTAAAAGGTGGTTAGGTTAATATAAATTTTATTTTTGAATTAACTAATGTTTTCAAATCTTAAGTGGATATAAGTACCTTTCTAGACTTAATATTTTGAATATAACAGCCTCTTTCTAATTCATCATTAAATGATATGTTCTGCTTCATTTTGAATGATTTTTTTAGAAGCTCTAAACGCTTAACTGTAAAAAAATATTTAGTTTTGTCATTTACTGTAGCATATCTTTCTAAATAATATAAAAATATTAAAAGAATGAAATTCACATACACGCATGATAAGTTTTGAAATATGTGTATATGTTTAGTTGAAACAAAATTTCTATATCAAAGAGAAATAAAATAACTGTTTTATTCTGTAAACCAAAATTTAAAAGTATCTATTGTTTAAGCTAAAAAATTAAAAACTTAAGAAATTGAAAATTGAAAAAACATTAGTGTTTACCATACCTTAAAATATTAATATAATTAGTATAATTGAGGTTCATAGAATAAGAAAGATAATCAGTTTGTATTTGATATAAAAATTAGTTTCTAATTTACAAATTTCAAAAGTTATTTTGAGGTCAAGTAAATTTTTTTCACTTGATTGTATATGATTTTTTTTAGAAATGAATTGTTTTATATAACAAAATTAAATAATTTTATGAAGTTAGATCTTAATGGATTAAAAACATTCTATTCTATATAAAGTGGAACTTTTAATTTTATAATGAATCAAAAGTAAGGCGTTATAATGAAGATATATTTATGTGCCCTTAAAATTTCAAGCAACTATTGTCTCTCTCTTTTAGTGTTGAATTTACATACATTTAATTGCAAAATGTATTAATTTTTTATTAAAATTCTATTTTACACTAGTTAAATTTGTGGGTTGTTTAAAATTTAGACGTTTACCCACGGTTTACCGTATTTTTCTTTCTCGTCAAGGACATTATGGAAAAGTTTGCTAATTCAATCCCTATAAATCAGACGTTTTCAGAATTTGTATGTTTATTTTGCATGACAATAGAAGACGTCCGAAAATGCGTACGTAATTGGGTGAATCACTTCAAAGTTATGCACTACTAAAGCTGTGAAAGTAGTTGTAAAATCGACCTGTACAGCACTCCGTACGAGGATATATCACCGTATTACTGTGTAGCAAAACCGATTAATTATACACTCACTAGAGAAAAAATAATGTTTCAAAACGTTACTCAGGTTCCTTGAATCTTTTCCATTTCAGATTGTGGTCGAATAGTCTGATTCCGACCTTTTTATTCTATCTGTTCAATAACAACACAAACACCTAGATGTATCCGTCTACCTTACCAAATGTCAATTAACTTCTAGTTTTCCTGTCTGACTCATTTTTCCAAACTCTTCAATATCATGAGGATAGAATCAAATAAACAAACAGCGCAGCACTTTTTCTGATTCCAGAGTCTTCAGTTGCAAAGTTCTTTTTTAAAACTTTAGTGAGTTCGTCACTTAATTGAAAAGAAATAAATAAAAAGTAACTTAGTCTCGTTTTACATAATGGTGCGCATTCCGGATTCTTTTTTTCTTTCTTCTTATTGGGTATGAATTAACTGAATGTTTTTGTTAAGGGAAAAAAAACATCAAGTTAGAAGAGTTGACCTTTTTAGGTAATAATTACTAATGTATTTTTGTCGTTTGCAAGCTCAAATTTCTGATGACTCCCATTATGTGCATGAATGTCATATGATATTTACTAACACATTTTACAGCAGGAAAATGGTATAAAAGTTCATCTTTTACTAATTTTAAAGCGACTCCTTCCTCTAGAGATTTTTTTTTTCAAAACTTGTTTCAAGTCCCGTGACCCAAATGCTTTATTTCAAAATGCTTAAACGTTCTTCATTTTACGTTTAATGTTTTTGAATGCTGACCATTTGCATATAATACTGGTTATTTTTCTTATTTTGTCAAGATATCGTTTATTTCCTGTTTGATTATTTTATATCATGAATAACGTCTAAGATAGTTCATTAATCCTTCTCCTTTGTGAGTGTCATATATATCAGTGATGGCCTAAAATCAAATTGAAATGTACAAATTTTCGAGTGTCAGGTATTTTAGGTTTGTGTGTATAGTGTAATATTTTTATATGTAGTAAACAATAAACAAAAGATAGAAACAGAATACAATACTTTTATATAAAAGTGTCATAAAAATGAAAAAATTAATAGTAATTATAATGAGTGAATCATCAACTCAATCCTAATTTTATTAATGATATTTTACTTCATTAGTGGATCGTTTACGCTATTGTTAAGACACCAAACATTACATAATTTCATGACGTAAGAAGAATATTTTTACAATTATTAATTATTTATTTTTATTGATATTTCAAATATTTTAGTGTGCCAAACTTGGCACGCGTGTTATGTATATAATTGCTAGTGGTTAGGCTGCTGCGAATTGATTAATACATTTAAAGTGATTTGATACATTTTGAAATAAATTGTCTCCTAAAGTGTTTTTTCGTATTTTTTTACTTTTAAAAATTCAAACTGAACTTTGAAAAAATAGTGCACGAATTTTACTGTGACTGTTTGTATTTACCTCTAAGTCAATTGCCATATGTTGCTAATCTGATATTTTGAGAAAAACGGATTGTAGTCCTTTAACGTATGTGAACACGCTAAAGCGCATGTGTTTCAAAATATTGTAAAAAGAGCTTGATTTTCTGTGTTAATATATTTTTATTACAACAGAATTCTACAGTTATTTTAATATATCTGTGGTCATGAAACAGAGAATTTATATATATATATATATATATATATATATATATATATATATATATATATATATAGTGTCTAAAATCTTTAGGTAAATCTAAGATTATTTAAAGACTTAACAAATGATGTTACATTCTATTGAAATGAAGTTCTAGTTTAAATTATATTTTGTAAAATTTGAAAAAAATACTTAACTTTTGTTTGGTAAATATAGGGTATAATTCAGTTTAAAAATTCTGATATTTATCAAATCGTAAATAAAGGAAAGGGAAATATGAAAACAAAGGAGAGAAAAATTATCATTTTAAAACGCCATGAAAAATAATCCTTGTGTTCTCTCAAGGACATGGCTTGGTTTTATTTCAGTCGCACCATTGTTTTGAAGCTGTAGCGTGTTTCTGTGTCTAAAAATGCACTTTTGATTAGTTGTCTAATTAATATACTAGTTTTAATATAAATTTCTTTCGAAGGGAGTCTCCCTTGACGTAGCATGGAAGCTAAGCTGGTTACGCTGATAAGGCGTAATTAAATAAAGCAGTACATTTTCCTTGAGTATTTTACTATCATTTAACGGCTCTCGTGTTCGTATATTTTGCTAACTTGCATCTGTCTACGAGATTTTGATGCGTCACTAATTAATAAGCGACGTAACTTTAAAGTTTTAGAAAACGTATATTTGTTTTACCTTTACCCGAAAGTGTAGTTGTTTTTGAAGGTTTTCAAAAATTATTTCTCTTTTTTCGGAGAACATCACGTTTATTAGTTTCTTAGTCTGCCTGTTGAACACTGCATCAAAGCAGGGATTGTGAACTTTAGCATATGCACTTTATATTTTATGGGAAAAATGAATAAATCTCACCTACTTGTCTGCTTGGAACTAGGCTCTTAACTTACAACAGAATGGTGATTTATATATCGCTTATTAGAGGGCCGGAGAACTTACGTTTTAATCTCTTTATCTCCACGCATTATGTTTTTAGCTTTTAAATTTTTTATTCTTGTATTTTGAAAAAATTAAGGCATTTTTGATCGTTACTTTTAAAGGAATTTTGTAGTATTATAGTATAACTTGATCTGATGTCTTTACGTTTTCTGTTTGTTGGGTGAGTGGCCTGACTTGTATGGATTAAGTTTAAATTTCAACTAGCTTTGTATGTAACAACAATTTCTTATCTATCGCAACTTTTACTAGCTGTCTTAATTTTATTTCAAGGCCTACTGAAACGATGCAGATAGTACATTTTCAAGCTTAGCTTTGGGAAAAAGAAGACTGGTTTTAAAGTTTTCCACATATAAAGCGGCCACATGACTACGAAAAAAAAAAAAAAAACTTCAGAATAGCAATTTGAATTTTGATCAAATGCTTTCACGGAAACCCATTTCCATCGAAATATGACTGTATGTGGAAGAACGATTGTATCGCAGAAAAGTTTGTTTCGCAAAATTGGTTTTACCAATCTAAAATTCTGAATAAAATACCTCCAGTGCTCTAGCAACGGTTTTTATGCATTTATTTTTCGATTGAGTAACATCAGTGATCGCTTACATCATACCAGCGTAGAATCTTTAAGTTTTGAAATCAAACCAAAATAAAAATGTTGCTGTGACTTTGTTACGCAAGTTATAGGAAACATTTTAATTAGGATTTTTTTGTTTGATCTTATTCATTGGATACTTTTAATATTTGAACTAAAATTATGTCTGATAGAATTTTGTTTTGCTTTATTTAAAATTCGCCAAAAAAATAAAACTTGTTTTAAAGGTTTTGTCCTCAATTTTTTTATAGTTTTCTTTTTTTTTTCTCTTTTGAAGTTTTTTTTTTTAATTATCTAAAAGTAAAAACTATTAGAGGCATTAAAGCAATTTCTCATTAATAATCAATTAGTTTATATCCCAAGTGTGCTATTTCTGTTGCCACAGTCACTGCATTATTATAACACTAAGATATGAGATATTTAATGTACTATATTGCTTTGCCCATAAAGTGGGTTATAAAAGTCATAGTGTAGTTTTCATTCCTGTGAGGTAGACTGTCACTATATTTAATAACGTTCTTGCGATCTCTTTTTTACTTCAAAGTTGTCGGAAAAAGTGTATATTGATTTTGTGCCTGTACGTTTTTGCTTTACTCATTTTCACTAGATAACCAAAGCTGATTACTTTCTGTGTACGGATTTAAATAGAAAAATATCGAATTTTTTACTTAAGTTTTTTAAATCACTCTTCAATCCACCTTATTTGAAATTTACACATACATAATTACATATACATGCATATATATTCATACATACATGTATATTACTACATGATATCTAGATCATGTTGTATAACAAATTATAATTAGTTGGTGAGATCTTAATTTACAGAATGATATACTTACGTTCAAGGAATATACATTTGTAACCTGTATCAAACAAAGAGGAATGGGGTCAAAACGTTTAATTTCGCATAGCTGATGTCTCCTTACTGCACAAGGTCTGTGACTTAATTTTGTATACATAAGACATCCTTAAAATGGCCTTGTCTTCCTGCGGTAAGAGCTCATTAAATCTGCATTTCCATATATCCACACTTGGTGGGCGGGAAAAGGTGTACGGACGTGATTATTGCTCATCTCGAACAAAGAGCATTATTTGACCATATTGTACAGCACAGCATAACTGCGTTTGTTTGTGGCCATTTCCTATGACATTTAGTGAAGACGCAATATTAAGTGTGTTTGTACATTCCTGTAAACTTTGTGATGTTGCATTATTTCACAATTTCCGGGAACTTGAAATATAACAACCTGTGTTTATTCAAAAATGTTAAGAATGAGATATTTCAAAATTTATTTCCTCGTGTTTTGCTGTATGAAGTTTTGTAGAAAAGAAGATTGGGTAAAAGCATTAATTTTATCTTGAATGATTGTGATTTTTTTTTTATGATTTGGGTAAAGCATTAATTTTATTTTAGCGAAATTTTGAAATGAAGTTACTTCATATCACATTGACCTGATGCTATTTCTGTGAACTTTTTTGTGGTGTTTATTTTACAATTTCTGTAGACTTGTACTATGTAACTTGTGTTTATCCTTCAGCAAGAGTGGGTTGCTTTAAAATTTAATCATCCGTTTTTTGCGCTATGTAGATTTGTAGAAAAGAATATTTGACAAAATGCATAAATTTTATTTCTCCCCTATGAGCAAATTTTGAAATGAAAGTTACTTCATACAACTTGACTACGTTCTCGTAGGAACTTGTTAAAAGTATTTTAACGGCAATATAATGCCCAAGGTTTATAAAAGTTACTAAATAACTTTTTCTATAATTGAATCAAATTCTTTATAATTACGATATAAGTATGATATTGCAATACTTATTACGATTTAGTTAATATTTATTCGCATACATATATTTTAAATAACGTTTTTGTGCTCTTAAAAGATTGTTTTCGACTTTTTAATAATCGTAATTATTATTTCCATAGTTTGAGACGTGGACCTGGTCCAAACATTCAGGACAATAATGGCTATACTCCATTACATCATGCAAGTTTAAATGGTCACAAGTAAGTTTTATTTATCTTATACCTTTTAATTACATATGTTTTATTCAGTAATGATTTTTCAATAATGATTTTTGTTCGTGCCCAAATTTTTAAGTGAGGAAAAACTGTAGTTTTGTTTAAGGTTTTAACGACTGTTTTAATAGAAAAGCAATATAAAATATTTTTAGAATGTAAAATTTGCATTATAAATTTTTACAGTGCTATCACTTGCTAAGTCTGTCGCCGTCATTTGTATTTCACAATATTTTATTTTATTCGAAGTCACTTATTAAATATTGGAAATTATTTACTGAATATGTAAAATTAGTATATTTAAAAAATAATTTTAGTATAACTCGCTTCAGTATTCCGTATTGTAAACCATCATTAAGCTATAAATTATTTGTCCTTACGTATACAACATTCAAAAGAATATATTCCATCAATAATTTATATTTCTGTACTTGGTGCAAGAACTAAAAGTGTGTACATTAAGTGCTGGATAGTAGGTTGCACATTAGAAAAAGTTTATTATTACTACTACTATTATTATTATCAGAAGGAAAGTTTAATTCTTTCCAGTTCTGCGAAGAGATGGGAAAAAAAAAATGATCAATCAGACAGTAACTAAGAAAAATGATAATTCTTAGTACGTCTTTCTCTTTCTCCACATAAATAAATTATATTCTCACTACCTTTGGAGAAACAGTGATTCAATTTTCTGGAAGGAAAGCATGTTGTTAGGAGTAAAGTTTAGTTTCGATAGAAGACATTTTCTTTAAATTTTTCGAAAAGATACTGACGTGTTCGTATTATTACCATTTTATGATAGCAAAATTCTTATTTTTAATTTTCTTTCGTGGAAAAAGAAAAAGTTTTGTCCATTTTCCCTTTCTTTCGGTTCATTCCTGTCTCATCTTAGCAAATTTTTATATCTCTTCATAATTTGTTAATTAAAATGAAAATAAATAATTTTATACTATTTATTTTTAGAGACATTGTTGCACTCTTGTTAAGTCATGATGCTTCTGCAAACAGTGTTGATCATAAAGGCTGCACTCCTCTTCATTTGGCTGCTTGGTCTGGAAATACAGACATTGTAAAAATCCTTTTAACACATGGGCCTTCGTTTCCAAGTGTTAATCAGATGGTAATCCTTTTACAGTTCAGATCTAATGAAATGCTAAGTTTCACGTGTGATTTATAATACATTTTTTTTAGTATCAAAAAGTTTTTTTTTAGTATTTCTTGGTTTTTTTTTTTTTTTTTTATGTAGCTGTTAACTGTTGATGTTTAAACATTTGGTTTTATAAGTTTTAGAATACGGAAAGTTTAAAGTTATTGGCCAAAAGAACTTTACTTTTCATATTTATGAAAAAAGTTGCGAATATTAAATTAAACCAGTATCAATTAATTTGAGCTTTTTATTTTATGTAATATAAGCGAAACATCTTAAAAAATGGTCAGGCAGTTTAACTTTTTCGTTATGTATTTGACGTTCACGTTGAGGAAAAATTTATTTTAATCGCAGTTTATATATAACTAAGTATAGCAATGGTAATTTATTATTTCCCTAGCTCTATTACCATTATCACCTGCAGGTTCTCGGCTTCTCTCCGAAGCCTCGGAAGAACCTGTAAATTATAATGAACAACCAGACATTCTTGCTGGAGACTTTAATGTTAATTTTATGCATTCAGGTACCTGGCAGATATGCAGCAAATGCCCTGGCAGGCGGCAAAGTTTAAGGGCGCCAAATTCAGTAATGTTGAAGTTGCTTTTGCAATGATAAATACATTAATTATCCAAAGATTTTTTGTCCATATAGAAGACAGAATAGACTAACATATTATTATCATTTTAAAATAAAAACTTTCCCATAAATTTTCTTTAATAGATATTATTGCATTTTATTCCTGTTTTACTGTTGGAAAACACAAATCCAGTGGCGAGAACGTCTGGCGCATCGCCCCCCCCCTCCCGAAAAACATATACAACTTGTTTGTCTTGGGGATCGGGGCATGGTAGCTCCACTTGATCCCCCTCTCACTACGCCACTGCACAAGTCATAGTCTACTGTTGTTCTGTAAGTCGACCGCACCAAAGCAATAATGGATATCACCAGCCTACTGTGTCGGCTTTTTTAATACGATTTTGAGTTAGGTTTAGGTAGGGGCGCACAAGAAACCTGCACAAAAGATGCTCGACTACCTCTCCTCAGAAATTGTACTGTACATTACTTTTTGAGTCTCTTGAAAATAAATTCTTATTTAATATATAAAATCCTATATAGAAAATGAGTACTACAATTTGATGCAGTTTTTGTACTGAAACTTGATTAAATAAAATTCAAATATTTTATAGCTAGTTTTAGTTTCCAGAGTCCTATTTATGACTGATCTGAGCATCCCTTCAACAACGGATGACGAAATATATTACGAAATGTCTGTAATCTAAAATTTCATAACTATTAATAAAATACTGTTTATATTGTACGCACTTAGAAATGTGTTTTAATCTTCCACTTTTTAAATCATCTTTTTCATTCTTCCTTTTTCGGCACATATGTGTTTACGGAAAGCTATGTGACGAATTATTTTAAGCGCCAATCAGAAAACACTATTATGTATTATAAAAACCTCTATTATTACTGACTATAAAAATATTTACTTCTTATGCCTGGCCACCATGTATTTTTTACCTTCTTTTATGTACTGGACATAATAGACTGTTTTAAAAGAATAATGAATTATTTTAAAAACGAAAATACTTGTATAAAGTATTGTAGAATTATAAGAAGTATTTTGCATTGATGAATGAATTATTTAAATCACAGTGCCTTGATATTAATGTTTTTCATTATTCCTTAATTAATTACACTTTTTAGATGAACCAAAATTTCAAATTTCATTGTAATATCCTAATTGAGAAATTTCACACAACAATTTGAAAGTTTTAAGAAAAATTGTGTTAAAGGATTACATAAATATTTAATCTTGTACTGAAAGTTGACACAATTTGTACTCGTATTTTTATCTGTCTTAATGTTAAATTACATTTAATCTAGTAGCATATATACTTACAATTTTATTCTTGTTTTTTAGAATTTTGATCATGAAAGTGCCCTTCACTCTGCTGCACAGTATGGCCATTCAGAAATTGTTAAACTTCTGTTAGAAGTGAGCCCATTTTAAATTAATTATTCTAGATTATTATTTTTCACAGAAGCATTCTCTTATTTATGTTCCAATGACAATAATTTTTCATTTAAGGATCATTCCTTGTCAAATCAACAATTTTTTGGACTTTAAGCACTTAGATTTTCATATTTTTAAAATTATAGTTCGTTTCTATGAAAAGTATCAAGAGAAATTTAATTTGTAAATATAACTTTTTGGTTCCACTGTGTCATCTATAATTCTTAAAAGGACAAAATATGCCAAATTTTGCGCTGTGACATTCTTAAGACTGTTCATAATTTTATAACAAATGATATGATTAGAGTTTAAATCATGTTTGATTTTAAAGCTCATTTAATGGCTATTAAAATTTAATTATAATATAAAACTCAATTAATGGATTTACAATGGCATGTACCTTAGATAAAATACATATTAGTTTTTAAAAAAATTGTCACATTTAAATTTTTTAAAAATGCCATCTTTAATGTGAAAATAGATTATTATTTTTTTAATTATGTATGTTTTAATTATTGCTTGATTTTACCTTTTATAATATTGGAAACAAAAATTTTTTTAAATTTTTTTTTTAAAATTTTTTTTTTAATTAAAAAAAAATTTTTTTTTTTTTTTTTTTACTTAAGCTAGTTTAGCTTCAATATGCAATGGTCATTTTTACATATTGTTATAAGTTTGGAGAAAAGATTTTCATCAGATCACTATTTACAGACTTCATAACATTTATAACTTTCTTATACACTTATAATAAATATTAAAAATAAAAATAAATAAAATCTTCTGCATGCAATTTTAAGATACACTCTATTATAACAAGATTCTTAGAGCAAATATTTTATTTTTTCCAAATAGCTGATGACCGTACCATTTCTTCATTTCTTCATATATGAAATACATATAATTTCTTTTTAGCCACAAAGTTATAATTTTATATTTGCTTTATCTTCTTTACTATATTACAGTTTTATCTAATACACAACATGTCATACAAAATTATGAAATCAGAAATTTCAATTCTGAAGAACCTTATTAATGTGACATGTAATGATCTCCAGTGAAAACTTGTGTAATGCATTGTGTAATTTATAAACAGAAAATAATAAACTTATCAATACATAATTTTACTTATGCATAATAAAGTTTTGAAGCTAATAACCTATAAAAAGATTTATTTTAAATAATATTTAAGTAATATCAATTTTCCACAAAAGAAATTTTTGTTACTGAATTTTGAACATTCAATACTTCAAGTGTCATATTTAAATATTTTAACATCACAGGCTAAATTAAATTGACTAGCTATAAAAAGTAATAACAACACAAATAATTATCTGGCATTATTGAAATTGTTTTGAAACAAGCAGAACTTTGCTTTAGTTTTTCTTTTACAGATCATAATCATACTTTTATAATTATACATTCAAACATTTACCTACACCCTGAACTTCTCAAAAAACATATGTAAGAACATATATTTTCGCTGTAATTTAAGTTTCATAAATTTTGTGATATGACAATTATGAAAATATGTAGCAATCCACACATTTTATCTTCAATAAATAGACTCGTTATTTTACTATCCTTACGATTAACTACTGTTTTCATGCCATATACATAAAAATAAATTAATTTTTACATATTTTAATTAAAATAGAATATTTATTTTTTTCTGTCCTTAATTTTAGTATAATTTTCTTCCAGAATAATTGCTACCCTTCAGTTAGAAATGTAAGGAATGAATCTCCTCTAGATCTAGCTTCTCAGTATGGACGTGTTGATACAGTTCAGTGTTTACTGAATTCTAACCCTAATTTGCTCTCGGATATTGTTCGGTGTCACTCTCCTTTGCATTTAGCTGCTAAAAATGGCCATAAGCATGTAGTAAAACTTTTGTTGGATTCGGGATTTGATATTAATTATATGGTATGTATAATTTTCTCTTATAGTTTAGATAGTTTTTTTATTGTTTTGGCTATAAATTAGTGTGTTCATCTATATTTCAATTAAACTAAGTCATGCAGGTTAATTATAAAAGATAATATATTGTGTAGTGTTGCAAAATTTCGTGTCAAAGATAACAACTTGATATGACATAAATGTTTTTCATGTTTCTCTCTCTCTCAAAAAAAAAAAAAAAAATTTTGTGAATATATTTTAATAGTGTAAAAAACAAAATAATTTTTTATGTGTTCATATTATACAACAAAAGTTATTACAAAGCATGTTTTATCAGCTAATCTTTCATACATTTAATTATATTATCAATCTATTAATTATCGAAAAGTCAAAGATATTTAAGTTATTATAAATATGTATGTACTTTATTATTATTATTATTATTTTTACAGACAGATATTGGCACAGCTTTACATGAGGCAGCTATGTATGGGAAATTAGAAGTTGTCAAGCTATTGCTAGACTATGGTATATATTTCTCACAGTATTATCAGTGTAATTTATGAGTGGTACATATAATTCTATAAACTCATTGCTTAGGTTAAACACAATATTACAAGGTAATATAAAAATAGTACTGTAGAATAAATTAGTTGCTTAGTATAAATTGCATATTTTTAAATTATGATTTATCTAAAAAAAATCTTATAATGAAGTTTTATAATTATAATGTGTTAACCTGCTAACGCCCAACTTAATGTAAAATTGAAATTATGTTAAAAACTTTTAAAATTATGTTCAAAACACTTAAATTAAATATAATATGCAATTAAACTAAACACCATTAATTTAGGATCCAAGATAATTACTGTCGTATAAATAGGACGCTGGGTGGACAGGGAAGTTTTTGAACACTTATTACTTCTCCTTTGTTTTTAGTTACTTCATTATGTTTCTGTTCCCAAACAATTGAACTTTAATATTTAATGCAAAATAAAATGAAACATATAAATTTGACATTTTTTATTAAGTTTAAACATATTCTCTCTATTTATGTTAATTTGGAAAACATTTTGTACATAGAGTTACATTACATTTCATGCAAAATGTAAGAGGTTTTCCTGAACAATTTTACATTTGACAGCGTCTTTCTTTTTCTCTTTTACAAATTATATGGTCAACTTCATCACTTCTAAGAGTGTCCATTTCCATCATCTGATATAAAATTGTATAACTTGGTCAACCAATTTGTTTTTGTCCTGTTTTGCCTTTTTTTAGGTAGGCTATTGCAATATATCTCCTTTTTTCTTTGATACTCTTTTTCTCTGCATTTACCATGTTGTAAATAACACAAGTATTTACAACAGCCATGTCTACAATTTGGCTAAAAATTGACCAATACCATTTTTTTCCACGGATTTTTATGGTATGTTTCTCTAAAATCCAATGATGTGAATCTACACCACCCATGTTTTTGTTATAATTGTTTACGAGACATGGCTGTTCGATTTTACTTATTTCACCTTTTCATTTTTCAGACCTTGAAACAGATGTTAGTCGCTCAATTATGTCAAAATTTGTCACAAGTGTAACACATTTGTTATCATTTCATTTTACTTCAGTAATTTTATTTTTCACATCAAAGTAAAAATCATGTGAAATCATTTTTGAAATTTGTAGTTTCTGTTGCTAGAAATCCATCCCTTTCTTCGGTAAACTAACAAATTGTAGGACTTAAAAATTATCAAAATAAGCTATATCTTGGGATCAGTAACTGGCTGAAGCATTTTTTTACAACTCAAAATTGCAATGCAACCTGCAACTTCTCTTACAGATGTGTCAAGAGTTTGTGTCATCAAAACCTTCATCTGTTAATTTATCCCCTTCAGGTGGCAAAGCAATCATTTCGGACTCTAATTCATCTAAAAATAGATATTCTACAGCTTCCTTGCTAGTTTTAAGAACTTTTTTACATGACATCTTGAGCACTTATGAAATAACCTAAATATCAGAAAATTTAACGAATCTGACCAGCGTCCTATTTATAGGACAATAGTTTAAACTTGTAATTAAAACTAATAAAAGTAAAAATAATTTTAAAAGGTTATAAGATATCTGTTAATAGAACATCTGAAATATAACTTCTGAAAAAATATTTAAACTTACCTTTAAAATCTTTACGTATGATTACAATAAAATTCAGCAAGAAAAAATCATAAAAATGACAAAGTTTATGTGTCTGCAACTGGCTAAAAAATGCTTCAATCTGGTCCAAACCAGTTTAAGTAAGTAGGGTAAAACCATTACTCTTCAGGGGGTAGCAAAAGAATAGGCAAAATGTTGAATTGCTTTATTTATAATGGTGAAAATGAACTGTTCTATAAATAGGATGCTGGGCGGGAACGGATTAAACAGATTACATGCAGTTTTAAGATTTACTGTACATTAACAAGATTCTTAGAGTAAATATTTTCTTGTCTCTTTTGAAAAAATATTTTTCTTTGTTATATATTTTATAAAAGAGAAAAAAATATGGATGTTTTACTTGATTAATAATACTGTATATTAGTATTCAGAATTACAGTATAGTTTTGAAAGCTAGCTTTAAAATGCTGGTTTTGAAAGAATTTTAAACAACTTTTTAAGCAATTATTGTCTTGTGTATATTCATTTTCATAGATTTTCTACAATTAAAAATGTTAATGTTTATATAGATTAATATGAATATATATTTTTAGTTTTGGAATAATTCACAAATTTGGATTAATAAATAAGTTGTACAGACAAAAAAAAAAAAAAACCATTAAAATTTATTTTTCAGTGTTTTGCTATTTTATATGGTATTCAAATTGTTTTGCACAATGTAACAGTACTCAGTTTGTGCAATTGTGGTTACTTGACATATAAATATGTATTAGAATTACACACCTTAAATTCTACCCCCCCCCCAAAAAAAAATCAATATTTTTATTTAATTTTGAAGGATTATATATTTTTTATCACCAGGAGGGTGTTATATTGGATAATTCACTCAGTTTATATACATAAATATTAGAAAAATATATGCAATCTATATACAGTGTGAACTACTTAGCACAGTTATAAGTGAAATTTGTATAGTGTTAGTATAGACAGAGTACTTAATTCTCTGTAGCTAAATTATAATATTTTTAAATTAGTATTATAAGTAACTGAATTGTTAATCTTGGATATACAAATATGTTTATCTTCAAACCAGATGACATTAATTTTTTTTTATCTGAGTGTTCAGTTTTGTTTTAAATGTCTGTTTTTGATTATCATATTCTACATAATTTATGGGTGTATGATTTTGATTTTTAAACTATTTTATTTGAATTTATGTGACACAAGTTGAAGTTTCTAAAATCATATTAGCTTAACAATTTCACAATGAAGGTAAAAAAATATTTACATTATAATTTATTTATTATAATATATTTGTTCTCATACATGACTTACCATACATAACAAAAACCCCTCGTGTTAATCTGAAGATTTCACACACACTTTCCAAGTTTTAAAACTTGGAAAAATTATTTTTACTATTTTTATGATAAGAAATTTATATATATATATATATATATATATATATATATATATATATATATATATATATATATATATATATATATATATATATATATATATATTCCTAGAACATATTTATAATTTCTATTTAATATTTTAATAGAATAACTAATGCAAAATATGATTTTGTTGCCTACTGTAAATGTATTAAAAAATAACTAATGATAGTGAGAACAACACTTAATTCTTGGTCATATTGAACATGTTTTCATAATTATTCCTGATATCTCTATACTCATAGCTTCTAGAGCTGAAAAATCTAATTTCACATAAATGTGTTACTGCAAATAGCATTATCATAGATTTTTCATTTAATGTCAGATACTCTTGCTGACCATTAATCAAAAACTTTGACAGAGAAATTAAAATTAAAAAAATGGGGGTTAACTTAAATGGATTTTTGTCTCCCCCTTGTGGATATGTCTCACAGTTTATAAAACAGTACATAAAATAAACAGTATATAAAATAAATTACACATGTATCTAATAAAATTTCAAGTTTTTGCTTCTTCTCTTAAATTGTTTAAACTTTTAAATATCCCTAAAATAAGTTTTTTTTTACTTCTTTTTAAGGTGTAGATCCTAATTTAGAGAATTCCAGAAAGAGAACAGTTTTTGACATCTTAGACGATTTAAACACATGTATTGCAAAACAAATAGAAGAAGTCATTCGAGGTAATTTAATTTTTCTATAAATTTTGAAATTTAACTGTTTCATATTTTCTGTTCCTTTTTCTATTACATAGAATGTGTCTTATTAGTTGCTTTGTTTCTTTATATTTTAATTCTTTGCGTTAGTATACTTAATGAGAAATAGATAGTATTTTGCTGATATTTTTTTTTCTTATTTTCAATCATATAAATTTGGATTGCTTTTTACTTATTTTAGTCAGTTTTATAGACTTGATATTAGATTAGATTTTAACAGTGTAACCTAGTCAGTATGATATGATAACATAAAACTAATTGATAGAAAATATACTGTTATCTCTATTTTTTATTTGAATTCTTAGTTCAAATCTAATTTTGTATTTAATTTTGCATTATTCTATCTGAAAATAAAATAACTCTTAATTTAAACCCAGTAATAGTTATCATTATCGCCAACTTGTCCAAAATTTGGCTAGTTATATTTTGATGGAAGTTCTTATATAATTTCTGTTCTATCATTTATCTTGTCTTTTTTTGTTATGTATTGTTAATACTGTTTCTGTGAGTTATATATTATTTAAAACAATAATAATTTGGTGCAATTAAGCTGTTATATTTTTTCTATAATTAACTGAATAATGTGTTTGTAAAGAGTGATATATATACTTTGATTTCACAGTAGTGCTTTTTAACTCATTTTTAAAACTTCTAATGATAAAAGCATCATTATCAAGTGTAAAAAAATTAAAAGTTGTATGCTTTAAATGTATTTAAAAAATCCTTTGTAAACGTTTTATCTAAGAACATTAATTTATGATGTTATTTATGAAAAATCAATCGCAAAAGTTATCTTTCCCTTGATTACCTCATTTTCTGAAAGGAATAAAAGTATTATACTAAAAAGTGAAAAATAAAGACATCTTGTTGCATGTCTTTCTTTAATGTATCAGTAAGCACCAAAGTGTTTAATTTCTTTATAAGTTTCTAGTGTAGTATAAATTTCTTTGATTATTAGCAGGTATGCAGGTGTTGAGCCAATTGTTTTGGCCATTAAGTAAAAAAAAAATATGTCTATTTCATTGTGTATGGTTTTGCATACTATGGTACAGTTGAGAGATACTGAGAAACAATTAAGTAATTTAGTTAAGCTTTATTGTAATTTTTTATCTGTAAGTCACTATTCTTGCAGTTCATTTATATATATGTATATATGTTTTTTTCATATTATGGGAAAATTAGTAAATATGGAAAGCTAACATTACATTGACATGTATTTTATAAAAAAATTTCCATGTATCATTTTTTACAGTTAGAAAAATTACAAGATTAGAAATATTCTCTTATATAAGTTTTATTTCAAATTACAAACACATCCAATTCTCTTATCCATAATCATAAATATAAAATTGTAATTCTAATAAAACTATGACTAAATTCTTAATGAAAAAATTGCACTTTTCTTTCTACAATTTTTATTTATATTTTTTAATAAAATTTAGTTTATATAATTGGATGCATTAAGAAGATATTTGTATGACAAAGTTTTCTTTATTACATTTCTTTTGTCTTCAGTTAATTATGATTTCAATTTTTAATTGCATTCTTTTAAAAATATGCATATATATTTAGAACTGAAATAACAACAGAATAGCTGAAGATTTCCATCTTTTTAATTTTACAATGGCTTTTGTAGATCACATGACGCTCATCAAATTAGATGTTGGAAGCAATGATTCTCTATCTTCCATTTTACCTCCCCAAGGTTTTGTTGTTGGATCACATTTTGACACACTGCTACCTGAAAGATGTAGTTTATCTGAAATAACTCCTCCACGTCAGTTTTGTTCACCTGCCCTTGATGAAAGCATTTATGACATTCCACCACCACCAAAACTTGTGAATCAGAGCTCACCAAGGTTAATAATTTCTATTTTTATTCAAAATATACTTCAAAATACTGTTTTTCATTTGTTAAAGTTGTATTTTATACTGTCACATTGCTAATAACAATCAAAAAAGGTCAGTTTTGTATTAAAATTTAGAAATATTTGATGAACTTGCTATTTCTGATTTATTTTCAATTTTTAAAGAATTAATGCCTGTTATATGTTTATATTCAACATTTTCTATTTTGGTGTATTTTTAAATTTTTCTGTTATAAACAACAGTTTGTATTTCAGTCCATTCATAAAAATCTATATACCTTTTTTTATTTTTTATTTGCATATTTTTGATTAAATTTTAAGATATTTAGATTACATACTTTAATTATTGAAAAGGAATTAATTTAAACACAAGAACACACAACATATCACTAAGCACTGAAAACTGTGTATAGGCTGTTAAAAGAAATACTTTTATCTAAGCACATATTTATATAATTTTTCTTTAATTATGCAGAGTAACAGAAAAGAATGCATTCTTAGAGTAAATGAGTTAAAGTTTATTGGTTAAAAATGAGTACTAAGACACTGACAGAGTCCAGTCATATATTGATCACACAGCACCTTGTAAAGTTGACATTTTATATAGAGCAATGTAAAAAAGAAAAACCTCTTTTTGGTCTGCACAATAAAGTTAATTTAATCCATTTATCTTTAAAAAAAATTGTATAATAGCTTTTTCTTATCCCCTGCTCTAGATAAATCAAGTTTCAGAATTTTTGGCATAAGACAGTGTAACATTTTCTGAGGACAATCTTCTGTGATATTTTATTTCCAGTAGAATATTGTTATGTGCTTGTTTTCAGTAAAAGCATTATTAGCCATATTGATAAGCTTTCTATATGAGTGTTGTTTCAGCAAAACCAGTCATTTTTAGCTTGAAATGCTAGCTATCTCAGGTGATTTTTTATGCAAACAGTTAAGAAATAAAAATGTTTGTTTTTGCTGTAATCTTAATCATTACTTTGAATATTTGTAGGTTCTTTAATCTATTCTAGAGAAAATATTAATATAATTTAAAGTTGTGCTGGATAATACTATTTTTCTATATAATTTTCCATATTAACGAATAGATTTATAAATATTTTTATTTATATTAATAACCAATTTATAGACTTAACATTTATTAACTAGAGAAAAAAAGATACTAAAATCTAACTTTTTCTGAATTTTAGCAATCTGCTGACTTATAATAAACCAATTATACTTGAAATAATTCCTTATATAATTATGTCTTTTGTATGTTCTTTTGAAAATACAAGTTTGTAATCATTTGTAGATTCTTCTTAGATTTGATTTATTTTTGTATTTTCACATTTTGCTAATTTCATATAAATAGATCCCAAAAGTGAATTAGTCCTAGCATCATCTAAATTTCCTAAATCACCTTATATTTTAAACTTAATTTTTTCTTTTATTTACTTACATAACTTTTATAATAGAGTATTAGAATTAAAAATAATATTTCATTTAAACATTAATTATTTTAAGATTGTAGTCAGAGCCTCTTTGTAATGCACGTCATATGTACTAATGTGAATTAAAATATTCTGTGTGCATTTTACAAACATTTTTTTTTTTAAATTTTAAACCTATTAATACAATTTTATAAACAGAAACTTTGAAAAAAAGATAAATTTTAAATTCAAAATAATTTTTAAATAATGATTTCTATTTCTGTGTTGTAAGCCACAATGTAAGACTTAAATTTGTAAAGTTAAAATAAAAAAACTCCTTGGCGGAACAGCCTCTAGGGGGCCAGGGCCTATGGTGCCAATCTCCTTTTTTTAGACCAAGGGCCCTTTGGTGCGAAGCATATGTTCCGGTTAGGTGGTCATCCTTACGCGGAACCCCCAGTGTTTAGTTCCCAAGCATGCTTAGTCCTCAATTTCTCTACCCACTGAAGGGATTAAAGGCTGAGTCAACCTTGCCCAGCCCGGGGATCAAACCTCGGACCTGTGGCATGGGAACACAAAGCACTACCCCCAAGGTCACTGGGCTTAATGTAAGGCTTAAATTTGTAAAGTTAAAATAAAACAGAAAATAAATTTTATAAGTTCCCAAAAATAATATATAGGTCTAGTATATAAAAGGCATCAAAGATAATTTTGTGAGTTGCTAAATATTTTTTTGATTACATCCACAATGATTTTAAAACTATCAAATATAGTGTAAGTCATATGTGGAAATAACCTACTATAAGTAGTTTTGTATAAGCGCAAATATGTTCTATTTTAAGAGTGGCCTCTAGATAACTTAGGCTGGGATAGGTAGGTAGTTACCTTATTTTGTTTGTTAAAAAGGCCTCTTTAGTTTCAAATTTTTTTCAATTTTTTTATTAATCTTATGAGTTTTTTCATTGTCTTTAAACCTATATATATTATTCCTATAATATCTATCAGAATAAAATTTTAGCTTTTTTATCTAAGTATTTAAATATTTATGCAGATAGGATTATGTTTTCTATAAATTAAAGAAAAAAAAAACTTTTAATTTAATGCTTGGGTACTTTTAACATAGCATTTTTTTTAAAGAAAAATTTAAAAATAAATTGCCTATACTCGTTTTTTCAGGGCAAATGATAGTTTAAGTTCATTAACTGCATCACAATCTCAGGACTCTTGTTTTGACCAGACATCTTGTAGCAGCTGTAGCCCATCAAAGTGTGATCCTTCTGAATCATCAGTATTTGAAAATAACATATATCAAAATGTTGATTCTGATAGCTTACTCTATGAGATCCCTCCTCCTCCATCCTTTTTTACTAGTAAAAGATATTCAGATCCTTTGCAGCAATGTTCCACTTATCAAAATGTATCTCTTTCTGACACAAGTGAGGAAAAAGGTATGTAATGTTAAAATTTGTGTTAATTTAGGTAATTCTATATTTGAATGATATGCAGTCAAACCTGTGTATCTCGAATCTCTTGGGAGTAAAAAAAAAAAAAAAATTCGAGATATACAGGTTTCAAGATACAGAGTTTTTATGAAAATAGACTAAGAAAATTTCATTGAATGATACGAAAGATTGACAATTTTAAGTGCTTTTAGTTTTATTTGCATACCTTACAGAAAGTAATAGATTAGGAGTTTTTGATGCAAAACTTTTTTAGACTAAACAACTTTTTATAGTTTTGACACAGTGACAAAACAATCTTGATCAATATTTTCTTGAGATTCTAGAAAAATTCTTAGTGTTTCAATGGCTTTTTCTGCTTTTTTTGGCTTAACAACTCTTTCTACAAGGATGTTGTCCTCTTTGTCATGATCCTCTTCATCATCAGAAATTCCCCGCACGTTTTCTAAACTTTCGGAATGAGTTGATAATGTTCCGCTCGTTACCACTGATTCATCTACTTCTATAAAATCTTAAAAGAAGTGTCAGCAATCAGATTATTTCTGAAAATCATTCATTCCTTCAGGTTTTCATCAGTTTCCCCGCCCGGTTGCTCATCGGTTTCTTTTAGATGTTGTTCTCCGACTGTGCATGATTGCTTGAATCCAGCTTTTCTAAAACAGTTTTTTACAGTTTTTTCCATAACATAGTTCCAAGCATAGTCTGCCATCCTCATTGCATTCAAAACTGTTATGCTTGGAAGCTTTTCTTCGTCCTCAATCGTTCTGATGAGTTTTTGAACAAGTTCTTTACAATATTCAGCTTTAAAACTTCGAATAATGCCTTAATCTAAAGGCTGAAGTTTTGAAGTTGTATTTGGGGAATAGTATATGGGGAATAGTTGCATTAGTTGTATTGTAGAAATTCTACCATAAAGTTTTTCGTTGTATAAAGATTCTTGTGGGAGCCGCAGTTATCAATGAAGAGAAGAATTTTTCTTTTTTTCAATCCCATGGATTTTTGGACTTTCTTCAACCACTTCCTAAAAATTTCTCTGGTCATCCAAGATTTTCTGTTTGATTTATAAACAAACAGACAACATCTTGGATTGGATGAATGACCAATCAATACTGGCAAAATTTTTTCAGTGTCATTTTGATTCACAGCTAGAAGTCTAGTCACATGCATTTTTCTCTGTTTGCCCCCTTTGAATTCATCTCCTTTAAAAATTGTCATTTTATTCAGCAAACATTGAAAAAAAAGGAGTTGTGTTTCTTACAAAAATTCTAGATAGATAGGTTTGGGAAAAAATAATTTGAGTTAGGTTTGGAAAATTTTTATTAAAAATGTAGAGAAATTGAAAAAATTTGACATAGGTTTTTGAGATAAGCAGGTTTCGAGATAGACAGGTTTGACTGTACTTGAAATTTTTTTAGATATCAGAATGTGTAAATGTAAATACTGTACAAACCATATTCTTTGCAGTTGAATATGTAACAATATTAAAGTCTGATTCTTAAAATGTATTTTTTTTAATGTTTAATTAATATTTTTATTTGACATTATATAAAATCTGTGTATATTGAAATACACAGGTGCCAATGCTTCTGATATACTCAGAAGTTTTCTGATATTCTGATCAGAAAATTTAATTCTTTCAATTTTCAGCAATATAGTATAAAATTCCTAAAAGTTCCCATTCTCACTTTGTTCTTCCCTCTGTCGATAATTCTGTATTCTAGCAAGAAGTAAAATGCAAATATTCAGCCAAATAAAGAAAATCAGGACTGATTTTAGGCAATATCTGTCTACAGCATTTTACAGTTAATAACTGCTCTAATGTTTTATAGAGCAGTTATTAACTGTAAAATGCTGTAAAAGTTTAAAATGTTTTGAATATGAGTTTGACAAACTATTTTTGAAAATAGCAAAATCTTGTAGAACAATATTTGTAAATGCTAAAGTCTAATATGTTTGTTTTATATAATGGATAAACAGTATTACAATTGTCCATTTTAATTATGTTTTATATATACAGTAAAGGATGTTATTTCAATAACCAGCAAAACTTTTTTTTAAAGCATTTGTAAATACTAAATCAATATAGCTTTCATAAATTAAATAAACCTTGCCATTTTTCCCTATTTAAAATTTATATTTTCATCAATATGCTAAAAATGTCATTACTGTGACAAACTACAGATTTGTCTCTTTTGGAAGTTGGCACCTATGTTTTAGTTATTGCATTATTTTATTTGAAATCACAATATTATTTAAAGAAATTAATGAAAATTAGACAGTTAAAGGCAATGTTTTATTTTTTATTACCTGTTAGTATAAAATTAATGCCATTTAGTGCTCAATTATGTTAGCTCAAGTTACAGCTGTAACTTTTCTACCTACCATTGCTATCTTTTTACATGTTTCTATACAGGTAAAGGGGCTTTAGAACTTTTCTTTTATGTAGTGTAAAAAAATCTTTAAAATAACTATTTTTAATCTAAAAGTGTTTTATTTCCACTCTTGTGCATAATTATCGCACAATACTATTAATACTAAAGCAGTTTGATAATAAATTACAATTTTCTATAACAACTGTTTATAAGTATAATTAATATATATCTTTCCTAGATTAAATAAACCTTGCCATTTTTCCTTGCCATTTGCTGAACTCTTTTGTAGTGGTCCTTAAATCGTCTTTGGATTCTTGCGAATAATAGGTTATATTTAGCCAATAGAATGCCGTTTTTGATACAGTTCAGTAAAATTTTCACTGGACTAAAAATTATGTATAGTGAAATGTAATCATTACAGGAAAACAAGGAAATGTAAGATTTTAAATTATTTCTTCTTTTATTGTGCATTTTAATAATTTTTATTGCCAGCACTATGTGTAAGTGTTTTAGCTTAATCAGAAAATCAGGCTGAACTCTTTAGTAGTGGTCCTTAAACATGTTTCCCCCACTTGGGTTCTTGCAAATAATAGCTTAGATTTGGTGAAGAATAGAATTTTCGACAAACAATTTAATAAAATTTTCTTCAGAATGTTTTTTTATTTATAATTAATTTACTTTTATATTTAAATTTTTATGGACAAAGCTATAAAGTATAAAATTTATCAGTTGAGAATTACTATAATATTTCGAAACATGAAGCATACTTTTCTGCTTTTTACTAAATGGCATTAATATTTTAAATGCCTAACTTTTGTTTTGTTGCATTGCATAATGTTTCCTATACATCTTGGGGAGGGTTAAAAATGCTCAACATCAATAATCTAACAATGTATTATTGAAATATAATTATACTTTTATATGTTATATAACAACTTGAGTTATTTTCTGGAGTTACAAAAGTTAAGAAATTTTGTTAGTTACATATTTCTTTTCTTGAGGAGAATAAAATATGTTTTGTTTTCATGCTCTATTTATTTTCATAGATATATCATATGACTCAAATCTTTCCACATCTTGGACACTGCAAAGTAATTACATTCCAATGATGCCATCTAATTCCTGCAATAACCGTCCACAGGTATACAAAATAAAACTCTGAACTTTCTTTCTAGTAATTTGTTCAATTTAGATATTTCTAACAAATTAGCATAAAAATGTGGAATTTTATTATTCTTAAAATGAAAGAACATAGTTGTCTTAAAGTTAATTTTTTAAAACTGATTTTCTTTTAATTTCTTTGATGATATATGTTTTATTTATATTATATTATTTCAAAGTTATTTTACTTTAAAACTATAAGAATTTGCATAAGGAATTTATAGCATTTAATATTATAACTGTATTAGTGGTAGATGCATAAATACTATGGAGGTTCAAAGAAATGTGGTTATTCTTGAACTTTTTATCTTAAACTTGATTTATTTGAATGTTTTTATTATGTTTAGATTGTTAAAACTTCATTAATGCCAGAGAAAGTATGCAGTCTTTTTTTTTTTTTTCAACCCTCTGACTGCAGAACTTATATATGCATGAATTTACTCAATGTTAGTTTTGTTGCTAAAAGCATATGTATGGGTTATGCATTTTGATTCTGAATTTCAACAAAATTACATTTTCACCTTTATATCAAGACTTTATTATCTCATGCTTAATTTTTTACAGGATGCTTTTTACTGTGTTAGTGAAATTACAATGACAAGTCATACATATTTTCTGCCTCAGACTTTGACTGTCAAAGAGTAAATATCAGTATGATTATTGTTAGCTAACAGTAATGAGGATTACTGTTTCTACTTTTAAAGATCTTATATCTTCTATGTCATTTTCCCTTATTATTTAATGCTTTAAATGAATTTTATCATTAAAAGATGATAGAAATATATAAATCTCTTATTTTTTGTTGCTTTTCATGTAAAAGTGTATTAAAATGATTATAATTTACATAATTGTACAATGCAAAAATTTATAAAAATTAATTTAAAATATATAATGTTCCTTAAACTTAAATATTATAATTTTTTTGTAACAATAAAAATAGTTTCTAATTTTTATACTAAGTTTGTATATGTTTTCTTAGCCTCCTGCAAAGCCTCCAAGAAAGTCAATTAGTCCTCATTCTTCTGAGTTTAGAAGTTCTGCCTCTCAAAGAAACAGTTATGAATTTTTGTGTCTTGCTACCAGTGGCCTACATGAGTGCCCTTCAAAGTTCCTTGACCGAAACAAGAACAGTCATGATCGCATTAATTACATAAAACATCACCTTCAATCAGACTATGTTGACATGTCTCTGAAAAATAGAGGTATGGCTACTTATGAAAACCATGACATTATATGTGCCAATGGACTTGATATAGATAGGGGAAGGTGTAGCTCTGAATATAATAAAAGTACACATTTCTCTCCTTCTGCTGCAAAGTTTTCTGAAGTTTTACCTATCTCCTTATTTTGTGATGATGTACATAGAAAAGTCAGTTCCTTTAATAATCTCATGCCCTCAAAAAGTACACCAGCACTCCATGCTTCTAGACATACTCTAGATCAGGTGCTTCCAGCAACTTGTAAAGAATTTCAAGCCCAAAAGCCAAATTATTTAAATATGAAGAAAAAAAGAGCTTCAGTTCAAATACCTACAAGTCCAACAAATTATCAGCAACCACCTACTCCTGACAACCCACCTCCATCTCCTGGTACTGCAGAAATAGGCATCCATGAAAAAATCCATCCTTCTGGCCAGGTAAGTGGGTTTTTTTTATATACTTCTTGTTAACCTGTTTATTACTACTGTGTATATATGATCAATACAAATAGAAATTATGTTATTAATTATTCATATACTGGAACTAAAGTGTTTAAAGTTATGTGGAATGACAATGGGTTAAAAAAAATTATGGACATAATATAAATTTTGTGAAAAATGGGAATTAAATTTATCAGTTATTCATAAAATATTATTGTTCAGTTTTTTATTTATTTTTCAAAAAAAAATTTATCATTTTACTGTTTGGAAGTTAATAATACTGTTACCATTTTTACTTTTAGTTTATTTTTTAAATGGATTTCTTTCATGTCTGTTAGTTTTATTCACTTTTCTTTTATCACATTTTCTTTTTGATGTATTATTTATTGAATTATAGTTATATAATCTGTAATTAAATATTTGATATTTAACAGACTTCTGATTACTCTGAATAATATTTTATGATACAAGATTTAGTGAAATAAATAAATTTATAAACTAATAATTTTTAATAGAATTATTAAACGTTATGAAACACAGAATTTTATCGTTTGATACTTCTCCCTGTCCTAGCCCCAGTCTGAACACTGTTTATCTCATCCTCTATCCCTACCTCATTATAAATGCTCTATTATTTCCATTAAACCTTAATTTTATGAACAGTTTTCAACTAAATGTTTTCACAATGAAATTTTATTAGTAACTTCTCTAACCTTAGCTATACTGCATCATCAGGTTATCAATTGCTAATGATATGTTAGACTTATAAAGTATTTAGAGTAAAAAATTTTAGTACATTAGAATTATTTCAAAATATTTTATTTTCATTTCTAGAGGTATGTATAAATCTGAAAGATTTATTTGATATCACTGTATTTCATTGGGTACTTATAGAAGTTTCAAGTTTTCAATAAAACTGTTTAACTTCATGTAGAAGATGCTAGTTTCATAATTAATGACTATAGATATAGTGGCAGATATATGTCCATACCAGTGCCAGTGTGCAGAACTCTGCTCTTTAGTTAGAAAGAATTGAAAAATTTTAATATCCTTTCTAGGGTTTTTTAAAACCTCTTTACTTTTTTCTACAAATTTAAACTTAAAATACATAGACAATATATAAAAAGGAGCTTCAAATATATAATCTGAATTTGAAATAATTAAATATTATAAATTTTCTTAATTAAGCATTTATTTCAATTGATCTTATTGCTGCACTGTTATCACATTAAATGAAGGTCAAGTGCAGAAACAGGCCTCCAATTGTGCATATAAAATTTATTAAAAACTAAGCAGCAGTAAATATTGCATTAAAGAAAAAATTATATTGATATAATATTAGACTTCATAAGTAAAATTCCTACTTGTGTACTGTTTTTTATATTTTGCTGATGTTAGTGTGAGAAATAATTTTCCTATTTATGCCTATCTACTGGTCTAAAAGATTGGGAAACACTGTTTGAAAGGAGAAATTTTGCAAAGTCCTATTTAAAATTAACAACAATAACAGCATTCATAATAATAATAGCAACAACAAGAAGACTAACATTACTTAATTTTAATGCTCTTTTGATAAAGTGTTATGTTTACAAGAAAAATTAACTTTTATATCTCCTTTTGTTATTTAAAACAAAATTACAGAAAAAAACATTACAATTGAGGAAATGAAAGCAAATTTAACATATTTAAAAAATTAATTACTTGATTTTGCTATGATTAATTTGATATATATATATATATATATATATATATATATATATATATATATATATATATATATATATATATATTTGTAAGTTGTATGCTAGAAGTTTTAATTTAAAGGAAATAAATGTAGGTAGTAGTAAATTATATTTATTTATAATTTTCTTAACATTGTAATTTAGTTAAAAAAAAACATTGAAATACTAGGATTGGAAACTACAAATAAGAATGATATTATCTTGCTTTTAGTCCACAAATTTCAGTATTTAGAGTATAATTCGTAAGCACTAACTTTGCTGTCCATCACAGGCTGATCAGATCTTGCAGTCCAATGTGTACTCCCTTACTATTGAAAGGCACACCTATTTTATAGTTTTTGAGGTAGGTGCATGAATGGATTAACCATTAAAAGTACATGCAATAAGTGGACCATAGAAACTTTTCAGTCATATTTATTGTGATATACACTCAAGAGCCAAAACATTATGACTGCCTGTCAATAACGAGTTTGTCCACCTTTGGCGCGCAACACAGCTTCAACCCGCCTTGGCATGGATGCCACAAGCCCTTGGTAGATGTCCGGAGACAGATTGTACCAGATGTTTAAGCAACGGTTACGCAAATCTGAGATATTGCGAATTAGTGGTCTTTGAGCTGCCGTCCCATGACATCCCAAATGTATTCTATCGGATTGAGATCTGGTGAGTTAGGCGACCAGGACATTAACTGGAATTCAACATCATGTTCCTGGAACCACTCCAACACAGTTTTAGCCTTGTAACACGGGGGCGTTGTCCTGTTGAAACATTCCATTTCCAACTGGAAAAACAGAGGACATGTAAGGGTGCAACTGGTCCGCAATGATGTTCAGATACCCTGTAGCATTCATGGTCTGCTCTACCACAACCACGGGTCCCAGAGACGCCCAAGAGAACGTCCTCCAAAGCATAATACCTCCACCATCGGCCTGTGTATAGCATACTGTACATTGAGGGAGCAACTGTACGCCTGGAAGAAGGTGTATCATGACACGGCCACGGAGTGAGGAGTGATAAACCGTGACTCATCTGACCAGGCAACTCTCTCCCACTGATCCATGGACCAATCGCGGTGTTCCCGGGCCCAGCGTAAGCGCAGTTGGCGATGACTCTTGGTCAGCAAAGGCACACAAGTGGGACGTTTGCTGCGTATCCCTATATCCAACAGTGTCCGCTGAGCAGTGTGCTCCGATACTATTCTACTTAGTCCTGCATTGTATTTGGTTGTCAGCTGAGCCACTCTCTGGCTCCGGTTTTGCTTCACCATGCGAGACAGTCTCCGACGACCTTTTTCTTTGATAGTGTGTGGACGTCCAACACCATGTATTCTACTGCTGGTTTCACCGTCATTCATCCACTTTGCATAAGTACTAACAACTGCAGATCGCAAACAACCCACGAGTCTTGCAATTTCGGAAATACTTGTTCCGAACGTAGAGCCATTACATTCTGTCGTCTATCAAAATCGCTTAGATCCGCAGCCTTTCCCATGACACACAGAAGTAAGTGAAAGAATGGTTCTTCAGACTCTCCAGCAGCAGTTAAATACCACTTCCACCTGATCACGTGCCTTCCACGTCATCCAGGCTAGTTCATTGCAAAATGTAGGGGTGGTCATAATGTTTTGGTTCTTGAGTGTATAGGCTATATGGGGGAGTTGAACCAGAGTCTGAAAATGGGTCCCTAGTTAATAATAGTAATAGAAAAGAAATGTTATTTACAAATTCCTTGAAAAGCGAGAAATTTTTCTTGGGGATAGCAAAGGTTTCTCCCACTTCAAATCATGTCTTAAAATTCCAACAAAGGTTATAAAATAGAATGGAAAAGTGTCTACAATATTATTAAAAGCAGGAAATTTTTGTGGGAATGTTTTAAAAATATAAAAACAAGATTTTTGCTGAACATTATTAAAAAAGTTTGTAGAAACCATATGAATGTAGATTCTAAATGCAGATTTACACTCATGTCCATAAATTAAGGATAATGAAGTTCAGGTAATGAAAGAGACAAAAGCAAAACAAATTTGACTTATTTGTAAAGTATATTTCTTAAACAAAAGGTAAAGAGCAAAAAAGATGCTATATGTTTGACATAATTAATAAAAATTGTGATTTTTACTCCCTGGAGCAAATTTCAAAAAAGAACATATTTACAGAAAACAGTATAACATGGTTAGTATGATGGTTAATACGGAGTATGTCTCCAATACAAGCGTTACAACGCCTACGCATGGTGAGTATCAGATTATCAATCTGATCTTGGGGAAAATTACACCACTCATCAAGCAATGCCCTCCGAAGTTCCGATAGACAGTTGGGAGGGGGGTTGACGGGCTGCAATTCGTCGGCCAAGCATGTCCCACACATGCTCTATTGGATTCAAGTCCGGTGAGTATGCTGGCCAATCCATACGGGTGATATCCTCCGATTGAAGGCATTCGTCTACAATGTTTGCACGGTGAGGTCGGGCGTTGTCATCCCTATACAGAAATTCAGGACCCATGGCGCCCCGAAACAAACGTATATGTTGTTCCAGAATGACATCCCGATAGATGTGGCCTGTCGTCGTTACACTCTGAACATGCAGGTCAGTTCTGGAACCAAGAATAATTCCTCCCCAAACGAGCCATCCTGCACCACCGTAACGGTGTCGTTCAATGGTGTTCTCTTGGTGGTAACGGGTACCTGGCGCTCTCCATATGAAAGTCCGGCGAGAATCAGAATGTAAACTGAACCTGGACTCGTCGGAAAACATCACACAAGACCACTGTTGCGGTGTCCACAATGCATGCTCTCTAGCCCAGCATAATCGCAGGCGACAGTGAGTTGCAGTTATGGGAACACATCTGACAGGCCTACGAGCATATAGACCAATGTTCCCTAAGCGTCTGTACACGGTCTGCCTTGAAACTGTCGTACCGGTAGCTGAAGAGAGCTGACGAGACAGGTCTGATGCTGTGCTCCGTCTGTTTCTTTTGGCAGTAACTGCCAAATACCGGTCATCATTCGGCGTAGTAACTCGGGAGCGACCTGTGCTGTAACATCTACTCACATTACCATCATGTTTGAATCGTTGCCAAAGCCTGGAGATGACACTCTGGGCGATTCCAAGTTCCTCGGATACTTCCAGCTGGGTACGTCCACATTCCAGTCGTCCGATAATTCTACCACGTAAAAAATCATCCAAATGCTTCCTTTGTGCCATAACTATGCGGTTATTGCACTGAAAGGCTTTTAAAGCGCTTGTGAATAATTTTACTTCTTTGCTACCATTCTTTATATACCCCTTTCATACACTCTCGACATTGTGACGTACTATCCGCGCCATCTGGTGGTTTCCTGCAATTTGCATATTCTTCTTCAAGATGTGTGTGATAATTCTACAGGTGAAATTTTTATTTTAGAGCTCAATTTCTGTGTGATTCTGAATTATCCTTAATTTATGGACATGAGTGTAACTGAAAGTTTATTTTTTCACTCAAAGTAATTAAACAGGTGAATTTTACAACAAGACACTCTGTAGGCCTTATCTCAATTAAATACAGTAACAGATGATTTACTTAAGATTAGTTTGAAGATTTTAATCAAAGATTTTACAGTTAAAACAGGGAGACATTTTTTAAAGATAAATAAAGTGGAAACATACAAATTTGAATATTAATTTTTCCTCTAATGTCAATTTAGTTTAAACTTTGATAAATAAAGTTTTATGTCATAGTTTATTATTGTATATATTTTGAGTTGCATATATATAGCGATCAGAAAAATGTCGGGTTTAGGGCCACTAAGCATCTTAATCTGGCCGTGGGTTGATATAATACATTCTGGAAACCATGAATATTCATTTGGATTGCTAGTAGAAAACCCTGATATCTGTATGTTGTCTTCTGGTCTAAATCAGCAAAATCAACCCAAAACATAGAAAAGTTATGCTTTCATATGCTGCATATGTTTCAAGTTGTATGTGTGCTTGTGTATAAATATACAGGGTGCATAGTAAAGTCTTTGACAGCTGTTTTTTTCCACAACCATTGATCATAAACATACTTCCAATCGCAAAAATATTTCAAATGATATAAACACTCATTTTATAACATTTTAAAATATAAATTATTCAATTTTGCAATAAATTACAAAATTAGATTTTTTTTCGTTTCCCTGTTCTTTACCATTATATTTAGTAAATATTGAAACTAGTCTTAAAAATAGTAACAAGAAAAATCGTACTTCTCTGTGAGAAAAAAAAATTGACCGAGATATTTAAGTTCAAAGTATGCAACGATGTCAAGAATCTTTCTCCTTCGTTGGGGATATATTAATAGATTAATTACAATACTCTGTGGTTAAAATGAGGTTGCAACGGCAAAAAGTGAGTGATATAGAGTTAAGAACCCATATAACTGGCTCTTAATCGCATATTACCCATCTTTTGTTGTAGTAATCGCATTTAGTGGATGTACCCGCTAAATGAAGTTATATCCACTTTACTATGGATACATTCCTCGTTTATAATCGGGTAACTTTTCTTCCCTTTCGCGGTATTTCAACCTCGAATTACTGTAATTTATTAACAGATCCATGAATGAAAGAGAACAAAATCTTGTAAGTTTGAATTTAAATAATTCCATCAATTTTTGTAACAGAGAAGTGGAACTTTTTGCGTTGCTGTTCTTAGGATGGATTTCAGTTTTTAGTAAATATAACGATACAAAACGTGGGAAATGTATAAAAATTTAGATGTCGTAATTTTCGCATAGCTGAACTTTTAAGTTAAAAAGTCCCATAAATGGAATCCTTATCTTATTTAGAACATTATTGTAATTAGAAGATGTGGGCGACGGTGGCAGAGAAAAAGTTGAATTATGGACGATACTAACGATTATTACTATTGATATATGTATATAACATATCGTCAACACGTTAAAACTGCTTGCTGATAAAATTTTACTAATTTTAAAACTGGAGTGTTGGCAGCTATGAATTCCATTAATAGAAGTTTAGAGGAGAGGGATCAGATTGATCTTGTCCAGGTCCCTAGATCAAGCTGTGCAAAATTTTTCTACGGATTGTATATTTTTTCTCTATGTCAAAACTAGAAGTTGCATGACAGAAAGTTATCGATTTAATACCACCCCAAAAATCTGGTAAATGTGGACTTCGAGCATAGTTCAGAAACCCGTAGTTATCTGATTTAGATAATGAGTACGTATTTGTATGAATATGAAATGAAAGATGTGATCTATTTATACATTTTGAACTTCAGAGTTTATTTACATATACATCTACCTTATGTGTATGTTTGAGGATATAATTGTTTATATTTCAACTGTTGCATCGCCTAGATATTTGATTTTTCCTCTTAAATTCACATTTTACGTGTAAATATCCAATGATAAAAGCATTATAATATTGCCATTAAGGTTATTGTAGACGTTACAAAGCATTTTTATAAATTATTAACTTATAGTTATGAATCTTTGTACACATATACATTGAAGTTTAAGTAAATTAATTACATTAAGTTGATTGTTAAATCGGAGAATATTTTTGAAAAATTCATGTTTTATGAAATTTTCTGCTAATTTTAAAATTCTCCTTGCGACTTCATTTGTCATTAGTACATATTTACCAAACACTCCTAATATTCATTAAAACAAATCTCTGTACCCGTTTTAAATTTCGATTTTATTTACATTATTAAATTTCAATTTACATTTAGGAAAATCCGAGTTTTTTACGAAAGTTAAACGCACAGGCATAAGAATATTTCCTAGAAATTAAATATTCAAGCTATCAACAAAATTATACTCCAGAGTAATCAAAAGATATTTTATAGTATTAGTAAGGAAAATAAAAGCAAAAATTAAAAATTAACATGTAAGAAAGATTTTTAAAAACTAACAAAATATTAAAAAAATAATTCTTTAAAAATTATCAGACGTTTATTTTTTAAATGTGATTTATTTAGTTCTACTTCAATGCATTGCATACAAAGATTCACAACTCTTTAAGTTAATAATTTCACAAAACGCCTTGTAAAGTTTTTTGGGACGATGGACTTTAGAAAAACTTTTAGAAAATTATTAAGATAAAGTTTTGAAATTTTGTACACATCTAGTTTGATGTTTAACTAAATAAATCACATTTAAAAGTGTGTTTAAAAAATCAGATAACTTTTTTTTTTTTTTTTTTTAATTTCAGTCTTTTAAAATATTTTGCTAGTTTATAAATTGTTCCTTGTGAAATAATTTTTAATTTTGCCTTAATATTACTTAAAGATATCTTTTGAATATATTTGTGTATTCTTTGTGGATTAAAATTGAATAGTTAATTTAATTCATAGAAAAAATTTTATGTCTGTGCATAGCATTTTCACACAAAATTCGAATTTTCTAAATTTAAATTCAGTTTTAATTATTTTAATGAAGTCGAAATTTAAAACAGATACTCAGATTTATTTTAAGGGGCCTCAGTACTGTTAAACACAAGTATCCCATTGTTTTGTTGCTACTTTTAGACTTACCATAACTTTTTTTTATTTCATACTAAAATGTCTAAAATTTTTTTTGTACAAATCTGTTATATATCTTTTTAATAAACTTATCTTAAATACTTATAAAAATAATAAAAAATATAAATTTATGATTTGATATTTTTTTGTTAAAACCATTCTCATTTTTTCGCATGTTTTCAAGAAAAATTTTAATGAAGAACATAAAATAAAAATTGTAAAATTGAAACTAACAACAACAACAACAACAACAACAAAAAGAATATAAGTTTAAGCACATTTTATATTTTTAAAACATGGTTAAAATTTTACCCCTTTTTTGGGGTAATTTTGACATGTACTTACCTCTCTAAAACAAGAAAATATTACTCTAATAGCGATAATTTTAGTTCAATTACAAGAAAACAACATTATATTGAAATGCTGAAAATTTTGTGCAGAAATATTAAATAGGTTTTGGGAAATCTTGCAACATTAAAAATTAGCGCTCTGAGAAAAATCAATGTACAGTAATAAGTAAACAATTCCCAAACACTAAAGTGTATTTTATATTTTTAATCATAACTTTTAAATTAAGCGGAATTTTTATGCCTTTTTTTTTTTTCGGAAAATCGTTAGGCACGACAGAGATATTCGACTTCTCTTTTTCTTTTTGTAATAGAATCAGCCCTGAAACATTGTTTCATTACACTTGTGTACTTTAAATGTTCATTAATGTTTTCTTTGCTTTGAAAGTGTCAATTTTGAGTGTTCGTATACAGGGTGGCCACAGACCCGGAAAACCTGGAAAACATGTAAATATCAGAGAATTTGAAAAATGCCGGTAATATTAAGAAAATCTGGAGTTTTGTAATCCGATTATAAATAATCAAAAATTTTTCAAGATGATTATCTCTTAAAAGAAATTGATACAATATAAGAGCAGATAAAGTGTTTAAAAAAAGAAAATAATACTTAATTATTTTTCTACTAATAAAACGTTTTGTTCTCTAATCTCTCTTCTAATATTCTATTCTCTCTTTTACTCCCTCTCTATTTCACCCCTTTTCCTTAGGTTTAACATTATTTTATTTGTATTTTCAAAAGCAATGTTATGTTGAGTGTGAAATCAATTTGCACTATTTTGTGATTTATTCCTCCTCAGTTCCAGTCTATATGTTATACAAATATTATACTTTTATTTTTATTTGAGGATTAAGGAAGATAAATAAATCCAATTCGGTACTACAACCTATTGATTTTACAATAAAATTCAGCTTCTCAGAAGTGTTGTCAAAATCTTAAATTAAATGGTGTAGATTTTATGAGGTAAAGAAGAGAGGTCCGCATATGTGGACTCGGGACTGAAAAGGTTGAGTATAATAAAAAGCAGATTTTTTTTGTTGTTGTTGTTTAGTTACTCTCAATTTATTTCAAGATTATTGAATTAAAAAACTGAATAGAGGATATAATCAAAGTGGTATATAATACTGTAAAAATATTTAATTATTGCTGCTTACATCTATATCTTAAATGTACTTTCATTATGTTTTATTTTTGCCTAATATCTTCCTCTTGCTTTTTTAAAATACAAAATTTCTTGGGTTTCTTAAGGTAGGGTGGGGAGAATATAGACATTAAATAAAGGCAACAATGTGGTCTGAAATTCTGTTAGGAAACGCGAAACAGGGATTTGACAATTACTTTTTTCTTTTTTGTATCTTTGTTATAGTTTTGTAACAAACTATACTTTCATTGTGAATTCATAGCTAATGATAGACGAAATATTTATTCGTTTCAATGTCCTTTCCATTTTTTTTTTTATTCCTGCTCGCCCTTTCTCCTGTTACGCCATAACTGAAAAGAATAGCTCTTGTGTATTAAGAGCAATTATCTCTTATTACGATGTCACATTGAATGGGAGGAAGTTTACTGGCATTTTAACAGGGATGATATATTAGGAGAAGTAACTTTTGTTTTGCTATAACATTTTTTTTCTTTGCAATTCTAGCGCGAAACTAGTTTTCATACCGTCGTTAACTGATATAAGCTTTTAACAACCAGACTAGATTTAACGAATATAAATGGTAGTGCGAAGTAAGTGACATTATATTTCACAAGAAACGTTTCTGAAAACCGATTCCCTTCTACGTATTGTGCAATTAGCTAACTGCTGTAGATATTTCCAGGACTGTAAGTTGTATTAGGAATCCCATGCTCTTCAAATATTTAATGGTAATTTTAAAATAGTTGCGACTCATAGTATAATTTAGAATTTTCATAAAGAATAACTTGGCACCCCCTTTGCCATTTGCAAACCATTTCAGTACTATGCAAAGAAGCAAAATTAAATGGTTGATGCAGCATAATGAGGGAAAGCATTCGAGCGTACTTTTTAGCACAAATATTTCTTAGTGGAATTTTAAAAATAACTTTGCAGATTTAACAGTGAATAATAAACATACAATAATAGTAATCACCTGCATGTGGCATTGGTCTCGTGTCAGTATGGTGGCCTTTCAACAGCTTGCACTTTTGGATGACTTCAGAAAGTATTTGAACGCATCAGCATGTATTAACTCTTCATTCTGATTGCATGTTATCGATCAGCCTGGTAGTTGTTTGGGGGAAGTTGTGATTTGGATCTGGAATGTCGTTCCAACTAATCCTAGAGATGTTTGACATGGTTGAGATCGGGATAGTGGATGGAACAGTTGAGTTCCTCTTCTCTCATCTTCTGATACCATTTTCAGATGGCACTTCCTTAATAAACGATAGAATTACATTGAAATAAAGAGCCTACTGGCCAACTGCTGTCAAATAGTAGGTAGCGTAGAATTTAAGATGACTTCAAAGCTCGTGGAAATAAGGATTACAGGTACTAACACTAGCGGATGGAATCCGCACCTTCAGAACAAAATTACGCAAAATGCATATGTACTTTATCGTGAATCCATAAGCATCTAACTACTTTCGTGAAATATAAATACATAAAAAATAAATTTAAAAATATAAAACGTCGATATTGTAACTTTATTTTTTTAAGACATGTTTATTTTTTAACATAAGTTACCTCATACACTATTGTAGTTGACAGCCAATTCTTGATAGCACAGAAAATGAATATTTCGCGTTTGTGTAGGTACTTTCACTGATTTACTCTGGTTTAGTTTGAAGCGCTTTGCTCTACCGTTTTGCTATGCGAGGACTAATGCGACCGGGATTTACTACTTAAAATAGATTCCAAAAGCTACGAACATCCATACCATCAGCGGGATTCGAAAACTCGATCTCTGGTACCGTAGAGCTGCACCTTACCTATTCGGCCGTCGTTTGGCTCATAGATTTAGGATGATGTAGATGTTTGATGGAATTTAACCATTAGATTCCAGTCTAAATAACCCAAGTAGCGAAAGTTGACATCAGTACCCCCGAATAACAATGACTTATGTTTGATTTTAGCGCTTAAGGCCGTATAAAATGATAGAGATGTATTAGGAACAAAAATTAGAAACCCATGAATATTTATGCAAATGCTGGCTGTGAGCGTGGTTATGCAAAAAAATGTTTATGATAAAGGGGAACAGAATCAAAATTCTTCTGGTAATTAATGTATACCTGCTTTAACTTATATTAATAATCATAATTTACTTTCATTAGAAACGAAGTGGAATAGGCAGAATGACCTTAAAATGACTTATTATTTCAACCGATTAAGCACTAGCCACAAGACAAAATTCATTTAACTGAGATTTCGAAGGTGCTAAAAATTTTGAAACAATATCCACAGTCCTCGTGTAAAACAAGGTAATTGGGAATCGCAAGCAATTAATCAACAAGCGATCTTCATCATTTCAGACGGATTGTTTATATCATAGACGCAGCTTGACAGATCTGCCCAACAGTCATATTCCTATAACACCGTGCATTCAAAGCCACATAGCGATCTTCGAAGGTGTTGTGACTAAAGAGAGACCTTGCCCAGTCCTTCTAGTCTTAGTACTCGTTGTCTGAAACTGTTGTTATAATCTGGAAACCACCTTAAACAACATTTGTACCCAACAAGCTTCTTCAGCTTGTGACTGTCTAGCTTTTAGCATACGTCGTTTAAAAATGATTTTGTGTAGTCATTCACACTGTAATCTGTGCAACTGATGCTGTTTCTTTTTACAAAAAGAATTTCACACAGCACAAATTTGGTATAGAAAACTTCCCCTTTTCAACTTTAGACTTGCATGGTGTTTTTTACGCTTTCCTTTTATATTAAACACACAATCGAAGCATAAATTGCAATTCAAAGGCATCAAAGGTGGTGATGCAACTGGACTCTATGGGCCGAGCCCGTTAATCCAGAGGCTTCTATCAGTAAGCACAAAAATGACAACGAGCGAAAAAATAAACACATAAAAGAGCAAAGAGATAGAAGGGTTGATTCGTGAGTTCATAACACAAAACTAGAGAGTAGAAAGTTTAGGGATAGTAAAACATAAATATTTTTTGGCCAGTGACATCCGTACAAAATAAGCCGAAAAATTTTGAATAAAAGTGAGTAAAAACAAAATTTTAAAAATTTTGGAAAAAATAAAAATATAAATTTTAAAAATAAATAAACTGTTTTAAAAATCAGATAAAGGCCTAAATAATAATATTTAATTATAGTAATAATTTTTATTGATTTATTTTTGATGTTATAAATTTTTATTTGTTTAGTAGTAATGATCGGGTACGAAAGTTTTGAAATCATAAATTGCAATTGTTTCTTATATTATACTATATGTCATCAGTTTTCAAAATAACAGTGGTAGATAATTCTACTTATTGCAAAAAAAATATTTAACTTTAATTTTGAACATAGGTGTTTATTGCCTTGAATTTTATATAATTTTTAATGCTATTGTTAATATTAAATTTTATGTAATTTTTAATAAATTATACGCAATTTTTAATAAATGTAATGTTTTTTTTAATTTAAATAGTAAATTATATAATTTGATCAGTCCAGTTTGACCTCCCTCTCCTCCGAAACTAAATTCCAGCTCTAGTCCTGCTCTTGGTAACTGTAATTTCCCATTTCACGATTGATCTCCTGACAGTATTTGAAGTTCTTTTTTCTTAAAGTCAGAAATAAACAAGTTAAATAACTTAAATTTATTTATCTTCCGTGATATGCTCATTTTTCCAGTAAAATAAATATTCTTATATGAAAAAATTTGCATAATTCGCGAATTTTTTTGCGAAATTCATGGCTTTCGCGCTTGCCAAATTCGCGAATCTTGCAAGTCGCAAATTCCGAGTGTGTCTGATAATCATATATTGCTTTATTGTGTCATTCTGAGTAGTATTAAAAGAATATTCTCCCATTTTATTTCTGAGTACATAATCTGAGGTCTAATCATCTCTCGTAATGCATATCTTATGCGATATTTCTCTTGCATTTTTAGATTAAATTTCACGATTAAAAGAATTTGAGCTTTTGTGGGGAAATAAAAAGCTTCAATATCATACTAAAAATTTAAAAAGTTTTTTCTTCAAATTATATACCAAGATTAAAGTTGATAGGCGAATCAAAGTATTCATAGAAAGTTCTTGATATTTTCATAACCTGTAATTTTTTTTAAGACAATGTTGGGATGCAGTAAAAAATTGTTTCCTCTACGCTTTACGATTATTTATTTATTTATTTATTTATTTTACAGCACTGATGCAATTCATTTCATTAATTGAAAATTACAAGTGAAAATGTGTGGTTCAACCGATTTTAAATTTTTGAATTTTTAATAAAATTTTACAAAAATTCAGATATTTAAGAACTGTTTCAACTTTTATTAAATTATGAAATTATCATTTGTAATTGATTACAAGTAAAACTAACGTATTATAGCATATAATTTTATATTTTAAATTCTATATAAAATTATATGCTATACCGCGTTATGCAAGATTTAAAAAATGCTACCGAACAATTAAGCCTAATATTTTTTTTCCATTTATATAGTTATATTTATAGAATGAATTAATGTTATTCAGGTATGTTATTTTAATGATTAATTAGTAATAATTTCATCTTAATTTTACTCTTCAAATTTGCAAAAAGTTTTTAAACTTCTTATATAAAAAAGATTTTTATAATATTAATTCATTCTATAGAACACAGTTTTGAGATCAGTATAATTTAATGTATAAGTTATTGTCCATATTCTAAATTATGTTGCTTTACATATCATACCTTACGGAACAGTGTTAGTTGTTGTACATTTTTCATTATAATCAATTAGAGCGAATTATTTCATGATTTTATAAGTGTTGAAACATATTTTTAATGTCTCAAAAATTTTTGTATTGTTTTATTAAATACTTAAAGATTTATAGTGTATCTGAACAGTTATACTTTCAACTCACATCGACTTCTTTGGAAGATACCAAACCCTTTAATAAAAGGTGTATACAATACCGAATGCCTTGGAGATACAATTGAATATTTTAAGTTTTATACTTTGAGTTTCAATTAATTTTATATTCTCAGAGGCTGTGACTTTTAATTTCGTCAAGGTTAAGTGATTTTCGGATTAGGAGGCTGTTCACTGCAATCAATTCCATCTTACTTTCCAGTTGAACAAAAATAAATAAGTGTTAATTCTTAATCTGACAGTCATCTAAGTCACGTGAAACAATGAACAATGGCGAAATGTTTAGCGTTGTAGCTGTAACTCCATCTGTTAACTTTATTTAGAAGACGAAAGATCTCATTTATGATATCAGTGTATGTTGTCTTTGCCTTTTTTTTTTTTTTTTTTTTAAATAGTGCTTGTAATTTCATTTCTTGGATCCAGTTAGTCGAAAATTTGTCTGATTGGTTGATTTTAATGTATTGACGTGGTGAAAATTAAGGGACTGTGTGCCCCTTGGACATTTTTAAAAATATACAATTATTTTATTAAATATTTTGAGTTTCCTGCAATAATATTATTACATATGTAGATTTGGAGAAAAAAAAAACAAGCGAAAAAAAAAAGAATTCTTGGGTAGAATTATAATTTTTTTTTTTAATTAACGCATTTAAAATCTTTTTTCTTATTCAATTTTTCTTACATATTTACAAAACTATTCATTATAACTTTAGCCACTGAGTTTTAAATCAAAAGATTGGTTCTTCAGAAAAATATGAATAAAGCGTTTATGTAAAATTTGACCAAAAGCATATTTTTTTTTTTTTTTTTTTTTTTTTTTTTTAGTTTTAATTGAAAAAATTTCTATTTAATTTATTATAAAATCCATCTCTAATTCTTTTAAACAGACATTTGTAAATCTGTATTAAAAAAGTCCTTTTATTCATGTGTGTTTCAGTTTTTTAAATGCAGCTATACATACATTTGAAAAAAAACTAAACTGAGATAAGTCAATTTAAAGATCTGAAATTGAAATAAATATTTAAAAGATAATAGAAAATGTTAAAGTTTTGTATGCATTCAATAACTTAATATATTTTGTACTAATAAATAACAACCATCTTTTACAAATTTAGCCCATGCTTTTTATAATATTGACATATTTTATAAATTTATGCAAAGCAGAATCTTCGAGAAAAGTTGGGTTAAAATGCAATTATGACAAAATATAAATTTACAATGTTATTATAATTACTCATTAGTCTTAAATGTATTGATTGAATAAAAAAAAGCATTTAGAAAAATGAAGTCAAATTGCTAATTCAGAAATTCTGTAATCTGAAGATAATATTGTTAAATTGAAATACTTTCTCATGCTGTTAGCTATATTAGCACAGCCTCGTAGATCCACAGTGCGAACAATATTTAAGAAGTTTCAGTATTCAGAGTAGTTTCTCCATTGCGTTTAGGGAGCTTAATTGCAAAATCATTATACGTTTTCACGTCCTCGCAGTGCTGAAGATTTCCGGCATTTTCCAATGTGTGATATTGAATTATCTTTTCATGCTATCTTTAGAGAGTTCCTGTCTGTAAAATTTCCTGACATGCTGCTTGTGCTCGTAGTGAATTAATAGATGTGAAATATATCTATAAACATTTGAAATTAGGTGTTTTATTCTCCTATATTAGCGTAAACACTTACCAAACTTGTTTCTAGAGACAAAATAGTCTAAGAATAAAATCCTAAATTATGTGACAGAAAAATGTAAAGCCGGTCTAAGTATCGGTAGGTATACGAAATTCCAATTTTATCATTATTTGAAATATAAATGCACTTGTATCTCTGTATGTAATACAAGTTAAAAGTGCAATGGTAACGACTCCCAAACGTCATATTTAGTAAAATATGTTTTATTAAAAATATTCCCAAACATAATCAGTAATTAGCTTTGGACAGAATTAAATCACTTGAAAAAATTTCTATTTCACCAAAACAATACGAACACTTTGAGAAAAAGTGAACCGCAAATGAACACAACGCCGACAAATGTTCTTTGTCTTTTTGCATGATAAACTTTTTCTCCCATTTAAAGGTGATCGCTGGTATTTTTAAATTCTGTTTGCAACTAGAGCTGTTTGTATTTATATCCATTATTATTTAACCTTATTTTTTAAGCCGTTAAAAATGATTTATTACTTTCATTTCACGACTTTTTCAGATTAAATAAATACTATTTAAAAAAAAAAAACTAAAGCGGCCAGCTATCAAAATTGCTGTCAACCTTAAGAGAGCTTTCTGATATTATGAGGTTGAAAGAATGTTCTCTTATCCATTGTTTGAATTCTATAGATGTTTGCATCATTCGAGTTGAGACAATATCTTTCCATCATGAACTGTCCTCTTATTACAATTTTTTTTTTTTACTTCCTATAGTTTCGTTCTCTGACTTATTATATTTAGATACTAACATGTGGCTGTCTCTTTGAAATTTGCAGCTGAAAATAAATTGCCTATCTGACCTCGCAACGGACTAATAATACATCCTTTTACCATTCCCCAGAATTTAAACATCCTGACCTGAAAAGGTTTTTGTATCTAAGTACCCCACCCTCGAGCTCGACTGACAGCAGCTGACATAAAGCTGCAGTGCTAAAAAGATATGAATTCAATCTTTGGTAGTCTGGGCTTCTGACTCTTCCTCCTGATTTGCTGGTACCATAAAAATAACAAAACAGTTATTACTTATGCGGAATGCCGAAATCTTACTCAGAGATTATATTTCGATGCCAAAGATTTAAAAATTTTACTTATAACTAGATAGCTTTCGTCCGCTTGTATTTCAACTAATGATTCTAACAAGGCCATATATTTTATATGTTTTCTCTATGTTGTAATACTTTTTACATTTAATATCTATTATATAATATTTTTAGAATTATTTCCTTGTGTTAAAGTAATGGATTATGTTTCCAGTCCGCTTCTTGGATCAACGTTTTGATACCTTCTCGAAATACATTTAAAATCTGCTTTTAGCCGGACTTATCGTCCTTTGATCTAGCACTTTTTCTCTTTTGATCCTGATGTTAGATTTGATATTGCTGCCTAGACTATTATGTCATCACCTGTAGTGTCACAGATGTACTTTGCAATGCAAATTCGATGATGTAAAAATTAGAATCCTTCAAAACTACATCTGCTCTGTTCTCTTATTCTGCAGCATGTTAATACGCATTCATCTTTATCGTAACCATCTGCAGTAGTAGTTATTTTGGCAAGCACCTGCATACAAGCCAAACATTGCTATGGGTTCAGAAAGAGGTCTAGAGATAAGTGTTATATTCCAGGTGAATATTTTTCAGAAAATTGGGAATAGGTGTTTGTGAATTGAGGGATATTTTTTCTATCGTTGATAGTTTAAGTCTGAATACGACTGCCAGAGCCGATGTTTGATATTTGGCCGCCTGTGTGTAGTTATCATTTAGCCACCCCTCTTCAGTAATTAAAATAAGAGAATGAAAGTGAAAAATGTAGTGCGAAAATAAATTTTTTATTATGTAGGTCACAACCAAATTCAGTTCTAACAACTTACTGACTTGAGCAAAAAATATAGGAGTAAAATAAAATTATAAAAAATATAAAACATATCAAATTTATCAAAAGGGAATCATACGTAGTACATATAATCATTTGTTTATTTGGAGCTGTAGTGGGTCTGGGTAAGGGAGCTGATGACGATGAAACAGAATAGCACAAGGGAGATCCTGGATGTAATATTCAAAAAGAAACTCGAAAAATGTGGTTTACATCCTAATTTTTCGTTTATTTTTATTTATTTATTTATTTATTTATTTTTTACAAATTTATCTACAGCTTTTTAAAAGTTTGTCTATCCCACGTTCAAGTTTATTAAAACGTTCAATAGTTAAATTGATGGCCTTCTGTCGTTTCTTAATTTCATTAGATGGTATACTTTTTCTTTTCGTTGACATGCATACTATTTTGAGGTTACACAGTTTCCCCTTTGATGATAATGCCATGTTTTAGAAACTTTAGCACTGACAGCTCATTGATATTACATGCTATTAAAACCAATTAATGTTATATATAAACCATAAATCATGCTTATTGTGTTAGATTTTTGCTGTGTGATTTGCAAATGTTTTAAAAATTTTTCCTCGACTACTTTTAAGTGTCAATTTTTAAAATAAATGGAGTACCTAAGAGCAATTTAAGTAATGAAATTATTTGTCGTAAGAGGACTCTATGATAAACTTCATTTTTCTAATGTATCTGAAAATAAAGTATCAGAAAATAACATAATCCGTTAATCCGATTCTTAAAAATCGAAAAAATGTAAAAAAATTTATTTTCGACTTGACTTTTCTTACCTTGAAAACTACCAGTGTTACAAATATAATTTTTCTTTAACATTCTTAGAACAAAATTATTATCTTTACACACTTTAAGGCAAACTTATTGTTTTAAAACATACTAAAATATCTCAAAATAATTTTGAACTTAAATTTGTATATATTTAAGATTCATATATATTTTTAAAAAAAATTTTAAAAATAAAAAAATTTTTTTTTCTTAAAAATCAAAAATTTATTTTGGGAAAAAAATATTTTGGGAAATATTCAAGAAAATTTAGGTTCAATCGGATGAAAATTATATTGTATACAACAATAAAAATTTCATGAAAAAAATATTAATTATTTGAGATAACATACGCGTTACATGAGGAAAAAAAAAAGTTTGAGAAAATTTAAGTTAAAGTTTTGTAAGTTTAAATTTGTTTACAGTAAACGGCTGACACGTTTTTATTCATTACTCCTTTCAGTATTGGAATTTTTTTACGCTGATTGTTTTAAAGTGTTCAGAACTGAATTCTTTTTCACATATATGTCTTCTGAAAAATCAATTTTTTTATTGATTTAACAGTCATATTAGCCCTCAATAGCACCAAAGTGTAGTCATGAATTAGTCAAATTTAATATTCTATGAGTATAAAGTAAGTAATGTATTTATTTTAAAAAAGTATGCAAGCTTCTTTTCAAAAACCATGTTCATAGACGAACGCACACACATACATGCTTATGCACCTGTTTAGTCTTCTGATTTTAAGTAATATAAGATTTTGTTTTAATTTATTCAAGTTTCTTTTTTTATTAGGTTGTTTTATTTATTTCATACCATCTATCTAACTCTTTCCCCCTCGTCATTGATGATCCATGACCAAAAGGGTAGGACGCTGCTCTTCGGTACCGGAGTGCTTAGATTCGAGTATGGATGTTCGTAACCATTCGGAATCGGCTTTAAGCAGTAGGTCCTGGTCTCATTAGTTCTCGTGTAGCAAAATAGTAATCTGCAGCTCTCCAAACCATATCAAACTAAAAGAAACCAAATGGTAATGCGCTGCCTTTCTAAATGATGGGTTTGTTCGTGAGTTAGGATCCCACTGTTAGTATGGAAGTTCTAAACCGTTCGGAATAGGTTTCAAGCAGTTGGTCCAGGTCGAATTATATCTTGCGTTGCAAAGAATTGACCACAGCGCTGCAAACCAAACCAATTACTCCTTCTCCTACATTCATATTTGAAAGAGCGATTAAGATATAGTGTAATTATTCTTCATCCCCATGAATTTCATCCGTTTGAATGTGAGAATTGCCTAACAGATTTCAATTTCAAAGGAAACTTTTTAAACCATTAATAATGTTGAATTTTAAATCTGGTAGAAATTACATCGCATTATAATACTCTCTCTTTCTCTTTTAATCCGTTTTGGCCTCGTTGTTATGTAAAATCATTTTTTTTTTTTTTTTTGCTTCTTTAATAATACATATTTGAGAGAACGATTAAAAAATATTGTAATTATTCTTCATCCCCATGAGTTTCATCCGTTTGAATGTGAGAATTGCCAAACAGATTTCAATTGCAAAGGAAACTTTTTAAACCATTAATATTATTGATTTTTAAAGCTGGTAGAAATTACATCTTATTCTAATACTCTCTCTTTTAATCTGTTTTGATCTCGTTGTTATGTAAAATGATTTTTTTTTTTTGCTTCTTTAATAAAACATATTTGAAAGAGCGATTAAGATATAATGTAATTATTCTTCTTCCCCATGAGTTTCATCCATTTGAATGTGAGAATTGCCAAACAGATTTCAATTGCAAAGGAAACTTTTTAAACCATTAATATTGTTGAATTTTAAAGCTGGTAGAAATTACATCGCATTCTAATACTCTCTCTTTCTCTTTTAATCCGTTTTGACCTCGTTGTTATGTAAAATCATATTTTCCTTCTTTAATAATACATATTTGAAAGAGCGATTAAAAGATAATGTAATTATTCTTCATTACCATGAGATTCATCCGTTTGAATGTGAGAATTGCCAAACAGATTTTAATTGCAGATTAAACTTTATAAACCATTAATATTGTGGAATTTTAAAGCTGGTAGAATAAACCATTAATATTGTTGAATTTTAAAGCTGGTAGAAATTACATCGCATTCTAATACTCTCTCTTTCTCTTTTAATCCGTTTTGACCTCGTTGTTATGTAAAATCATTTTTTCTGCTTCTTTAATAATACGAAAAGCCATCTATCATTATTTGGATATTTTTTTAATCGTCTGTGAAAAATATTTTCAAACACTATGCTAGTATTATTATACATTCTTTACGCATTCCGACCGACTGAAGTTAGATACATTGATACGTACAGAACAGAATGACATTGTAATCTTGATGTTAAGCAGTAGCCTCTTTTTTCCGTACTTATGTAGTGGGTTATCGCCTGTCGAATACTTACATTACTTTGTTTATGCAATTTTTCTGTGTTAAAATGGTAAGTTGAGTATAATGTCACACTAATACAGATGAGTTCACTTCATTCAACAGAATAAAACTTAGGTTAGATGATACATTACTCACTGGAAAGAAAGAAAAATATAAGCATCTGATAAGGAAGTCATTATCTTAAGTAATTAAGCTTGCTGCGTATGCCATTTATTCGCGTAACATTAATTGAGTTTATTGAATTTTTCGCCAGAGTTACTGCATGGATATTTTGAGTCATATGATGGAACTACGAAAGGGAAAGAAAACTGTTACCACTCTAATTCACGAATTATTCTTTTAGATAACCTTTCTACGGAGTCGCTAACGTTCTGTTTGTGTCCAATAAAACCGTAACTTTTTTAATGTAACAGAAGTAAAATAAGGATATTAGAGAATATTCAAATAGCTCGTTTATGTTGTTTGCTCATGTTGATTGTGTCTTAATTTTTTTAAGGCGAGGGTGGACTTTCAAATTGGCTAAAATCGACCGAAAATTCGAATTTTCGATCTTAGTGAATAGTGAAAGAATATATCATTAGGAATACGGAGCAAAAAGAATTTTTTCATTCCCAATTTATCATTACTTATGGGTATAATAAGCTTATCATTACTTGTGGGTATAGCAATAACAACTTCAAATGCTGTTTACTCAGAAGTAAAATTTTCATGCATTACAAATGTTTAAAGTACTCCAGGCACATTGAAAATAGATCATTGTCTCTGAAATTCCAATATTATTTACGTTAGAGTTTATAAAATAAAGTCTAGTTGAAACGTGTATGTTTCGAAGCATATAATATGTTAGTTATACATTTTAATTAACCGCTATAGCTGTTTATTCTGCAAAATATGGGTATCATCATCATAATTATTTTTTTTCTCTGTATATTTTCTAGGAATGTTTATGGAAACAATTACAATTTTTTGTAAAGTCTATAAGGTACACTTAAAATTTTTTTTATAATATTTTATGCAAAATTGGTGCGCCTGGAGCATTTTCAATAAAGCTAATTATGAAACAATTAATAATTAATAACTCCAAAACTAATTACTATTTTGCCTTCAAATTTTTTAAAATATATATCAATAGTACTAATAACATAGTCAATCTTCAAGGAAATTCATTTAAAAGAAAAAAAGTTTGCTCTAAAGGTCCACTGTCGCCTTAATAACTTTAAAGTTAAAATTTAATCTAGCTTTATCAGAGTTCGTAAATATTATGATACTTTTGAAAATATAAAAATATCCGGTATTTTGATGCATATCTGATAATTTGATGTGATATTTGTATATTTTCAGCAGTGAACTTATTGTTTAAGATGCTAATATTTTTACGCGCGGTATGAACTTAATTAGCAAAACATAAACCTCCATTTTATATTTGTATTCACTGACGCTTTAACCTTTTGAAAGGGGCTCTCTGAAGAACTAATGCATTTGCGGCACACATGCTGTCCCAACGCCTCTGAAAAGGTTAAGACATGAGTTAAATGGGTCCAGGCCCAGTGCCTCGGCTTCCAGAAATGAGGGTGGGGGTGTCTCGTTCTCTATTCGGCTTCAATAGGATCTTTAATCGTATAACTTTAATCGTGAAATGTTATTCCCGGACATATTCTCCGATAAACTGCTAATTTATATTTATATGCAGACTGTCAACAGTGTCTTATTGCAAAACAGTAGCATGAGCTCTCCTAACTAAACCTAACCTAAATAACAGTAGCAAGACTGCATTATTATGTCATATCCTTTGTCTGTGTCTAGGGTTGGGCCTACCACCATACACCTTCTTTACTCATTTAGACAAAAACCAGTAGTCGGTCGAGTCGGTTTGCGCTTAGGTTTGTCGAATTGTGAGTCACATATATATATATATATATATATATATATATATATATATATATATATATATATATATATATATATTTATGGGTCTTTAGTTACGAGTCCTTTAGTGTGATAATTTTCTTAAAATAGAAAAAAAAAACGAAATTCATTTTATTATTTATTGCTTTTGTCGAACTCTACACGTATATTCACCAAATTCGATAAAAGGGTCGCAGGTGAGCCTACTTTTTTATAGGGGCTTAAAGCTTCAGGATGTCTTCAGTCGACCTTGCTTGTATTAATATAATATTTTAAAACTTATTTCATTTGACAGCAAAAATGACAATTTAATAATATCGAAGATTAACTACTACAAAACAGAAACAGTTTTCTTAAAAGGAAAATAATAATTTACGCTTTATTTTCATTCAAAATACAAAATATATAGTTCAATCTCAACTGCCAAGACAACCAAACGATGGCCAAATGATTAGGGAGCTGATCTTCGGTACCAGAGTTCGTGGGTTCAAATCCCATTGTGGCATGGTTGTTCGTAGCCATTCGGAATCGGTTTTAAGTAGTAGGTCCCGGTTTCATTAGCCTTCGTGTTACAAAAAAGTAGACCGTAGAGCTCCAAACCGAACCGAACCAATGCCACGACAGCTTTAATATTTAGGTAACAAAAATTTATCTAACAAATCATGTTTTATTTCTTATTATTTTTGTTTAAATACATCACTTAAATGTGAGTTTATCTGTTTTTTTCATTCCCTTATCGATTACGCAATTTTGACTTATTCAAAACCGGAAGATAGTCTTCCTAATGTAATTGATGAAGCAGGAGCAAAAAATAATTCTATAAGTCATTTTGTTTTTTAATGGTTACTCTAGGTGGGATGTTTGTTTGTAGGGAGTACAATAAGTGCAGTCTAAAACAGAATTCCTAGTGTGGGGATAGCAGCAGCCCTAATCTGCAAATGAATTCTTAATTTGTTAGTTGGATATTGGTTCTTTTCATCTAAAATTATAATCAACAAAGATTCATTGATGATTATTTGAAAATGAAAATAAATATCATATATATATATATATATATATATATATATATATATATATATATATATATATATATATATATATATATACCGACTTTTTCTGTTCAATTTAAGATTTTGAAAGGGAAGAACACTAAAGTTTGACAGGGTTTTTTTTTTACTTAAATAACAATTAAAATTATTAATATATATTTTTACACTACATTTAAAGAAAAGCACACTTCTAGATGAATATAGAAAAAACAGGGTCAAAGTAAAACTCGTACACTACAAATTTTCAATCTTAGAAAACTTAAAGCATAATATCTTCAATTTAGTACTTTGTTGGGTATCCTGTGTGTGTTCTAACGTGCACCGAACGTGGTGATATAGATAGAGAACATTACAATAAATATTAAGCGAATTTGTTCTGTTCTTTTAACAGAGACTTTATATATATATATATATATATATATATATAAGCATAATATATATCATTGAACCCTGATCTTTATAGAATGTTCTATTATGAAGTTTTTTATCGATGTCATAAAATAAAATATACATCATTTTAAAGAGTATTAGTTATTTTTACCTTTTCCGTGTGGCTATTGCATTAACTGATTTATCCGGTGGAAATAATATGAAGATAATATTGAATTCATATTCAAAACAGATTATTACAAAAATTAGCCTTGATTATTTATTTGTTTTATAAAAACATTAATGATGATCTTTGTAAATATTACATTTTATGGGTGTTGTTAAGATGTATGTAAGTGTTGGTAGGGCATTGACTGTTGATATCGAAATCATTCAGGGGAATAGGTATCTTCTACTCAGATTAATAAAAATTACGGACTAATATAATCTGAGCAGAAGATACCTATTCCCCTGAATAATTTCAGTTATTTTTTTTCTTTTTGTTATATAGTTATCCTCAAAAGTATGTTTAATAGGTCTAATGAAGTTTGATATGTCGTATTAGATTATTTTGCATAAACGATAACATGAAAAAATCAATACTTGAAATATTTCTTAGAACTGATAAAACTATTGAATTTTATCTTGAAAATCGACTAACAGTTCTTTGCTATTGTCGTATACACTCATTCATTTAAAATATCCACTAAATTGCTTGTACATACACCCAACTTTTTCTGTTCAATTTAAGATTTTGAAAGGGAAAAACATTAAAATTTGACAGGTTTTTTTTTTATTTAAATAACAATTAATATTATTAATATATGTTTTTACACTACATTTTTAAAAAAGCACACTTCTAGATGAATATAGAAAAAATAGGATCAAAGTAAAACTCGTGCACTACAAATTTTCAATCTTAGAAAACTTAAAGGCATAATATTTTCAATTTAGTACTTTGTTGGGTATCCTTTGTATGTTCTAACTTGTTCCAAACGTGGTGGTATAGATAGATAGAGAACATCACAACAAATATTAAGCTAATTTGTTCTGTACTTCTAACAGAGCCAATTTTAAGTTTCTTTTCTTACAAATATGATAATGTCTATATCCAAATTTCCTACTGGTGCCATAAATTTTGTATAACGTTCAAGTATGGTGACTTAGGTAGGCTGTTAATGAGCTTAGGTTCCCAAGCTTTTTATGACAGTGTACCTCTTATTAGGGCAAGCACCTTATCATGAATTCCCAAATGAAGTAGTTTTTATTTGTTATTTAAATAAAAATTTTGTCAAATTTTCCTCTTCATGATGTGAAATCTAACAAAGTGTAATGTACGAATTTTACTTCGACTGTATATTATGCAATAATTATGCAGTAATATCGTTTTGTATAAAAGCATAGAGTATCTATTGACTAGATAGTGAAATATTTTGTTTCATTAATTTAGTGAGAAAAGTCTTTTTATATTTTTTCTAGCATTTTTTATTTCAAACCTAATTAAGAAAATTTCTGACAAATATAATAATCTAAGCATCATTGAAATGTTTTTGTTCAAAAATTTTAAAAAGTTAAAAATGTAAAATTTTACCCTGGCTTGTCAATGACTTATTTGGTTAATTAAATGGCTGAAGTTAAGTTAAATATAATAAAATTTAAGTAAAGACAGTTTTTATTCATTGCGTTTTGCTTAATTTTCCGTAAAATTTTAATTAGCAAGTTACTGCCGCACGGCAAGCCATCGGCCTGAATTTCTGGTACCTTACCAAACATTACAGAAAGAAAGCTAATTTTTACTATTATAGACCTTGCACAGCATATGAATTCATACAACGAAAAATTTCCTGCATAGGAATATCAATTTATTGTTTTATAGCTAAGATTTCCAACTTTTTTAGAACCACCGCTCACTTAAAAAATTCAAAGGTCCCTCATCTGTAATAGTTAATTATACCGTACTATTAAAATATTGTTCCATCTTATACCTATTTTATTTGCCAATCTATCTATTAAGAATCACAGAATAGAAATTAATTAAAATGACCATCAAATGTAGTAAAAAATTCCTTATTAAAAATTTAAATAGAAGCATAAGATCAATAAGAAATAAAAAATTATTGAGATAATTGAGGCTGGTGAAATTGTAACTTATTTTAAAAAATCGGGTTGTAATTTCATTAACACCATTTGTAAATCTCTACGTCCAGTGATGTGGACTCCGTTCCTTTTTTTTTTAGACAGTACATTAGATGTTGCACTAAAATATATATACTACTCCAAATACGATGAAGAAATTAAAAATTTCAGTGTAGCTTAGGAATGGCCAAATGATGCCCCACGTTGAAGCTTATATTTGAAATTATATCACATTTATTATAGTAAATGTAATATTCGATCGAATTAAGGTTCTAAAACCCAACTCGGTATATTCATGTCTAAAATATCCTAGAATTACTCTGCAAAATCAGCATGAAAAACTTTAAAGTGTTGTAAGCGACAATACTAAACCGAAATATTTATACATATACCTAATGCTAATTTAAATTTTTTTAATGTTTATTTTATACGACAATAATAAGATAAAAATTTTAGATATCTAGATTTAATGTCTACTCATGAAAACAGTAGGTATTTCCAAAGTACTTTATTAATTCCGTAAATAGGTAGGTATATCATGGCCGTCCCCTTTGGCTGTTTTGACGTCATCCATTTGGCTCTAAACCCATTACCACCGTTCCCATCGAAGACTTCAGCGACCACTGAGAGCCCCCCCCCCCATTGCGATGGGAACTTATGTTATAGAGGGATGCAATCTGATACTTCGAGATTTTTACTTATAATGCAATATTCGAAATATTACATCATCTTAGAATTTTTCATCCCATTCAGTCTGTTTATATCCCCATTAAAGGAAAAACATTAATCTTATTTATTCTAGCCACTGCTCTCGTCACAGAATATTTACACCTACACTCTTATACAAGCTTTTAAAATAATAAAAAAAAACCTCTATGTGTATATTGAAAAAAAAAAACTGGCAGTATTTAATTGTCTAGACCACTGCTTAGACAAGTTGTCTTTTTTTCTTTAATTTAAAAAAAAGTAATTTTATATTTCCTCTGAAAATCACCAAAATTTTTATGTTACCTTCTTATTGAGCTTGAAGATAAACCCTCAAGCCGTACAGTTACGGCTTTTAATTCATCATGAACTTTAGACAAACCCTTTTTTCTAATTGTATTTATTTTTGTCCTTATTTAAAAAGTTTTTAAGGGTCTTTAAAAAAAGACATAAAAAAATATATTTCTTTTTCTTATCAAATGAAAGAGCATTTCAACTTTTAAGCAACATGAAAGTAAATTGTTTTATACTGAGAAATTATTTTGTTGTTTTAAATATAAAAAACTATTTTTTTTTTGTGTGTTTGGTGAATTTTTAGGGAATAATATGTTTTAAAATAAAAAAATGTTTTATGAAATTCATGACACCTAATGGCGTTGTTACACGTCAACTTGTGCGATTTAAAAAAGCAACTTTTTTCTCTTTAACTGTTCGTTAATTACCAGATTAAAAATAATAAATTATTATTTTGCCAGCCTTTGAAATAAGCGCTCTCACATTCTAAATCACTTATAGAGGATATATAGCTTTGCGACGATGTTTCTTTGCCTATCCTTTGTCAATGTCTGTGATATATATAATAGACAATTTAAATTCGATTAATCATATGGATATGTAGCCCATGTTGTGTCCGATTTTAATTTTATAAACTCGTCAAGTTACGAATTTTATCACTTAAGCGTCTTTTTCCCTTTTTTACCAATGTAAATAACGCACGCCACCATATGATAATTTTCATTAACATTTGGAGGATTTTGTATCACTCGTTTGGCAACACACCCACGAAACGTGATTTCTGTGTAAATAACCGAGGCGATCTTGTATCTTGCGATCTTCGTTTGTATTGGTTGTGTGTTTTGTTTACTGTCCAGGGTAGTAACTAAATTTTGCGTAAGTTACTCTTTATTTAAGAACACTATATTAAAGTGACATGTCACATTATACATGTAATTAATTGTTATGTGCTTTAAACAACTTTTTCTTAAAAAAATTTTATTATATTTTATTCGCCAAGGGTGTAATTTCACAAATAGAATTCATAAAATTACATATAAGCTTGTAAAATTTGTTTTATTATTTATCCTTACTCACATGTGATTCAAGATGTTTTTGAACACTAAATGTTTAAATCTAACAACTCTTGTTAGACATTTCTCTTTTTAATGATGTTTCAAGAAGTATTTGTATATTTATCCACACAGTTTCTGTTATTCGTTTAGTCACTGTTATTAGTTATGTTAACGCAGTTTTTATTTATGGTGCTGTCATTAGAACTCTTATCATTGTTATATTAATATTCTTCCAATGTTCTTAGCTGTCATTTAATGTTTTGCAATACTTTTCAATTTGTTCCCAATGGTTATGATTTATTTCTGTACTGCATATTTTTTTACTGTCATCAAAATCCATTGATATTTAAAAGCTTAGAAAAATAAAATTAAATTGGTAATCAGGAATTAACGTTCATATGTTAATTATTAGATTTGTTGTCACTCTCGATTTACTTGCTGATTAAGAAGTTTATTGTGAATTCATCATTCGTTACTTTTCTGTTTTAATTGATACTCAAGATCTGAACTAATCTCCTATTCAGTTTGAAAGCATAAAATTGCATCTTATGATTAAATTCTTAATTGCTTGTTTTCTCTTGTAAATTTTCTAAAACATTTTCCCTTTAAATTTAAATGTACATTATTTTTGCGAAGCTTTTATGTGTAAAAATGTATTTTACTAATAAATGACTTTAATACATGTTTTTTAATTTTTATACTCAAATGTTAAAAATAATTTATTTTACTGTGTGAAACAGAGCAATGTTATAAAACTATTTCACTATAAGTTTGTAAAGACCTTATGCAGGCTTGCAATTTTGTCACTTTTCTCACCTTTAGTCACTTTTTTTACAGTTGATCACTTTTAGTCACTTTTTTAAGTAAACAGTCACTTTTTTCATGGTGTATCACAGCAAAAGTCTGTTGTTGAAAAAAAGGAAATCTGAATTAAAAACAAAATATTTTAATAAAAGACAAAAAATGTGATGCTCTAATCTTATTTTTCTTATTAAAATGTAATTAGTCATATGGTTTCCAGAAATTAGTGATTTTAAAAAGTCATAAAGAAGTTCCTGAAATCTACATTTGTATTGAAATTTGTATATTTAATACATTAAAGTAATTTACATCAAAGCACACAATTTTCTTTTTCTTCACAATTTTTGTTTAGATACTCTAATCTAGCTATGTACATATTTCAAAACATCATTAATATATGCAGAAAATTGTGATTATAAAATTAATGTATTGTATGTATTCAAATCTAATTTATAGAATTTCTTGAATAAAAAGCAATGTTCAGTTGTGTTAAACAAAATTTTTAACCTTTTTTGTATTTGAAGTTTAAATCATGTCTTGCATGAATCATTTGATTTAGAGTTAAAATAAATAGAAAAATATTAATAATAGCATCTGTAATCAAGAGGAGAAAAAAAAATCGCCTTTTTTTTTTTCAATGTTTAGTCACTTATTCTGTATTATTTATCACTTTTCTTACCTTTCTGAAAGTACCTCAGCAGTTGCAAGCCTGCTTATGCTAATTATGCATATCATATAATAATTTTTGTCTGAGATTTTATTAGAATATTTTGGACATTTTTTATAAATTATAAAATTGTAGAGAGTGTGACACTTATTTTTTATTTATTGAATTATAGTTCTTTAGAACTTGTTTTAAGCAAAAACTTTCTACATGAACTTTTTAAAGTGTACAGAACATTTTATGCATTAATAGTGGAAATGCAATTTTTGTTTTTCATATAAGGAGGACACAAAATAAGTGTCACCAATTAAATGATATATAAAGAATAAAAATATTCGTCTTTGATGAGTAATATGTAACTGAATTTATATTTTTTTTAAAAAACAGTATCAGTAGTATTGTTGTCTAGATGAATGTTAGCCAAATTTTTATGCATTTTTAGAGTTTATTTACATTATAATATTAACATTCATTCCTTTTATTCTTCTTATAAATTGAACTTGTTTTGAAAATATATAATGTATATATATATATATATATATATATCTATATATATATATATATATATGTGTGTGTGTGTGTGTGTGTGTGTTTGTTTAGCCAATAATTTAGTTCATAAATAGTAGGTTTTTGCATTATTTCTATTTCCAAAAATGACAAAGCTATGTTTCAGTAACATTTATCAACTTTCTTATTATATAAATTAAAACTTTGGAATATTTAAAATTTTGAGGGTAAAATTCAGTTTACCAGCTTAAAACTGTTAAGTATAACATTATTAAACAGTACTAGCTGCTTTGCACCCAACATGATTCCTTTTAGTTTTATATATATGTATATATATATAAATTTTTTGTTTGTTCAAAATAGTAAATAACAGATAAACAGTAAGTAACAGAATAAAAAATATTACTCGCACACTAGTCATCACAAATGTACATTGTAAAGGAGTAGGGAGAGCTCAACCAAAAATTTTCAGCCACTGCTATGTTTTCTATAAGGCTAATCCTAAAGTATCATGATTAAAAAATGTGAAATTGTCATGTTACAGATGTTATTGCCACCTAGTCAACAAAATCAAGGGATCTTAAAAAATAAAAAAAGGGATAGATGTTTTATCATCATTGTATGAGTTTTTCAAATAACATTTAGCTTAAAAAGTAAAATATGTAGTGATAAATAATAGTGACATTGTGTGTGGAAATATTGTACATTCTTAGTTGTAAATACCCTTACAGGAATAAACAATTGTTCACAGTTATGCTTATAAATAATTTCATTATTTAAATCTCAATTTCTGATATGATCATATAAATTTTTTTTTGATGCAAACTTTTGCTGGTACAATTGCAGATAAATCTGTTATAAAACAAATATAAACATATTTCTCTGTATATTACACAAATTGACAATGGGCTAAAAAAAAGAACAAAATAAAAATAAACAAAAACCAAAAGCAACCTCTTGGTCTCATTAGTCCTTGTGTAAGAAAAAAATAAACCATAGTACTTGAAACCAAAACAAGAGAAATCCTGTTAATGAAGCTTTAAACCATTTAACCAAGTCTAACATTAATGGTTTAGAAGAAGTCTGTAAAAATCTTTGTTGCCTTGACACACTTATCCAGGATTGTTGATGTCTGCACTTGGCATTGATCAGAATACATCGGGTATGGGGTTTTGTACTTCCCAAGATCTCTTGCATAGATATTAAACTCGTTTGATACAAACAGAAGTTCAGCACTATTAGGTTTCCAATAAAGTTTTAGATATAACATGAAGAAAAATATTTTACATGGTACCTGTCATAGTTAAAAGAAAACTACATTATATAAAAATTCTTGTCAAAATTAGGTACACATTTTACTTATTTAAGAGTAAAATGTAAAGTCATTTACAATGCTTGTTTATTATCCATTGAGTTTACATGTTTATAACTGATAATAATTCCTTAAAATGTAACATCCATTTCAAAAAGGATTACTGTCAATTACATCTTAAATTTTTTTTCAGCAATGTTATCTTTGTTTGTGAACAAACATATTTTAAAAAATTTATTTTTTTGCAATTAGTACTAAATATATTGTAACCTTAATTATTGTAATTATATTAATTTTTTCTATTAATTTTCGACACATGTCTCAACTGTTGTATTTCCCAGGTAGATACATATTAACTTGGCAATAAGCTATTCATGTGTCATTAAGCTATTTTTTAATGAATATAAGTTTATTTTATATGTATATAAGTATGGAATATTGTTATTGCTTTCTGCAAATATGTATTACATATTTACAGGGTGCCAAGAAAAAGCTGCCTTCCCGTGACATAGATACATTAACTGATGAGCAATTGGTTGCGACTATTGGGCCACATGGTGAAGTTGAGCTTACTTTAGCAACAGATAACAAATGTGTGTCTACAGAAAATGATACACTATCTAATAATCCATTTGCAGGTTAATATCTTCTATTTAGACATTATTTAAAAAATATATATAAAGTATTCTATTCCTTAAATAATATTTTTCTCTTATTATATTTCAATATGTGGTTGCATACTAATTTAATACATATATTTATAAACTTTTTAAAACCATAGTTGTGGCTAAATTAATTTAATTAAAAGTATAAGCTTATAATTCTGTTCTGTAAATACTTGTGAGTTTTGTATATAAAACTCTCCACTGATAATTTGGATTGCATGTTATTGTGATTTAACTTCAGATAACCATTATGCCTTTATTGATCAGTGCATTACGCTCCTTTCTGTGTAGAAAATAATTAGGATGTTTTTTGTAATAAAAATATTTTCCATAAAATTAATATTTTGCTTATTCCCATTGCTTTAGTATCATGGAAATTGATCATTCAAAAGAATAATTGAAAATTAATTTGTTACTCAAGTCATTTTTGAACCACTGTTCTGGTTTTATTAAAACTTAAAATATGTTTCCTAATTACTGATTGCTAGGATATCAAGAATATAATAATTGATAATTAAAATGCTATTTCTTATTTTAAAGTTGAGTTGACTCTCACTATTCCAAATTCATAGGGACCGACTAAAATATTAAAAGAAATATTTAATTTTATATTAACCTTTAAAGCAAAAGTATGCAATAATAATATAACAGTAGAACAAAATACTTTTACATTAACCCTGATAAACTCATAAATTAGTCATTAAGTAATAGTGAAGTACTAAAAAAAATTTTTAAACTGTTCTTTAAAATTTGTTTTAGATTATGTATCAAATCATTAAATTTTATACTAAGCATTAAAAATATAATTTGATATATTTTCCTACTTTTCAACTGAATGATGAATTCTCATATTTATAACATTTGATAGCACATTATTATATATTAAAATTTAAATGTCTCCTTCCTAATCTTTATCTTTTTCAGTTATTATTGTTGTAATAATGTTTTCCTCTCAGTGTTTTTTACACTTGTTAAGTTTTGAATCTGCAGTTTTGAAGTTTGAAAATTATATTAATTTGTTCTCAAATATTTTTATTACTACACAAAAAATTCATTTTTTAAACACTCATATATATTTTTGAAAGAGGCAGCATAAGTTATATATATATATATATATATATATATATATATATATATATATATATATATATATATATATATATTAAAAAGTTTTCTTTTTTTTAAAATAACCAGAAATGATTAACTTAAATACTGAAAACCAATCGTATATCCTCTAAAACATGAATGGAAGTCGCCTGATCAGTGCTCATTTTTTTTTCCTTCATTCAAGATTAGTGGAGTTAACTTCAAGGAAGAAAAATGTCTAATGAATACATTTATGTATATTTGGAACTTCAGAAAAGTTTGGAGTATCAAGAGTCATTTGTATATAAAATAGTCCAATATATGATAAATTGTTTATAATATTTTTGGTTACTCCCAAACATATTTCTTGATAGTTTATTACTATAATTAAAGTATATGTATTTTACACTGGGTTTATATTCTGAATATTACTGGCTGTATCATATTATAATACAGTAAAAACAGAATTTTATATTTTTAGGTTTAGGTCTGAAAATAAAACTTTAATTAAATGCAGGAAAGTTTGATTTTGTGAAATGCATAATAATTTTTATATCTAATTGCTTACAGCTACAGGAAATTTGATTTATAAATAAAGAGTATTTTAAAATAAATCAGCTATTATCATATGGCTATGTGTTGTTTAAGTTTCTGGTTGATAATGCTGTTTGATAATTATGTGAAATGTTGCTTGTAATTTGCTATAATATTTTTTTTCTTATTTAGGGCTCCATCATGGCTCAGTGTCATCATCAGCCAGAACTGAAAATCCATTGCCTTTAGTTGATAGATTAAGAAAACCAGAGAATAAACATACCTGCAAATCTAGAAATATTTATGAGAATGTACAAATAGCCATGGATCAAGACAATAGTAAAGTTATTTTGTCTTCTGGAGAGTGTGGGGATGTTCAAGGAAATAATTGTAACTGTTTGTCTGTTATGAGCCCTTTTGATGAAAAGGCAGAATGGGCTGAAATAGCAGATATAATGGCATCATTTGGTGGTAGTATTACTCGTGAGTCTGTTTTTGCTCAAGATGTTGAATCTCACTTTGCTCAAGCTTTTAAGTCAGGTATTATGACAAGCTTTTATAATTAAGTCTTTTAATTTCTTATAATCATTTTTCTGTTATTTTTTCAGAATCTTGTAATAAGAAAATTACATTAATTTATATCTGTTATGGAATATTTATTGCTATTACTTAAATAGGATTTAATTTACTGTATTTTGATAATGTAGTTGTACTATTATTGATATATTTTTTAATATTTTCTCTTTAATAATTTTTAACAGGTTCAGAAACATCTCAAAATTCTTATTGCTTTAATAGTGTTGAACAGTGGCTTTCTTACATTGGTTTATCGCAGTATGATAATATCTTAATTATAAATGGATTCGATGATATTAATTTCTTGGTAAGCGTATTTAATTTCTCTCAATTTTCCTTAGATGCTCATTTAAGAGAAATATGTGTATAATTTAAACTATGCATATCTACCTAGGGAGGAAAAATGTTTGATGAAGCTGATCTTCAGGAAATTGGTATACAGAATGCAGCAGATAGACAAAAGCTAATTATAGCTGCACAGCAATTACCTTCTATACAGCCTGTAAGTAAATTGAAAGGAACTGAGAGCTTTCCTCATTCTGTTGATGAATGGTTAAAATCTCTTAACCTAATTGAATACAGTGATAATTTTACAAATAACAGCATCACTGATATGGATAGAGCTTTAAAATTGTGGGAAGTGGAGTTAAATACTGTAAGTATTACCTTTAAATCTTTTTTTTTTTTTTTTTTTTTTTTTTTGTATGTTTTGTTCATTTTATTTGTTTTCTTATTTGATCATTAAATTTTTTAGGTACTAAAAATATCAAAATTAGGTCACAGAAAGCGCATCCTAGCTTCTCTTGGTGACAAACATGCTGATAATTTTATAGACAGCAAGGAGCTTGATCTTTCTAAATTAGTAAGTATACTTCCGTTATGTATATATAATTTCATTTATAGTCTCTCTAAATCTAAGATAAATATTTTAGACATTAAGAATGAAGAGGTGGGAAATAAGAATTTAATGTTTAAATACAGATTATTTATTTGTTTACTTTGAAAGTAGTGTATGTATTTCAAAATGTTATTTTTAGTTCATCAAATAACAGAAAATTTAGAGATTTTATATCTGCCAGAAGTATATTCTATTATATAATCATTAATCATACATAAACTATTAGAGTAGGCTTTAAGTCTAGGTCTCGCAGAGCTCCTATTTTGCTTATTTTTTAAGGACCTCCTCTTTATATAACTATTGCCTATATTTCATACACCCTACTTATTTTCCCTTCATTTTGCATCTCAGTTTTTTTCTCCTAAAGCAGATGTAAAACAATAAAAAGAAATTTCCTTTAGTGATTTGTTAATTTTTGGCTTGTCAACATTGTTTGCATTATCAACTGCCTTCATTTTGATTAGTCATGTAAACAGACTTTTTCCTTGCCTTTCACCTCATTTTTGTAATGAACTTATGTCTACAGTTTTTAGCTAATAGAAAGGATGCTGAAACTATAAAGGTACTAAACAAGGTATATATGTAATGAAATTATATCTTCTATAATAAATTAGTCACCTAAATTTGTTCCTAAAAAAACTGGCTAGACATGCGTAGTACTCTTTTTGTGTCCTGCTAAGAAAATTAATCTTCTAAAATTTTGGTGTCTGGGCCAAATACGCACATTTTACTCATTTACTTCGTCAAAATGAGTTAATTTTTAATCTTGCTGAGAATTCTACATAGCAATTAAAAGATTAGAAAAAAAGTTTTAACTTTGATAAATTTTTCTTTAAATTGGATATCCTAATTGAAAATTTGAATTCAATATTTTTTAAATTTGATATCTTAAACACAGTTTTAATTTATTCAGTAATACATTAAGTATTGTTATTAAACTGGTAGAGCCATGGTATCAAATGGAATAATACAACATTCAGACTGTCACAATTATATGTTGCATCTAGTGGAATATTGGGATATAAACTCTTTAAACTTTTGGATAAAGAAAACTATTTCTATTACAACAATGTTTTTATCTACAAATTATTTCTATGTTTTGATATATGTACATTTGTGAGCATGCATTTTTCATCGTGGAATATATCAGATAAAAATAAAGAAATATTCTACAGTTGAAAATAGAATTTAAATGGTAATAAAAATTAATATAAAAAACTGACAAAAAAAACTTTTCCTAACAATTATATGCCCTTAAAGCTCTCGTGGAGAATTTTCATGTTTTTTATGAATTAAAAAAAAAAATTGTATTTCATATTTTACTGTGTGTTACCTTAACCCTTTAATGCCTGAGTCATTTCTACTGATTACTTATTGATGCATATCTTAAATCTAAATTATTATGGACATCACAGAATAAAATAAATAGGAAGTGTGAACAACCTTGAATACTACAACATGTCACCTTAGTGATCAGCTATCGTTTTAAACAACATAGGTTGTCATTTATGAAAAAAAAAACTTTGTGAAGAAAGAATAATTTAATATTACATTTAAAATAAGTACTGTAAAATAGAGTTTTATAATAAATAAAACAATTTATCATGATTTCAATCTATGTACCTACTGAAAAAGTAAATTTATGTGTGATGTTTAAAAAATCATAAACGGTCTGTCAAAATAAAAACTTTATACATAATAGAAATTACATTAAAATTTTGTAGATTGTTTATAAGATTGCCCTCCACATATTCTCAGTAAGAAAACTCATTCTGAAATAAAAATTCTACAAGATTTGTTAGTGGAATCTGAAAAGATACACCAGGCATTAAAGGGTTAAATAGACTGCTAAAAAATGTTATAATATTACATAATTTAATGTTAGTAGAAAAGCTAATAGTATATATATTATCCTAAAATGGTTGAATCCTGTGTAGGAAAATATAGTGGATGTAACTCAGTCTCACAGCTTGCTAGGATGCTTCTGTTTCTGTTATTTTAATAACAAATTTATAGAGAACCATTTAATTAAATGTTTAAGTATAATATATTATGTGAAATAATTTTTTTAGTTAAAGCACAGGGCTTTTTTATATAATCTTTAATGAAGTTTTAGTTCTTTTAAGTGTTTTTTTTTTTTTTTTTTTTGCATATGTTAAATTGTATTATTTTCTCAATTTAGACTGTAGACCTCTCTGAACTTGAGGTAGCTGAGAATTTGAATAGACGATATTGTGTAATTAAAGCAGCAACTAAAGGTACTTATGATGGTGCTATTCCTGAATCCTCAGATAAATCATATTTAAGGATAAGGTCTCCAACTCAACTTATGAGTGATTCTCAAGAGACTGAAAATCATCAGTCTGGCATAGAAACACAGTGGCGTCATCATCCAGATGAACTGGTCATTAACAGCTGCAATTACATGGCTAAGGTTTGTGTTTCAATAATACATCTATAATGGAGTAATTTATTATATTTTCTTTTTCATTTGTAGTATTTTCTGAACTTCATGCTCAGTTTCATTTTTGATGAATGAAAAAAGTTTTTATTGTAGAAATGTTTTGAAAAAATTTAATAGAGTTGTATTAAAATTTGTAAGTTCTTTTTTTAATAAAAAAAAATATGTTAAATATAATGTTATTTGGATATGGAAATTAGCAGCACTGTGAACATTTTATAGCTGTCAAAGAAAGAAATCCTTTAAAAAAAAATCACAGTTTAAAACAAGAAATTTATCATTCTTCAAGTGCTCAGTAAATACTTTTATATTCCTTCTCTCATATTAAATTATGGTACCATTATTAGTAGTTGTAACAAAAGAGGTGACAGTAAAAATATTAAAATATTTACAGTAATATGTTTCTTTTCTCGTACTCTATCAATTTTATCATAAATGTATGTTTTTTTTAACACATTGCTGCATTTTTTAAATGTAAGCTGTTTTGTTTAGAAGAGTTCTGTAAAAGAAGTTATATTTCCTTGTGTGACAATATATTTTTCTAAATACAATTTGCATTTGTATTTTCTTTTTTACCATAGTACTTAGGCTCTACACTTGTTAAAGAGTTACAAGGTCTGGAATCAACTAAGTCATCCATTCAAAAGCTGAAAGCTTCCACAAAAGATATTGCCAAAATTCCAAATATAATTTTATCTATATCATATTCTGGTGTGAAGTTTATTGATGCTGAAACTCAGGTAAATAAAATAAAATATTCTTATGTTTGTCTAATATATATATATATATATATATATATATATATATATATATATATATATATATATCATTGATTCTTGTTATCTCAAAATCATGAGGACTGAGAAAAATATTCAAGATAACCAAAGTTTGAGGAACCAAAAAAGTGCATATATTCATAAATTGATCTGTAGGAATAATAGACAGTATAATCAAAACAATATATAACATATTCCTGTTTATATATATATATATATATATATATATATATATATATATATATATGTATATATATATATATATATATATATATATATATATATATATATATATAGTGTTTATGTATATGTCAAGCATGTCAACTACTCCATATTTTCTGGAGAATTAAGAAAAATTGATAAGTGCAGAAACTCCTCAGATTGCTCCAGAAATTAACAAATATTTTGAACAACTAAAAAAATTGCAATTCAACATTGAGATACAGAGTCTTGCCAAATATAATGCTGAATAAAATATACTTTCCAGATATTAATGCTGTATGTGAAAGTAATTTAGTAGACAAACTCTAGAATTCCTGATGATAGAAATTTAATCAAGGTCAATGTTGCTACAAGAAAAACTTTTCTAAAAAAGAAATTGTTAAAGCTAAAAGAGCTACTTTCACATTGTTAAAGGCATAAATTTTAGTGTATCCTTTATAATTTAGTATTATGTGTTTATTTTTAATTTAATTTACTTAATTTTAATTTAGAAACAAATAAGATTTGCTATTATGTATAATTTGTGTATGTGGTTTTGTTTATTATGTATGTAAATTGTATACACGTGTACTTTGTGGGCAGCTTGTTAAATTTGAAAACCACACTGATTCTCCTGACAGAGTTGCCTGAATGTTTTCATGTCTGGTATATGCATGCATATTGTACATCTAAAGATAGCTAGATTCAGTCCCATCAACAGTTATTTGTTTAAGAGAGATGAAAAATCAAGTCCAGTATAAATGTAAAGTATTATAAATGATAATCTTCAGAAGTTAGATATATTCTTTAAGACATGATAACTTACTTTTAGAAAGTTTAACAAAATTTACTAATTTAGAATGATATTTATTGACTGAAATGTATTTCTAAATATGTGGGAAAAGCAACATCAAACCCCTTTATATTTCTTAGCTGGTATTTATCCAAATGAAATGTTTTAAATCTATTATCTAGTTGTTAATAATTTATAAATTTTAACTTTATATATGTTATTACTTTTTATTTGACTAACTTTTTTAATGTGTTTATTTGAATTATAAATTTTTTTATTTTTTAAACTATCATTTCCAATAACCATTGAGACAAAGTCTTAGAGAAATTCTTAGAAGCCATAGATTGTTATCTACTAGTATGTTTTTGAAATCCAAATATATGAGTATTTCATTATTATATTTTAATTCAGTCCTTAAATTATCATTTTCTGACCCTAAATGTGCATATATAGACACTTTTAATATTTTACTAAAATCTAAAATATAACTGCTATTTTATTGTATCGTATTTTTATGATTTTCTTTTAATCTATCAGCAGTTTATATTTTATCTCTTCAATTTTTTCACCTAGCAACTTGTTTGTGAGCATGAAATCAGGAACATTCATTGTGCTTGTCAAGATGCTGAAGACCTTCGTCACTTTGCATACATTACCAAAGAACATCAAACTCATAATCATTACTGTCATGTATTTTCTTCTCATAGTGTGGTAAGTTGGAATATTTTTCCATTCAATCTCATTTTGAAATACTCTCTACACTATAAATCAAAAGAAGTTTTAAAAACAAACAAATTATATGATGGTATGTTTTTCCCTAGAAGGGAATTCTTGCAATCAGAATATAAACGACTGAATACATTTTCCTGTAATTTTGCTTTCTTATAAGCTAAGGTGTGAAGTCCATATTTTCTGAATATTGTAATTTCATATTTAATAAATATTCTTTTCAGTTCTGAAAGCATTTACTCATTGTTTTGGCAGTAATTTAACATTTTTAAGTAACAAAACATTAGAACATATTAACACTAAACCTATTGACAATTTATATATATATCTTTTTCTACTAATAGTGATCAAATGACCACTTTTCAAATAAACACATTCTTATCCAGTTGATTATAAATAATACAGAATTTAGCATTCCTCACTTCCAAAACTTCCTTTGTCTATTTCAGAGTACAGTTTGCTTATATTATTTATTTATTCCAACAATTTTCTGTACATTGACATTTTAGTGCTAAATTTTTTATTTCACTAATAATAAAATACAAAAATTTGTACTTATTATTTTTATATATTTATTACCCAGTGTTGGTGGTCTATTTAATTATTACAAATAGAATTGATCATGTTGTTAAGATTTGTAATGCAGTATACAGAGCCAGTACTCAAAACTGAATAATCATTATTTTACTGCATGGGTTACCAGCAGTCGACTCCCTGTATCCAGCATAAAACAAACTGTACATAACCTCATGGTGTGTTCCTTAATGCAATCAGGTGGCATTTTCTTCAAAAACTTAAGATTAGCATTAAATTTAAGATATCAATGCAGATAACTTCATAAAATGTCATATTTTGCTGCAGTCAAAAGATTGCTTACAGTAGATAGCTGTAGAGTACATATGATTATCAGGAAGAATGAAAAAAGAAATAGATATTGAAAAGTTAGTAGTTAATGTATTATAGAAAAACAATTGCAGTGAGTTAAATGAAACTGGGAATTTTGCAGTTTTGATTGTCTCAAAAGTGGTCATTTGTCTGCTGTGGCAGGTTTAGGGTTAAAACCTATTCTCAAAAAAAAAAAAAAAAAAAAAAAAAAAATCTGGATGCTATGACATTGGCTTTTTAATAATTCTAATAATAGAATATATAGTAAGTTTGAAAAGAAGTAGGAGGGTCAAAATCTTTTGTAATAGTATCTACGTAGCATCATTTACCCAATTATCCTGGGTCTGATAAATCACACAGGATTATAAAATCTCCTTATTTTTTAAGATTATTTTTTAAATTCCTCAATTAATAAAATTCAAATGAAATATCAGCATTTTATAACACAAGGAAAATATACATTAAAAGTATCCCCTCCCCCATTTTTTTCTCCTTAAGGAGTTTTATATATTTTTGTATTAGTTGAAAATTGAAATCTTGGAAAAATGGTTTATAATTTTAAACATTAAATTGCCATTTCTTAATGTGATTTATTTTTCAGGATTTACAATTGATATATTATTCTGATATTATGAAGTTAGTGCAGGATTAATAAATGGATTAAGTAAGAATGATAAAAAAAAACCTTTATAACCTCTGCCAAATAGATAGGGCCTAAATCTCTGGTGGCAGAATTCATTGGTTTAATACCACTGCTAGCATAGATATTTATACCCATTCAGAATTACCTTTAAGCAGTAGATCCTTGTCTCATTAGCCATTGTGTAGAAAAACAGTAGACTGAAGCCCTCTAAACCAAACAAAATCAAAACCTTCATTAGCACCTACAATTTGACAAATATGTTCTGAATTGTTGATGTGTCTGTTATCTTATGTAAGCAGATTTTGTTCTGGTAAAAAGTGTTGCCACTCTCTTTTTAAATCTGTTTACATTAATGAAAGATAGTATTAGGTAACTGATAATTAAAGAAATTTTAAACTTGTTATAATTTTTTTTTATTGCATTTAAGAGGAAGGTTAATTTAGATATTCAGAGTTGATAGTAATACTTTCATTAGAAGCTGCTTAAATTATTGTAGGATTTCTAATAACTGCAATGTAAATTGTTATGAAAATTAATAGCAACTAGTTTAGTGATATCTAATTATTTTGTTCAAAACTTATTTGAATGAATAAAAACATTTTATTCAAGATATAACTAATTTTTTTTTTTAAATAGGATTTGGCATCGGAAATAATTTTAACTTTAGGTCAAGCATTTGAAGTGGCTTATCAAATAGCTATGAGAGAAAAAGCAGGTCGAGCATGGAATAATGATTCCAGAAATACCACCTCTTCCAAGAATGTTTCATCTTCATGACAGGCTTTTACATCTTCAATATACTTATTTTATAAATTTTCCTTCATGTATGTATTTAAACATAATTTAATTGCTTCTTTTTTCACAAGTCTTTGTTTTTTGTTAAGTATTTGCTTCTTTATGTTATATTTCTTTTAAAAATTAATCATGTTGACTTTATTTTTTTAGTGTTCAATTTTTTATATAAAATTTTATCATGTGTTCACCTTATTGGCAACTGCTTTTAACTTTTTCAAAATTTTTTATATTTTATAATGCACAGTTTTAAGTAAAAAATCATTTTGTGGAAAATATATATGTATAATTTTTTTTTTTTTTTTTACTAAATAGTCTGTATTTACAAAAATTTATTTATATGTATGTTTTATCTTGTCCTTAACCCTTTTGCAACGGGCACTTCAGTCACTGAACCACTCTTTGAGGATAGTACAGTAACAGGATGCAATGTCTTATACATAGAGTTATTTCTTTGAATATTGCTAACCTTAACTAAAAAAAAAAAATTATGAGTTTTTGGTGTAATTGTTCCAATTGAAATTATAAGAGATATATTCAAATAGTATAATAATTAGCTTTAAAATCCTACTATTATATTTTTCTTAAAACATGAGTAATACATTTTAGAATATTAAAACTGATTACTTTAAATCTTTAAAAATGTTTTTCGTATGCAAGTAGTTTCAAATTTATTTTTCAAAATTTCTATGAGCAATCTTCTTTTTTATTGTTTTCAGAAGCAAAAAAAAAAAGTTGTTGTGAAAACAACTTGTTAAATTACTCTTGAAAAGGAGAGTAGCAAGCTTCTTGCTTATGCTAAAATGTATTTTAAAACTAGTTTTTGAGAATCTCAATCAATTAATTGCCTTAACAACACATTTATTTGTTTTAGTGTCATGTTTGAAATTTTAGCAAATTTTGAAGAGAACATTTCAAGGACAATTTGGTGTGAAATTGCTTGTTTTGCCTACAATGTATTTTATAAAAGCATCATAAAATACAGTAAAAAGAAAAATCTTCATAGCACTTATATTTGGTACTTCTACAAAGCCAAAAGTTTTCAGATCTTAAAATGTTCTAGTTTAAAATCTATTCATTGAGTCATAAGATGTAGAATTGGATGCTTGCTATGATTTTTTGTATTTGACATGTTCCTTATAATAATCTTTCTAAATTCTTTAGAAATTTCATCATTATCAGAAAGTAACTGTCTTTATTGTATTAGCATGTAATATATTTTGATAAATGTTACTTAAAATATCTGTTGCAGTGCTAGCCAAACAGAGGATTGAGTGTATTAATAAAACATCTTATATCGCAGGAAAAAATGTATTCAGAATCATCAGCAATTAGTGCATGTGTTGATATCAGGAAGCAGTTAAAAATCCAGCCAAGCTCATTTACAGCACTCAGTTCATGATTCTTGTTTCCAATCTTAATCAAAATACCAAAAATAAAAATACTGCATTAAAATGAAAAGGAACATTTTTCAATCTTGACAAATTTTACTCTAAAAAACATAAGACCAGTCACAAAAGTACTAAATAAATATTATATTTGAAAAGATATATAGTATAGCCATCATTTGAGTCAATGTAAATAGTAATTCTTATATAATAGATCCAGCTAAGATAACATTTGGCTGATGCATGATTTGCCCGTCACTAAAGGGTTAAGGTTATTATATTAAACTGATCAGTTAAAAATTCCTTCCTATTCCATATAAAATTTTTTGCCACTATGAAACATCCCAGAGTATTATTTCAAAGACTAATTATTTAGGTGAATTGTATGAATAATTCTCATGTTTCTAATACTTTTGCACATTTTTCCTCTTTTAATTCTAAGGCCTTTTATAACAGTTAACCACTTACCAGTTTTGCCTGAACACTGCTTGTGTATATAAATGTAAGTATTATAAGAAAATATGCTTTTTCCTAACATTTATTTCCTTTAAAGTGTTCTTTTCTGTGTGGTCCATTGTTCAGAGATAAGCCCATTTTAAGTGAAAATGCCTTATTTTTGCCGTAATTAAAAATTATAATATTAATAATTGTAACAATTATAGCAGTTTAGACTGCTGATTTAAATTAATAAAGCTTAACACAAAAATGTTTATAAAAAATATGCTTATTTTTTAACAGAATTGGCAGAAGAATGAAACTGGTAAATAGTTAATTCTTCATATTTGTTTTTTTAATTAGCCTACTGATGTAATAGAACAATGTCTGCCTTTTTCAGACCTGAAGCATAATAGACTTACTATTGAGATTGATTAAATAAAACATAGTAGATCAGTCGATTTAGGGAAACAGTCTGGAAGATTTACCAAGAAATTAAGTTCAAGAGTCTTTATGTTGTGTTATATTTGATTGTAAGCATAGCCCTATTTTCCTCAACACTATTTATTTGGGAAAAATAATTCTTATATGATACGATTATAGTTTTATTTATTGATTTTTTAAAATTTTATAATGTTCAAAACCATAGAATGTGACTATATATATATATATAATTTTTATATAGAGTAAGAATACCTGATTTGTAGGATGTTCAAATTACATAAATTTTGTAGAGCTCCACAATGAATCAAACAAAATGGTTATTAGAAAATGAGAGCATAAAAAGATTAGTAATTATGTAGTTAGATATGGTTATTAGTTGTTCTAAGAAAGTTGATAATTTTTCTTTCCAGCTATATTTTTGACTTTAAAATTAGATATTGTTATAATGATAGTGATAAAGTTTCCAATAATGCTATTTGCAGTGAAGAATTTTATGTTGCCCAGATTTGTGTATAAGTTATTTCCTCTGAAGAAACTAAATTTGTGACCATATGAGCAATAACTATAAATTTGTGATCGACTGTAATAAGTTATAAATTTAAGAATATATATCAGTAATTGCTACAAAGCTCATAATTCTTGTACTTGAAAATAGGCCTTAGATCTGAGGCATACACATAATTCATGGCAGTTACCAATCTGCATTTTACTGCTGTTACATGGTGGCAAAATATTTTATGTTTTATATATTTTTTTAAGTCATTGATTTTTCTTATTAACTAAAACAATAACAAATGTCTGCTATTTGCATTTATTTTGATATTTTAAAAAATTAATTAGTGCAGCTGGAACACTCTTGTTCTATTTGATACATTAGTTCTTGAACTGTTTGAACCATTCATTTCAAGATTTAAACTGTGTACTGTACTGTTCTATAAAATAACCACTCTTTACATATATGTTTTATTTTGGAGAAATAAGCAGACTGTCAAAGCTTGTGAGTTGAATTTTCTAGAACAATGTATAGTTTTAATGTTTTAACATATATTTTTTATGTTTGCTAAGAATGTATATGAGTTTTAAATGAATTGTTATCTTTGGTATTGTTATTGATCAAGTTCAGTCTATTTCACATAAAGACTTTTTGTGTCTAAAAATTAGTCAGTTTTAAGGCCAAAGACGTTTCTCTATTCTATTTTTATTCTGAATTTATTTCTTGTCTTGCTTTTTAAACATATTTTAACTTTTTTCTGACCATTGTTGAATATATATTTTAAAACTCTTTGGTACAACAATTGTGCGTATGATTTTTATTAATTTGTTTATTCCTAAGTACTTTATGTGATAAGTTTTTGTAACAATGAATTGTTTCTTTCTTTATTCATATTTTAAATCTGTAATACTGTGCTGTCATTTGAAGTAACTGCAATGCAGTCACCATTTTGGAAGAATTGTGATAGTGGGAGAACTGGCCTTATATATGCTAAGTAAAATTTTTAGGAACTTAAAAATCCCCTCATCTGTACATTAAATTTATTTCATCTTCTATGATTAAATTATTGTACAGATGATCTATGCCCCTTTAATGCTATAAATAAGAGACTTATATTAGTTTTGTTTGTAGATTGATTTTTATTTGTACTTTATGTCTGAGGCCATGCAGTGAGTGCTAAAAACTGGGGAGAGTGGTTGAGACAATCAAGAAAAAGATATTTATATTATTCAGTCTGAAGTGAAGTCTAAATTTGTTTACAAAATTATTTCATCTTTATGGTGATTAATTCACACGTGGATATTCATGATACTATATGCTGGAGTGCCATACATACATATGCAAATAAGAGCAACTTTTACTGCATCTATAACAGTTTTTAATCATTTGTATTGCCTTCTAACAAAACTTTTTTAACATTCTGCACTGTAATGTGAAATGTTTGCTACAATTTCAATGAGCAAATGTAGAACATGTTAGTTTTTATGCTTTTGCTTCAATATTAAAATTTTTCTTCAGTATGAAAATAATTGTTATATGTCAGGAAGTTGCAATTGTGAATGATAAAATTGTTCTATTCTGTGATATATCTGTGTTGTCCAAAGGTCATTTCATTATCATTTAGTGAGTGAAACTTGAAGGATTATTTGGAGGCTTTGGGAGGCTTTAATTAGATCTTAATTGTCATTAAAAGTATTCATACCAGTGTTTGTTCAACTTTTGCAAAATATCACCCATTCAAAAGTTTTTAGTATATTATCCACTTTTTATTGCCAATGTAAGAAATACTGTTTTGGTTGAAATTACTGGAACTTCTTAGAACTAGGTAAAGATTCCCTCTTCACATTATTATTTTGCAAAATTATCAAGTACTAAGGAACGCTTTCATCTTGAATTTTAGATCATTTAAAAATACAGATCAGTGAGTTTAGAAATAGTACTGCTGTGCTTATTAAAATATTTGTAATAATTCTTTTGACTGTCTAATGCTAGTAATTAAAAATTTGTGAACTCTTTAGGTTAGTTTAGTCCTATTGTATAGAGAGTAGAATCATAACTGAAAGCATATATGTTTGTGTGAAAATTGATATTTGTTGTTATTAATCATAGGTTTGTTTAGAAATAGTTTTTACTGGTTAGCTGAATGTAGTTTAAGTTTGATTGTTTGCAAATGTTTAGAGAAATAGTTTGTCACCTTTCCCAAATATTTACTTGTAATTCAGAAATTAGATTTATTGATTTTCATTTCTCAAATTTTTTTATCATTCTTGTAAAATTAGGTCATTGAGAAATTTTATGAATTTAGTTTATATTGATAAAGAGCAAAGGTAGGAAGCAACCTGCAAAGGAATTTTATGCTGACCACTGCTCTCTTGCAAAAATACTATTACTTGCATTTTTATTAACTTCTTATAAAGGCATTACATATATTTACCATTTATAATTTTGTTTTGCACATCTGCAAGCAAAGAATAAATTGAGTGAAAAATTTAATTTAGCAAAACATTTAATATATAGTTAAGCACAGGCATATCCTTAAATGTAGCTTGTTTTATACCATTAGGCCAGAGATGGGTAAACTATGCCCTGTGGGCTATTTCTGGTCCACATGAATGTTTTATCCAGCCCAATGCAAATTATATATATATATATATATATATATATATATATATATATATATAAATTAAAGTAAGGTAAACGATTATCGATAATTCATGTTTAGTGCTAATTATTATCTACTCTGGTTCACTTTATGCCTAATGAATGGTGGTTCCATTTCAAATTGGAAAACAGGGATATGTAGGGATTTTTTGCTTGTTAGTTAGAGGGATACGGTAAAGGTTGATTAGTTTCTTCTCAGGAAGAACTTGTTTAGAAATAGATTGATAGATGAGTATTGCTCAGAATTAGTATATCATTGTTCAAACCTTAATGTAAGGAATGCTTAAAAATACAATTGTAGTTTCATTCATCATATTAATATTTGAATTATAATAGTTGCGTTACTATTTTTTAAGTTGTAAAATAAGTTATATTGTTCCATTATTTTTTATTTATTTATTTATTTTTTTTATCTATTTCTAAAAGAGTTTACCCATTACTCTATTAGACTATTGGAAAAAATAGAGACAATCAACCAAAATTTAAATAGGACTTAGTCTTATTTGTTTCTTAAAATATATTAAAAATATTGTCTTTTAGTATTTTTGTTTGCCAACTATTAAAATAAGATTTTATTTCATATATGTCTTATTCATTTATTATATGTTATGAAAAGAGCTTCATATAGAAGCAAAAATGTAATTTTTACCGCTTATTCTTAAAAACATGCAGCTTTTAGCTTATGCTCTATGACACAAAGTGGATCTCTGTAGTTTAAAGATTACCTACCCCTGATGAAGAAGATGGGAGATAATTTTAAACAGTGTATTTTGTGTAATAAAAGATAAATTATTGTTTTTTTTTTAAATAAATTATGTATATCAAAATTACTTATCACTCTAAAATAGTATCTTTGGGTGGAATTTTAACCTTGTTTATAATAATAAATAATAACCCCCATCGTTTAAATGTATGTTATCATAATTTTACAGTTATTAAAATAACGTTATTTAAACTCTAAGCCCTTACTGCCCTATGCTCTCCTGGAATTTCAGAATTATTCTGAATCTGTTCCCAAGTAGATTCAAAGTTATGCAATTATGCATAATATATTGGTTCTAAAGGTATGTTAATTAGAAGAGGCAGTATATTACATTAAACAAAATATTAGACTTAAAGTTAATTACTTGATTTTTATACAGTAGTTTGATATATCTGAAAGCAACATAATGATCATTAGCAAAATCTTTTTAAAAGCAGTTATGTCATAAAAATATATTTTATCTAAGACTGTTTCAACATTTCAAAAGGGGAATGTTTCAAAGTTTTGTGTGTAAACAACTTTAAAATGATCCTATTGTTGTTTCTTTTCTACTCACCTGTGAAGATGCAGTGAAGCTCCTTAGCTCTAAACTTTATACCTAGGCAAAAATAAAGCACCAAGAAACAAAGAGATGTAAGTGACAAAATGAAAATTTTCAGGTAACTAGTGAAAATGATTAGAGAAACATATTTCATGTACATATAGGAATTGATTATATATATAAAGTATATAGGAAACTTCTAGAATTTTCTACATGATCTGAAATTTTCACTAGTTTAACAGAAGTTTTACTTTGTTTCTTGCATCTGTTTGCTTTTTGCTGTTTCAGTTGAAATGTCTGTAAGATTAAACTCTTAATACTCCTATGCAAATATAGTTCAGCAAAATAATGTCCACCTTTTTCTATATCATGTAAACCATAGTTATCTGTTTATTCAATGTATTGACTTCATTTTTATAGTAACTATCAATTAGCTCATAGTTCCCCATTTTACTTTGATAAATTAAATAAATTTTCTAGTAACATTAGCGTTGTTATGTTTGACTTGTTTATCATAATAGTATTTTATTCAATGTGAAAAATGACTTAATTGAGCATTTAAAAAAAATGACTACATGGTACATGAAATTTGCATTTGTATCACTTAAAATTCAAAGAAAAGTATCTGAAACTTTTGAAAACTTGAATATATTTAAATTGTATATTATGACTTTAATTGTATAGCATATTTTTTTCAATTTTTTAAATTTTCATATCACAAAGTTATGCAATTCTTGTAGTTTTATCTGTTAAAAAGTTTGGTACATAAAATGCATTTTATATCCAACCTTTTGCATTTTTTACCTGTGTCAGACATTTAGTGTACATTTACATTATATATTAGGAATAATTGAACTGATTAACCTGTCATACATTTTGTAACTATTGAGTGAAGTTACTCTCAAAATAATATGTATGTATGCATGATAGATTTTTACAGTAGTTTTATGATCATCTTATAAATATAAATAACCATAGTCTGATATAATGAATATGCATTACAGTAGCAATAGATTTGTATGCAGCATTTGTAATGTAGATATTTTAAAAGTCTGTTTATGGCAGATTTCTTTTGTTTGTTTATTTCCTTTGTCTTAGGGGGAGGGATTAGCTCTCTTGGAATATGCAGCTAAGTATTTTATACTCATAACAACATTTGAGAATGTGTATGTATGACATACTTGTTTTCCAGTTAATTTTGGGAGATTATATGTGTGCATTGCATGTTATTGTGTTTATATATACATATATTTATGCATGTGCATGCTAATGATCACGTATTAAATCTGTCTGAGATTGATCTAAAAAACAATTCAGGGATTGCTGAAGAATTCATATTTTTAATAACGAGACATAGTAGGTCATTTAAATTAGTATATTTAATTTATAAATTGTCACCTTTTAAAATGCAAAATATTGTATTGTTTACAGTTTTTTTAGTGTTTCATTGTATTTTATTACTTATGATATTGTAAGTTGATATGACAGAATAAGTATGCTTTTATCTGTGAACTAAAAAAAGAAAAAATATTTCTCATATTAACAACTCTAAACTTTTATATTCTAGAATTTGTTTAAAGCAATTGCTTAAAATTAGTTTTACTTTATAATTAAATTATTAGTGAAGAACCTGGAATGCTTTGCTGCTGCACAATAGGAAACAATATCTTACTTAAAAGAATTGTCTCTTAAAATTCTAAACATTATGACCTCATTACATTTTATTCATTAATAGTTCTTAAAATTCCAAACAAGTTTAACTTTCAAATTTATCTTATACAATATTCAGCGATCATTTTTAGTTTTATATATGTACCAGAAAAATTTAAATAACGTGTTTAGGAAACTTGTGTTATTTGAATGGGAATATAAAGAGCAGTTATTTTTACTCCAGAGTGCATAATTTTCTAATACTATTGAATGTTTGAAATAGAAGATACTATTTGTGTTTGACTTTAAGAGGAATTAATCATTCCCAATGGTGCTACTCTTGTGTATATTCCAGGTTTTCACTGGTATGTAAATATCCAATTTTTTTTTTCTCATTTTGTATCTAGTACTTGAGAGAATTTATTAAAGATTTTTTTCTTTTATCTATAATAAATAATTGCTAATATAGGCTCTAAAATATTTTCTTAAAAATTTTACTGCTAAGAACGATTTTTGCAATCCCTTTCTAAAAAAAAATTTTTTTTTCTGTAGTTTTGCTGTAAATATTTCTTTATTTTTATGGATACCTGACAAAATATCTTTTTATTTGCATAATCTGTGATCAGTTAGGAAAATGCTTGTTGAGAACTGCTGTTTAAAATTATTTTGTAATATGACTTGATTTATTTGTTTATATGCTGTTTGCTTCTATCCCTGGAGTTCATTTTTCCCAGTTTAAAACCTATAACATTTGTTTACAGTTTCTATACAACGGTATATTTATTATACTGTTGACTGAACTGCTGCATTGTGTTCCGTGGAATCGAAGAATGTGTTAACATTTATATTTTGTGCCATGTGGAAATTAAACCATAATATGCAGAAGTGACAAAAAATGCTTTGTATTTTATCTTATCTTCAATTATTAGACTGGTCAGTTAAAATACTGCTGTTATGTGCAATAGAATGTTTTATAATGTAAATAACTATAGTTACAATTCTACAATTTTATGATGTTCTAAAGTAAATTTTTTAGAATTGTTGTGAATTTTAATCTTCCTTGTAGTTAAGAGTAGACTTTTTCTGTTATGTGTAGCAATTTCTCTCTATTTTCAGCACATGTAGTCCATTTAATTCTAGTTATCTCCTTGCTTTTTGCAATGAAACTAATGTGAAATTTGCTCAATTGTACACATTTTCTACTTCAAAGCTGTATAGCTGAAATTTTCTAAAGCATGATGTCAATAAAACATTTTCTTCCAGTTTTATGTTGTTATTTTAAGGGAAAAATTAAGAAAAATGTCAACATTGTAAGAATTATTTATTGATTTAAATAGCTGACTTATTAATGTGGCCTCTAGTGTAGAAATAAATCATTTTGTAAAATATTGCTTTTTTTTTTCATTTTAATCAATATGTACATTTAGCAACATTTATTACATGCTACATTCAGAGTATACCACAAGAAAAAAATAAAACTATGAAGGAATTAGTTATGTGTTTGCTTACTCATTATTTTTATTGGATATTTGTATATTAAAATCAATGCAAACCTATTCCACCTAGATAAAACTTGTCTTGCTAAATTTTTAATTTTATATTAATACCCAAACAGTTAAATTCCTTCAATAAGTTCTAGATAATGAATCAACTAGTTCATTTTGAACATCAAAGCATAAGAAACAAAATTAACATTTTGGGTGTCATTTCTAAACCCCAAACATAAGTTATGTTTCTGTCCCTGAAGTTGTTGATTTGATAAATGGACTTATAGAATTATTGGGTTTTATTAAATTAAAATATAAAATATTTTACAAAACAATTTAACACTCTTTCGGCCACGGTTTCCATATACCTAGAACGGCCGTGAACGGTCATTTTGACCGGTCTTTCAAAAAATTAAAAAACATTTATTAAAGTAAAATAATATTAAATTGCCTTTTCAGGAAATAAGTTTAATGACAAATAACAGAAGAAACTTACATTTTAAAAAGGAATTTTAAGAAAATAAAACATTTTACGTTCTATTACACTTCATAGACAATCTGGGCGATATTATCTGGTACATTTAAATTTTGATACAATTTACTTAGCAAAAGAACTTTTATACTTTTTGCTTTTATATGATGTTAAAGTTGTACCTTCATGTGAAATTATTTTGCTAGAGGAGAGCTCATCTTTTTCTTTCTTGGAGTTATATGGCACCTCTTTTTTTTGCTTTGTTTATGATGCCTTCTAAACTCATACTATTTTGCTTCAAATGATTGAGTGTTGTAAAGAAATTGTCAATCATTACATTCCTTCTACTGTTATAAAAAGGTTCCATCAAACGATGGACTGTGTGTTCTCCAACTGTTACAGAAACTGCATTTCTTTCTTTCCTAAGTGAGTCAACGCATTCCGAACATTCTTCATTGATAAATCAACGTCTAACCGAAATTTTATCCCAAATTTGTTTGGCTTTTGCGGCATATACTGAATAAATTTGCACCTTACTTTTGTTGAAATAATTCTTAACCTATAGTAATGGTTTCTCCAGGTTTTTATAACACTGCAAACAGTTTTCAATAAAATTATTCCAGACTCCGGAAATAAGAGTGAATCTGTCATTTAGCAATCTTTGTGATCTAGTCGATTTGACATCAAATGGCAAATATAGCATAATTTCTTTAAATCTCTATCATGATATAGTTTTGTTAAAATATCTGCTTCCCCATTTTGCAAATCCCAATGCACCGATCAAAAGTTCTTTTGCATGTAAAGCATCCCAAATATAAATCAAGGAAATGAAAACATCTAAAGAAAGTTTCTAATTATTATCTCCATATCTCTGTCTTGCTACAGTTTCTGTTTAATGTTGTATCTGTTTCAAAAAGTTTTCAATTAGAAAAAGGCACCAAGCACTACTTGTATTTTCAAAGCTAATTTGTCTTTTAGCATAAGATGAGGGGCAGTGTTTTCTTGCAAACAGTATGAATCGTCCGTTTTCCGGAAGTATTTTGAAATATATCTTTCCTTATGGTTCCATCTATAGCTATTTCTTCCTCAAAATTATTTTTATCACTGTCTGTTGAACTATTCTTCTAAAGTACTTTTTCGCATACGATTACGTATTGGAATAACTTATTATTTTACTTGAGCATTATTATTAATTATACACACTGTATTTGAATTATCATCTACTTCATTATCAGAAATAGAAGATGAAATACTCTACCCATTATCTATTTGCTATATGTCGAAATCAAAGCTCGAATCAGACTCGCCTGCATAAAGAGTAATATAATTTTTATTCTCATTTTTAGAAGCAAAATTTTTGGATCATAAATCTTGGATTGATTTTACGATTTGTTCCGCAGTCAGAAAATTCTTCCCTACAGTTCTACGAGACATTTTTAAATGAAATAATAATTATTATTAGTCTTGTATTGTTTACATAATTTTTAAATGCAAGTAATAGATTCAAGTAACACTTCACTAATAAAACGATCACTTATCGAGCCATATTTCTAGGTATTTTTCCCGGCGGCGCATGCACAGAACCAATTCAGACAGGTGTTCTTCGACAAAACAGGAATAGACCAGTTGTCCAGCACCCTGCTCCCCCATACGTGTCATTCTTTGTCTAAAAAACACTTTTACTAGAAAAAAAACTGGTACTTTTTCTGAAGGCGGTCATTTTGACCGCTTCTGGCCGTTCTAGGATACAACATTTTTTTAAAAATAATAACTAATATACTTGAATGAAATTTTGTTTGCATATTATCAATGAATATTTAGGAAAAGTCAAAAATTATCTCAGCAATAGGTGAAAACAAACGAGAGATATGCGAGATTAAAATGCATTTACGGTCAAAATGACCGCCTTGGCCGTTCTAGTGTTAACTAAATTCACTATAATAAAAGTACCTTAATTTTACAATTTTGGCTATAATTCAATTTTATTGTTGATGGTCTGTATATATATATATATATATATATATATATATATATATATGTGTGTGTGTGTGTGTCTCTCTCTTATATATATATATATATATATATGTGTGTGTGTGTGTGTATCTATATATATATACACACATATATACATTTTAAGCAACTCTTTCTGTTATGCATCTCCTTTTTGATTTCACTGAAGCTCTGTGCAAAATGTTGAATTTCTCTCTGTTTTATGCCTCTTTTACATATATAATGCTTTTTGGAATAAGTTCATTGTGATTGTTAATCTGAGAAATCTTAATAAGAAAGTTATGAGGGTAAAACTTTTTCAATAGCTCAATTTAAGTATGTTCTGTTTTTTTCTGTTAAACTCCCTATCAGACTAAAGAAAAAAAAATATTGCCACATTTCAAACGAAGTCTACCGAGCTCCATGGCACAATGATTAAAGTCGTTGCTACGAACCGAAAGGTCTCCGGTTCGTTCAGGACAAATTTGTTTCCGTAATTTTATGTTCGGTTTGTCAGGTATTCAAGAAGATTTTTAAATTATGCAAATTTTCTGTTGCATTAAAATAAATCTAGAAGGTTCTGTTACCTTATAAAAGCCTCGGTTAAAACTGCGAGTGGCAGTTGTTTGAGTACGAGCTAAATAGCTTGGCATATAATAAAGGGTGTTATTTCTTAAAACTGACTCTTCATTGTGTGCCACCTGTACTTGTATCCACGTGACATTTGGTGGAGGCGCCAGGTAAAGATCGTATTGAAATCAGTCCGGAAGAAACTGAGTGTTGTCGAAGCCGTCGACTCCAAAACCTGCCCCCGGAACACGGACTTTACGAAAGCAAGGCGGGCAAGTAAATCCGAGGAAAATGACGGAGTCGTAATTTAAGCCCTCACCGATCCTTGTTACTCCAACCCTGATTAGGGAGCTAAGAAAGCCTACTATCTTTAAAAACGAGCCCGGACAGGACCCAACAGAGTGGTTGAGGGAATATCTTCGGGTATCAAAATTCAAACAATGGGATGATACTCTGAGTTTAGCAAATGTGTATTTCTTTCTAGACGGAACGACGAAGAAATGGTTTGAGAATAATGAGGACATATTGCTATCATGGAAGAAATTTGCAGATGAATTAAAAAATACTTTCGGCAACGAGGAGTTGTATATAAGGCAAGCCAATGAAAGACTCAAAAGTCGTGCTCAGGAATTTGGTGAATACCCAATCGTACATTCAGGAGGTTTTGAGACTTTTTGCCAACAAGCAGACCCTAGCATGTCAGAGGTCAACAAGATATCTCACCTTATGAAAGGGGTAGCCAAGGATATTTATCAGGCACTATTAACAAAAAAAATTAAGACGGTAGTCGATTTTTTTAAATGGTGCCAGCATATTGAAGAAATTAATCAGAAACGAATTAAGCATCAGAAGTTTACAAGATTGCCTAATGTCGTACCAATAGCATCCATCGATTCCTCGGATGTTGATTTGGCGTCCTTAATAGGAAAATCGTTCGTGAAGAAATACAAACCTTTACCTCGTCGCAAACAGAGGAACAGAAGATAGGACTACAATCCATTGAAGCCATTGTCCGAGAAGAAGTGGGAAGATTCCTAAATCCTATTTCCGATGCAGGCTTCCAGAAACCCATCTCGATACCCAAGCGCCGCATCCAGCATCCGCCGACATATAGCAGATCGGAGACTGCACGGGACCAGTTCCGACATGTAACGTACGAAAAACATAGGAAGACCGACGTATGCCGTACCACAGATAATCGACCAGTCTGCTTTCACTGTGGTCAACCGGGACATGTTGTAATATACTACAAAGATCGAAAGGGTATTTTTGATTATTACCGTCGAAATTTTGGACGTGAAGCCCTCTCAAATTACAGTAGCAGCCGCTCCGCCGAAGAAAGCAACCGATCAGCCGCTAGATCTCAGTCGCCAAGCCCAAATCGATGTCGTTCGCAGAATCGCCGCTTTAGACCCCCATCGCCGTACCGAAGGGCCAGTTTGTCGCCGAGTCGCAGGAGTGAGTAAAAGCGACTGAGCGGTGCGACCTTCAATGGAGGTAAGGCCGCTTGTCTTGAAAACCCTCCTTCGACGATTATTACTAGGATGTCGCAAAATTATGTAGATGTTAGCACATAGATAACCAACACGTACGTGCTTTTGTGGATTCTGGGGTGTCTTTCTCAGTAATATCCGACGCATACCGGAGCCAATTGCGGAAAATTATGTTTGTCGAAAACAAGAACGTCATGCTTAAAGTAGCGGACGGCAACTAGGTGCAGCCAGTAAGAAAATGTGTAGTACGACTTTGCATAAATGGCCAACACCAACCATTTGAGTTCGTAGTCCTTCGGCATTGCAATCATAGTGTTATCCTTGGTTGGGATTCCCTGGAAGCCTCTCAGGCTGTGATAGATTATGGTCTCTCTACCCTCCTCTTGGAAGAAGTCTTACAAAATAACAGGAAGGAGACCGATAATTTAGGCGAGTTTATGTTATGTTTAGGTTATGTGCGTTAGAAGATTTTTCTCTGCCGCCACATTCTATAGTAAGGATAGCCGTGTCATACCCAGCAGTCCATGAATTTTTAGAAGTCGTAATGGAGTGCAACAAAGCTCTGCTTCTAGAAAGAGGTCTGGCTGTACCATCATCCGTCATGTGGCTGGAAAAAGGGATGGGAGAATTATGGGTTGCAAATGCTAATTTCGATACTAAGCAAATTCAAAAGGATATGTGTGTCGCTAAGGCATAACCTCTACAGGTGTGTAATCTGAATACCATCGACGAATTTTCCTCGCCAGAACTCCAACTTGTAACCAATACATTTCAACCAAACCTGGATATGGATTGTCAGCATAAGAAGATTGTGTCTGCCGACTTGACCGTGGACCAACGAACTAAACTTCTGGACGTTCTTCGTGAGTTTGCCTTCAGGACCGACGACTGGAAGGGAACTTCAAAGATCAATATAAAACATTGTATCAACACTGGAGACCACCCGCCGATCACCCAGAGGGCTTACAGGGTGTCACCGACTGAACACTGAATTATTCAAGAAGATGCTCAGAAAATGATGAAGAATGCCATAATTAAACCTTCTGAGAGTCCTTTGTCATCACCAGTTGTCCTGATAAAAAAAAAGATGGAAGCTGGGGGTTTTGCGTCGATTATCGCCGCTTGAACAAGATTACCAAAAGAGATGTCTACCCACTGTCACGCATCGACGATACCCTAGATTGTCTAAAAGGGGCCAAATTCTTTTCATCAATGGACATTTACTCAGGGTATTGGCAGGTCGAGGTCGATGAAGCTGACAGAGAGAAAACTGCCTTCATCACACCAGAAGGGTTATATGAATTTAGGGTGATGTCGTTCGGCCTATGTAATGCACTCCCTACATTTGAAAGGATGATGGACAATTTGTTGCGACACCTCAAGTGGTGTATGTGCCTTTGTTGCTTTGATGACATAATTGTATTTTCCGAAACGTTCGAGGAACATATATCCCGTCTAAAGGCTGTTTTACGGTGTATACGGGACGCAGGTCTCAAGCTGAACCCGAAGAAATGCCTGTTTGCCAAACGGATAAAGATTCTTGCACACCTAATAGCAGAAAATGGAGTAAGAAAAATTGCGTGCAGTAGCTGATTTTCCTACTCCAAGAAATGTGCATGACGTTAGAAGCTTCTTATGTCTATGCTCCTATTACCGTGGCTTCATTAAGAATTTTTGCATCAAAGCCCGGCCATTACAGAATTTACTAAAGAAAGAATCGACTTTCACTTGGGATGAATTGAAGGCTGACTCTTTTATCAAGTTAAAGGAAGCGCTTACGTCTGATCTTGTACTAGGACTGTATGATGAAAACACTCCAGTAGAACTCCTAACGGACGCTAGCGGTTATGGAATTGGCGCTATCTTGGTCCAAATTTAGAACGGCTGTGAAAAAGTAATAGCTTACGCGTCACGAGCACTCACTAAGTCGGAGAAAAACTATTCCACCACAGAAAGAGAATGTCTTGCTGTGATATGGGCGATCCACAAATTCCGTCCTTATTTATTCGGTAGGCCTTTTGTTGTGGTGACTGATCCTCACGCATTGTGCCTGTTAGCAGGACTGAAAGATCCGCCAGGAAGGCTTGCTAGATGGGCATTAAGGCTACAAGAATACAATGTCTCTATATCCTATAAGAGCGGAGAAAAACATGAGGACGCAGACTGTCTTTCGAGAAATCCCATTGAATTTGACTCTTCTGAAGAGGCAGAAATCATTGCTGCATTTACGGATATCGCTGCCGATCAAAGGAATGATCCGAAGTTGGCAGAATTAATTCATGTTCTAGAAAAGTCTGAGCCTTTCAAGGGAGAATTCACACTTATAAGTGGCGTCCTTTGTAAGAAGAATTACGATCCGTCCGAGAAAAAGTGGTTACCTGTAATCCCTCGGCACCTGCGACTGGACGTTCTTCGACATTTCCATGAAGCGCCTACTGCGAGTAACTTAGGGTTCACTAAAAGTTAGACAGAATCAGGAAACGATTCTTTTGGCCTAGACTGTACCGTACCGCGAGACATTATGTTACTCATTGCCGTGAGTGTCAAAGAAGAAAACATATACCTCAAAAACCACCTGGTCGCCTTATCTCTATCCCTCCAGCTGTAGCCCCTTTCCACCGAATTGGTATAGACTTGCTTGGTCCATTTCCTAAATGCCACAGCGGAAATAAATGGATTGTCGTCTGTACTGATTATTTAACACGGTATGCCATAACTAAAGCTCTGCCAAAAACCGATGCCAGCAAAATAGCCAGATTCCTGGTTTCAGAAATTTTTTGAAACATGGAGCGACGAGGGTTCTGATCATTGATCGTGGAAAAGTCTTCCAATCAAGGCTGGTATCCGAACTTATCCGATGTTGACAGGCAAAGCATAGCATGACGAACGCTTATCATACGCAAACTAATGGACTGACCGAACGATTTAATAAAACGTTGACAGATATGATGTCCATGTATGTTGATGTTGAACAAAGAGACTGGGATTTGGTATTGCCATTTGTAGCTTTCGCATATAATACTGCAAAGCAGGATGTTACGGGGTTTACGCCGTTCTTCCTACTTCACGGGCGTGAAGCCGAGACTACCATGGACACCTTATTTCCATATCAACACGGGGATCAAACGGACAATTACCTTGAGCACTTGGTGACGACAGCCGAGGAATCGAGAGAATTAGCTCGCCTAAGAACGTTAAGTGCGCAACAGAAGGACCGAGAACGTTATGACGCCACACATAGAACAGTATCCTATCAACCTGGCGATCTAGTATGGATTTTAATGCCTATACGTAAAGTGGGGGTTTCCGAAAAGCTCCCGAGACGTTATTTTGGTCCATAAAAGGCCCTGAAACGACTATCTGGCTTAACGTACGAAGTTGAAGATTTTGACCCCATGTCGAACGGAGAAAAACTAGGGATACCGTTCATGTCCTTCGGATGAAATCTTATTGCGACTCCGAAAATCAAGGCGTTGACGACACCTCTAATGATGATCCTCATCAATCAGACACCGAACCTGCTGGATCAGTGATACGCGAAAGAAAACCCTCGAAAATTACCGAAAGAACAAATATCCCTGTGACTCGGTCTAGAACTAGGGCCGAAACGGTCGAACGACAGCGGGACGCTGTCGTCTAAGGGAGGAGTATAATGACACGTTTCAAACGAAATCTATCGAGCTCCATGGCACAATGTTTAAAGTCGGGGGCTACGAACCGAAAGGTCTCCGGTTCTATCCTGAGTCAGGACAAATTTCCTTCCGTAATTTTATGTTCGATTTGTTAAGTAGTCAAGAAGACTTCTAAATTATGCAAATTTTCTGTTATCTTATAAAAGCCTCGGTTAAAACTGCGAGCGGCAGTTGTTGTTTGAGTATAAGCTACGTAGCTTGGCATTTAATAAACGGTGTTATTTCTTAAAATTGACTCTTCATTGTGTGCCACCTGTACTTGTATCCACGTGACAATATTGTCACATGCTTCTCAAAACTCATATAGCATCTTAAATACTTCCTTCTTTCCTTAAATTGAAGTGCAAACTTCAACAATTCAGACTAAGACCCATAAAAAATATTTCATATCTATAAGTAATTCAGTACAACCATCCACTTCTCAAACTTCTCAATTTCATATACTATTGATCCAGAAAGCTTCATATACTTTAAATGGAAAAACTTGCCACAGTGCGATTTTTTTTTCTGTAATGCTTTTTATTTTGCTCTTTGGGTTTCTTTTTGTGTGCACACATCACTTAGTTAGATTTAAATACTTCTAATAATATTACTCTAATATGGCATATTTTATGCTTAAAATATGAGGTCTTATTACAGGATTCTTGCTCAGAACACAGTACAAAAAGGCAGTACCATACGTGTTTGGACCCATAACATTTTCTACCAATTTATCTATTTGATGAGGAGTTATTACAGGTCAATTAGGATATTTTATAAATCTTTTGTTTTCTAAAAGAAAAGTTTTATGATGAAACCTCTTGGAATAATTTTGTCCAAGCATATATTTCACACCTTTTATGGATTTTTTTTATTATCTGCCTACTCCACGTGTATTTTCAGAAAAAAAAACTGAAATAAGTAGGCTCCATAACTTTAAACCACATGAAAAATAGAATTTTAGCAAAGAAATGAATAGATTGAATTTTTATAGTTATTCATAATTCTTATTTTGTTACTCAAAACATAAAAAAAGTAAAAAGAAACAAAACCAGGATATGTTATTTTTTAATACAGATGTCTGAAGGTATAAAAATAAATTTAAAGAAGGGGTGTTTGTGAGGTCATAAAAAAATCAATACAAAATTTATGCACTTTTAAGGGAAAATAGATCTAAAATAAGAAGTAGCAAACAACATTTTGGATGGAATTAAACCATTTCTATTAAACTAATAAAAAAAATCTTTTAAAGATATGAAAAAGTATGCTAAACACATTTAAAAACGTTAAATTTTACTCTGAAAAAAATTAAATAAAAGCAGATTTAAAAAAAAAATCCATGTCAATATCTTTAAATAAACACAAGTATTTAATTTTTAATAAAACTAATATGACAAGCATCCTCTCCTGACCATTACCTGAAGTTTCAGCCACATTCAATGAGTATCTTTTATATTTTAAACCTTTTAATTGCAGTTATGTGGTCTCCTACACTTAATGTCTTCCATTCCTAAGCAATTCTACCCTTCAAAATCATAAATGGACCCTTGTCATTTTCAGTACCTTTTGGCAGTAAGCTGATAAAGCTTCAATCTATTATTTTATTTGAAAGTAACAGATTTCATTACAACAGTTTAGGGATTATTTAAGAGTCACAGAGAATGTCTTTGATTCACTTTCAAAGTAAACAAAAATGAGTAAGAGAAAATAATTTGTTATTTGGTTCACTATAAATCCAGAGATCATTAGAGCAAAATCTCTGAAATTCCAGGGTTTCCACAGCAAAGTCATCCATAGATTTACAACCGTTAATAGGTAAATAGAATTTGATAATCTGTAAGTCTCAATGTTTTGCAAGTTATTCTGTAAAGAACAGTACTGAAAGTCAGAATCCTGCCAGTTTGGCCACTGTCTAACTGATAATATATGAGGGTATAACAAATGAAACAAAAATCAGAAGCAAAAATAAAAATTAATGTGCTTCTGCAGTATCACTCCTACATTAATTTATATTTTAAATTAGTACACTTTTAAATATCTGTTATAGGTGAATACTGCCACAAACTGCTTTGGAGTATTGATTAGAGCATGACGCTATTAATGAATCTGCAGCTTCAATTTGCCGTAGTTGAAGAAAGCAGATAAATTAAAAATTTAGGAGTTTGGTCAAAAAATTAAACATCTGAATTATGCTTAAAGTATTTGACTTTGCTAGTTTTGTGTACTTCTGCACCATTTATATGAATTTTATAGCCCCTCTCCAAATAGAAAAGTTTTTGTTTACATGCTGATTCAGAAAGCTTCAAATAGATATAATAAAACTGTGGCCTTTTTTGGTTTTGGGGTTAGAGCACAAAACTTCATGTGATGAGTCTGCAGTTGCAGGAAATGTATAAATCTTTGGATTGCAAACCCAAGAATCGAAGAAAAATAAAAATTAAGCTTAGATTCTTTGAAATCACAGTAAGCTACATTAAAATATTCTTAGAACATTTTGGTTTGAACTTCAGCACCACCATATAAGTATGCTATTTTTACAACCTCTTCAAAACCAGAAGTTTTTGTTTGGACATTGATTTAGCAAGTTCCAAAGAGAACTAATATAACTGCATTTCTGTATCCTCCTTTGGCTAAGTGGTAGGAGGCCCCAAGTACCGAGTCTACAAGTTCAATTCTCTGCAACTGCATAAATACCTTACCCAAGGACTGCTCTTTCAAAAAAGAAAAGGATGAATGCGGAATCCAATAAAGATTTATAATAGGAAATACACCCCTTTTTTCAAGTTTATGCAATATAAGCTCTTGGCAAAGATACTGTTGCTTGGCTTTCAATTTGGTTGCTATAGGGCAAATAATAATTTGTTCCAAAATTAAGAACTTGTATGAAAATTAGGGGCTCAAACTGTACTTTTTTTAAGGAGTTTTTAAAAAGTGTGCAAACTTTGTTTTAAAGAGGAATAAAAATGAAAACAAGTGATGGTTATGCTGATTCAGGTGTTGTAAAGTTTAAATCTGCTAAGGAAGATGCGATAGTGAAAGAACAAGGCAATTCATGTGCACTGAATGATGTAAAGATTACTCTGGAAAAAAGCCAGAGCAAGAGTTAAAATGATATTGTGAGGAATAAATACCTATCCCAACCATACACAAAGAGTATTTTATATATTAAATGGGGATGGCATTAAGTAAACGCAGCTATGAGCTGGCTTCAAAATAAATACCTTGTAGGGTGGGGGAGAATATTTATTTTGAAACCAAACTAGATGATATCACCAAATATAAAATCATTGCTTCAAATGGGAATACCAAAAGAGTCTTTTATTCCCCACTGCCTGAAATTTGATCATTTTTGCCTCCTACTTGAATGAGGACATCACTGCAGGATAGAACTCCAACTGCCCATCAATGAATTTTTAAATCCCCCTTCCTCTTTGTTCACTCAAACAGTAGATTGGGAAACAAAATGAAAAATGACCAGCAAATTTTGCTTACTGGGATTGTTGCTACAAAAGATGGGAAAATGATTTTTTGAGTAAATGAATATATTTAGTTTTAGAGCAATCTGGCTAAATTTACCTAAAAAATGATAGTTTTGGAGCACAATGGCATATTTTGGCACAGTCTGGAGCAATTCTAACAGCTGTCCCACCCCTTGTGATTGAACTAAATCATTTTTGATAGTTCTTTTTTCTCTTAGTATGATATTCCATTAATACTAATTTACAATAATTCTTCAGTTATATATCAATCTATCTTAGTATGTATATATAATTAAAGAATATAATGAAATTGTATGAAGAATATTCAGTTAATTCTTTACATTATATTAATTTCCAATAAAGGTTTTTCTTGCAGGTTTCGGAGTAAAAAAAAAAAAAAAAAAAAAAAAAAAACCCACAAAGAGAAAAACCTATTTAGATAAACAATTTTATTGCCAGTTAGTGCTCACTAACAATTATTTTTGAAATTGACAGTACTTTGTACAAGTAACCAAAAGCTAATTTAAAATTATAAATTAGAAAGTAAACTTCACAAAAGCTAGGTATATGCATATGAAATATTTCACTTGTAAATGCATTAACATGCAATGATAATAAATTAATAGCATTTTACTAGAATGCCTACACATAAGCTGCATTTTAAAATTTCATAAAAACGGATAATTTTTTTTTCATAAATTAGTGTTAAAAACAAAAATGGATCAAATAAATTACTTTGAAAATTCAAAACATAAATAATCCATATATTACAATAAGCAGACACATTTTATTTACAAATAAAACATGAACATAATTAAGACTAACTTTGTTACAATATATTTACACCTCATCCAAAATCTAAATGTAAAGGAAATGGTCCCTTAAAAAGAAACAAATTATACAGGCCAAAAAGAATTGTTGATAAAAATTTGTTTTTGCACAGAATGAAAACTGCCTTTGAGCACTGAAATATGTATAGCAAACTTATATAAAAAAAATTAGGAACATATACATTCATAAATAAATGAAAGATGACAAAAGCTCAAAGTTTTTAAGCACTTTAGTTATTACTTGATTACCTTTCTACTTAAAATACAAAATTTCCAAGCTTAACAGTTTTATACTTTAGCAACCTGAGTGTATACAGTGGTTATTTACATATGAAATAGTACAGAAGAAAAATATAAATAAATCTGAAAAAAAAAATACTCTATATACAGTGACCTTAAGAATACACCATTGTTTGATCTCTATAGCAACATTTTCACAATTCTTTTTCTGGCATGAGTACACAAAACATAAATAAAAATAATAACATCTGCAGCATAAAAAAAATTAAGGTTCCTGGAAAGCAATATTACAACATGGCATAACTAAAATATAATCAAATTCGTTTTCAGTTTAAATACAAAACTGATATAGTTTAAAACAAAAATAAATAACGACAATAATGCATATCACATATACCTTACCTACTCATTTTATCAGTGTCAACAAGACATTTATTAAACATAAATGCAATCTTTTGAACATAACATTATTTTGAACTTCATACTTAAAGCTTTTGACCATCCTATGCAATTATAAAAAGAAAGAAAAAATTAAGCTGACACACATAATCATAACATGTAGAGTTCACTGGTGATGAAATACAGGCATCATTTTAGAAAAATGACCAGAATTAAGAAAAAAATTTAAGTAACATACTTATTCTAACTATAAGCATGTATGAAAGCAAATGAAATTATTAAACACAACCCTGCATACTGAAAACATTTAGTGAAACATAAAGCTATTTGTATTTTTCAATATTTTACCAATTTACAGTATTATACAATGAAGTGACTTCCTAAAAATATGCTATTTTAACAAGTTCTACATTTAATTTTTGAAACTGAAAAATATTAAGTTTTTATGCAATATAATTTTTTTTTTAATTATCCAGCATGGGTTTTTAATTAATTTTTATAGCTTATTTTCTACTTGTTAATGTTCAGCTAAATTTTATTAATTTTTTACCATCTATTTAGAGAACAAATTTGTATTTTTTTTTTTCCAAAATGAGGTTTTTCATTCCCAGAAAAAAAAAATTACAGTAAAGATTAAAATATGCATATAATTTAATAACTTTTGAACATTTTATTAAACAAATATCTGTTTTATCTAAATATTATTGAGTACACTATAAAAAGAAACAAATAACAGCAATATTAAAAGCAGTCCTAAATATGCTAAGCCAGGAATTTTTAGTAGAAACTGATAAAAATAGTAACTAGTAAGTTTTTTAAAGGCATTTTCACATATGTGATAATAATCTTTAAATGAATGCAATAATTTTTATAGATAAAAAAAAAAGGCCAATAAATGAATTTTCTAATCTGCTATCAGATTAGTAAGATGAGAATATAGTATATGATTAAAATCTGGATTATAATAAAGATATACATTAACATTAGCTATAAAAATTTTGCAAGGGGAAATATAAAAGCATTAATTTTATCCTAAATGTAAGTATGAAAATTGCATAATTAAATAAAATCATCAATTTTACAAAACAGATATAAGAATGTTGCAATCCCTTCATCTGACTTCTCATATAGAGCCTAAAAGCTTAGACATGCACATTTTCTAGCGAGAGCAGCACAGAAATCCTAGACTTTAATAGCAAGGACCTCTAATGATTAATTTTGAGTATATGTGATTTTGAGTATAAATATTTTTACTTGCATTTCAATGTTTGAGTAGCATCATAGCAATTGTACATAAAAGTTTCAGGGAAACATTTACATTTTGCTGTCATAAATGTAATTAAAAAAATGATATAGTTCCTGTTTTAGTTGAATGGATGATACTTTTATGGAGTGCACATCAGATATATTCCTATATCTATATACAACATAAATAGACAAATAAAAATGATATTGTATAAAGTTATATAGTAGTCTCAATTTTAGAGAAAGGCTGATGGTTTCAAACCATTATAAAGATGATAAAAAACTGTATAGAAATTTTTAAAATAATACAGAATAAATTTACATTGATAGAATGGTGCTTTTACATGCATGACATTAGAACAAGTTATCTTTACCATTGTAATAAAAATTATACCATTATACTGCATATTTCTAGTAGAGTAAGCACTTAGTCTTTCAGCATAGGCACAAAGATTTGCTGGCCATTTTAATAAAAAATTACAATGTAGAACAACATTACTTCATGCAAGGACAAAACAAATATATCAGAGTTTCCTTTGGGATTCTATACAGACCTACTTTGTGGAAGACACTAAAACTGTAAAATAAATGTAATAAAATATCAACAAAATGTTCAAATGATAACTTTTCTTTTTTAAATAGCAAAATATTTACCAATTTTAACAGTAATTTTTACCTGATATCTAAAATAATTACATATTCTAGGGGGGGGGGTGATAAAACTGTCCTAAATTAGTTTTTAACTTATTTTTAATTTCGAAAGTAAAAAAGTTTTTTTTTCCTAAGATGGAAGCATAGCCAAGTAAAGAAATCTTTGGATGCGAGAGAATGTTGATTTTTAGATCTTTTTTCTCATATTTATCATTTTATTCAAACTTCCACAGAATACAGTCACAGAAGAAGAATGTCTGATAGTATGGCTTAGCAGAAGTGTTTTTACATTCATAAAACAAAAAAATAATAATTCAAAGATATAATTGACAGGAATGAACATTTTAAAAATTAAAACTTATTTGGCATTTTGTTATAATACATTGCTTTAATCTGATACTAAAACTTTAGCAGGGATGATTTTAAGATTGCTATGATATAAACTTTGAAAGAGTTCTCAATACTCCTAATTGGGAAATAAAGTACAAAAAGTGTTTACTCTAATGAACTGAGATATGCACTCTACTTTAAGTGCTGCAAATAAATACTAGTTATAAGCTTTTAAAGATCACTTCATTGTATCATACCAGACACCTAAATTAAAAATTTTTATAAAAATCATATATTTAAAAGGTTCATTATGAAGAATATTTTATCATGAATGAAGGACAAAAGAAAGGGTAGATTGTAATACTGACAAGAAAAGAGGAAAACACACAAATATACATTTTATATTGCTTAACTAGAATAATGAGATTTCACACAAAGAAAAAAAAAAGAATCACAGAAGCACACAGTGTGCATGAAAGCATTAAACCCAGTTAATGCTACCTTTCACATATAAGTTTTAACAAAACTCAACAATACAACATATATGTATATAAAGCATCTCTTTTCCTACTGAAGTAACAACGCAAATTTTAGATCTTTCATACAAATACAATAGTAGGCTTTATTTTAAAAACATAACAATAAAATAAACAGGATTTAAACAAAACTGAACTTTGTAATTTGGTTTTTACAGTGAGTTAATTTGAGATACATATGTAGATTAATGTAGACTAACTGACCAGTAAATTTCACTTTTAGTTGATGTTTTATGAACAGCAACAGCCCAACTGTCTGTTCATAAAAGAAAGAAATTTTACAGCCAAAACTGATTCTAAGTACTCCAGATATTAGTCTCAAACATTAACAAGTCTATTCAGAAACAAGTAATTACAATGTAACACTGAAATTTATTATAAACAAACTACTCCCAAAGAAAAGGAAATAATGACATAAATATGTATATACTCAAATGCATAACAATTATAAGAGTAGAATATATAATTGTTTAATGGCTTGTACTTTCAAAAACAATGTTAGAGTTTAAAATGATGGGTTATATATGTAATGCAAACATATTAGTACTTGCATTCGGCAAATAGGATAGAATTATACTTTTTAAGTATTGCCTTAAAAAAGTACCTAATGTAAATGGAAAAAATAGAATATTACCAAAATGTTAAAAATATATAAAATTGAAATAAATTATAAAAATTAAATACCCTCTGAAACAAAATTAAGAACTTTTTTTTCCAAAACTGAGATCATACAAGTTTACTTATTTTATAAATTTGAATATACCCTCAAACCATTTAAAGAAACATGTAGCAGATTTACTTCAAATACATTTTAAAATTGTCCTTCAGAGGAAATCTTGTTTGTTTAAAAATGTTAACTTTTATGTGAACACACGACTGTAGGCACAGAACATTTTTATTAAGTATTCCAACTTACATTTTAACTGAAATGTCTCTTACATTATAAGCATAAGCTAAGACACTATTTTAAAAATTTTAAACCAACCTATATATATTTTTTTTTTGTCATACTTTTCAAATGAGTATATACATATATATATATATATATATATATATATATATATATATATATATATATATATATATATATATTCACAGTGATATACACAAATTATAATACTTATAATTTCCCCCAAATTTGCTCTATCAATGGACACTCAAATTAAGTTATTAATGTTTGTTATATAAACAACTTACTGTGTAGTAATTTCAAATGATAGTGAAATTGTAATTTAATAGATACAACTATGCAAAACACCACCCATAAAATCAAATAAAAATGATTATACTGACTTAAAATTTAATAGTTTTATCAGATTCTTTACAGAATAAAATTGCTACGTACATTCTTGTATTCTATTTATAAATTCCCTCCTAATAGAAAATCTTAATATATATATACCAACTTTCATAGAAGAAATGAATATAAGCTAAACACTAATAAAACAAATCTAATACTAAAATTAATACACTGAATGACAATAAAAGAATAAATAAAGAAAATGAGGAGAGATTTTGTGAAATGATTAAGTAGGAACAGAATTTTATATATTTGTAGTTGCAGCCTTAAAAATTGAAAGTTATAAATCTGAAAATTTTTTTTCACACACATACACTTTAAATATTGTGCATTAAGTACTGAATAATGTCACTCTTAGAAAAAAAAGCAAGGAAAGACAATGGCTATTAATTTACCAATGACAGTAACTTAAAAAACAAATATATAACATTAATTGGCACTAAGTTGTTTTGAACTAAAATAAAAACTATTTACTGTTTTGGCAATAATTATTTGTGAGGTCAATAATTATTTTCTCTCCGATTAATTAAATTGAAAGAATAAAAAGTTAAAAAAAAACTTTGAAAGATCAAACAAGATTCTAGCCTTCAATTTGAAAATCACAGAATCCTTTTTAGATTTTGTAAAGAAAAATTACAAAATAGACAAACAACAGTTACAAGATAAGAAATATCTATACTACATAAAATGCATATGCACACACCTTTACACAATTCACGATGATAAAACACATCGGCAATGGTGATAAATACAGTTACTACAATATCGTACTTTGTACAATACATGTTATCATCATACAGTTAATGAAAAGTGAAATATAGTCAACCCGTTTACAGTAATTTTTAAATATTGTTCTCTCTTATAAAAGCCATAAAAGATTTCTTCACATTTTGACTTTGCGCAGGAGAAATTCCATCAATGATGAAATATAGTCTGCCAGTTTTACTTTAATTACTTTAGTTGATGCATATATGCAATCATATCACACACAAACACACAACCCAGAAGTTGATAAACTTTTGATATTGTGTATTCACCAACTTGATGAAGCTCTGTTTCTTCAGTAGTAACTGGCAAATGTTACATATCAGATGTGCTGATCCTGGAGGACTTTTCACTTCCAGATGCAACATTAGCATTCGAGTCTGATTGAGTTAAACTAGGGGTCAAGGTTGAAGGGGGTAGCGGAAAAGATGATGGAAATGAAAACTGACTACTTTCTTGACCAGAACTGAAAAATGGGGAAGACTGACTAAATGGATGAAATGAAGACACTGATGGCTGTGGTACTGGCCAAGCTCTAGGAGCAGGAGGCTGTGTATCTGGCAAAGATGAAGTTCCAGCTAAGTGTGGAGGCATAGGATATAAATGAGACATATGCTGTAAGTGAGGCAATAATGAATGTTCTTGACTATGCTGAAGAGGATGCAAAGGTTGAGGATGCTGTATGTGAGCTGCAGCTTTATGTGAAGAAAAATTAGAAAATGTAAAATCTGAGCCTGATATGTGATGTGAGAAGGTTGGAAAATGATTTTCAGGCAAGAGATGTTCCGACAATTGTGGATGTAGAAACGGCTGAGGTGATTCCATAGTCTGTGGCTGCAACACATGGTTTTGGGACATACTAAGTAGATGTTGCTGCTGAGATTTCTTGGATGGCTGTTTATTACTGGATTTTCTTTTACGAGGAGTTACCTGCTGACTCTGTGATGTTGACGCAGATGATACTGGAGATGGAAATGACATCTGAGTATTTGGCAAAGACTGAGGTTGTGATGAATACGGTATTGACTGCTGTTGATTTTGCTGTTTTTGTTTATTTTCAGTATTCATCTGTGGCGATAATAGTTGTTGAAATGATGACGACTGAAGAGAATTTTGGAGTTGGTGGGCTGATATTTGTGATGATGTTGTTGACTGCGTATCTGAAAAGTTAGTAAGTTGTGACACAGAAGACTTAATATTAGAAGAATTCTGCGATACACTTGCTTGAGGTAAGGAATTATCAGTTTTATTAGGCAACATAGTAGTTTTTGTAGAATTTGTAACATTTTGATCCATTTGTGGAACATTTTGAACTGCAGGTTTTGGCTGAGAAAATAGATCAGGTATGGAAGATTGTTCTGAACGAGGAATAGCAGTTATCTGTAAATTAGGATTCAGGGACTGGACAACATTTTGAGATTGATCATTCTGTAAGCCAGATGTATTTGGAATAGGTGATTTAGAATGATACACAGTTCGATGAGGCAACATATCAGATACCGTTGGCTCTGATGTACTAATCTGTGAAATGGATTTATTTGAGGTTACAACATTATTTTGTTGTTCTATCTGAATACTGGAAGATACACAGACATTCTGAACAGGAGATTTTGAATGTTGAGATGTCTTTAACAGCATTGAATCTGATACTGATGTTTCAGGACGTGAAGTAGGTGTTATTTGCAAACTAGATTTCATTGAATGAATGTTTTGTGAATTTTCATTCTGTAAACAAGATGTAGAAGGAGAACTTTGAACAATAGATTTTGCTGGAAAACAAGACTTTTGAGACAGGATATCAGATACAGAAGAATCAGAACGGGAAGCTGGGGTTATCTGTAAACTGGGATTAACAGCTAGTGCTGCCAAAGATGGAGGCAATAAATTTCCATGAACCTTTCCTGATTCTGATACAGTTGCTAAAGAATTTTTGTTATTCTGATGAGACTGTGGCAGTGTCGCTGGAGATGACTTAGGACTACGATCACACATTTTTACAGTTGAAAGATCTGCTGAAGGTTTAACAGCGGCAATTCCCTGTTCACTGCACTTTTCTGCAAAATCCAAATTTTTAGAAGGCTGTCCTGATAATGGCTGACGAACTTTTTGGGTTTGAAAGCTTGAATGGGTTGTTGGTTGTGTTATTGTAATTTGAGGGCGGATAGATTTGCCAGGCAATAAGGGAGACATTTGAATCTTGGGTGTACTTTTTTGGATTGGCTTTCTTTTTCCTTGCTGAGGATGTAGCAACATTTGCTGAACACGAACAGGTTGGGCTAATTGAGGAGCAAATTTCTGACGGTTTTGCTGAGCTGATGGATTGATAGGCAGGATAGTAATCTGCTTATTTTTAGATAACACCTGTGGAATGTCACATTTTTCTTTAGAAGTTGGTGAACTTACAGGATTTGAAGAAATTTTCCTAATTGTAATTTGTTTTCCAGGAAAAAGAGATGTTTTCTCAGGCTTTTCTAAGTCCCCACTCCCTGATTCACTTTCTGATGAATTAGCTGAAGCATTTGATGCTAGGCTATGTTTGTGCATTGGTTCATCATCATCACTTAAATCAATCACCTCAGGAGCAGAACCACGTGTGGCATTATGACCAGAGCTGCCAGCAGCATTTCGAGGTCCTAAATATCTTACAGTTCCACCACATTGTAGAGTTTGCTTTATGATCTATAAAAATACCATGCATGAGTTTAAAAAGGTGAGAACACAATAAAATATTAAAATATAGGAATAAATAAAATTTTTAGCTACTAACCCCAATGCTCTGACCTCTAGGAGTATTTATCACAGTTGTAGACTGGTTGCCACCTGAAACATTTTCATATACTCAATAACAAAGGGTTTTACAAAAATGTATACAGTTAAAGTGCATCTCACAAACCTGAATCATCAGACAACTGACATTTCACAATTATCTTGAAGCTTCTTATACATATAAAATACAAATCAATATACATTTATTTTAATTTATTTAAGTTTAATAACTTTTGAAAACTGTATTAAAAAAAAGTCAAATGTGTTAAACTAATGGTTGTCATAATTTAAAAAAACATTTAGTTGAAATGTATATTGCTACACCTCCTAGTTGTTTAAGAGAAAAGAAATTACTTAAGATACGATATAATGATAGGGTTCTGAAAGAGTTAATTGTTGCCAAACAAATATATCTATTTTTTTTAAACATACAGACAAAATTCTTAAATACTTTTTACAGCCAATTATAAAATTAGAAACAATGTTAAATGTACTTTCTGGTCTAGGAAATATAGCCACTTACACATAAAATTGAGAAAAAATATTAAAAAACCCATGAAAATACCTCTGATTAAAATTTTCAAGCATCACAAAGTTGATGACTTAAATCCCTTTGAATAATTTAGCCAGTAGGAATGATAATTATAAAGACTTTAATCAGATAAAATCCTTAAACATCTGCTTCCCTATACATACACACAAAAAAGTAACAGTAACAATTTTCTAGCAATACTTCTTTAGAAATTGTTGCAGTATATGAAAAAAAAAAAAAAAATCTACAGTTTTAAAGATTTAAAAAGAAGAAGAAAACTATCATGAGCATGAAACTGGTACATTGCTTTAAAATATGGCCACAGAAATAGTAAGACAGTTGAAGCTATAAACACCAAAAATATTTTAGTTCTAAACCTGTAACATTTCAGTTAAAAAATTTTCCCTGAGCATAATAATAAAATAATGAACAAAATTACTTCTAATTACCTTTTGGTGCTGCAGGTCTAAAGTGAGTCACAACATTAGGACGAAATTGTGTTTTAGCTAACAGGCTAGGTGGCAACTGCACAGCAATAATTCTTCCATCTGGTAAGCGAAGATAGACACCTTTTGGAGTTCGAAGAACCAGAACATCCTGACCAGCAGGTATGACAACAGGTGGAGCACCCGGTGTTAGAACAGGTATACTTACATCTAGACAAAAAATTTACATAAAAGGTTTTACTTTACAACTTTTCAATATTTCTCTTTATAAACTGTAATTTGTGCTTTAAGTTTAAATAATAATCACCTAAGTAGCATTGCTAGTTTTCATGATTGCACATAAAATAATACATCAACATTAGTTTTCATTGAGAAACATATAATTTTCCATTAGTGCTGTAACTTATCAGGAGTTATCTAGCAGCAGGACCAAGCAACAAATGTATAAAGATAGCAAGAATAAATTACTATTTTCTTGAATATTAAAGGACAATTCAAAGACAATAACTACTTCAGATTGTTTGTTTGTGTTATCCGAGGGAGCAGTGTTGGCTGCTTATATGGTGATATGGCTGCTTATATAAATGATCAACAAATGATAAACCTACAACATTGTATGGCCGAAAGCTTAAAATAGGCAAGTGTCCTTGTGTCACTAAAAAAAAAAAAAATATATAAAAAATACGATTTTAGATAAATAATTTAACTAAGAGTAAAATACTGAAAAAAAAATGCTTAAAAGTATTGCAAAAGCATTTTGTTAAATCAGTGACTATCTGTGTTCTGTGGAAACCCAGGTTTTGTGTGATACATCTGGAAAGTTCTTAAGAGTGAAAATAAGAAATTGAAAACAGAACAAAACTAACACAAACTAGTTGACACGTGTTCACTGACTAAAAAAATGAATATACATTTAGTTACTTTAAGATACCTCCATAAACTAAACAGATGCTATACATTTTAACACTGTTCAAAATAATCTATTTCAGCAAAAATTATTTCTTAATATATCTAACAATAAATAATTGGACATACACTAAAGTCACTAAATATAATGTAAGTAATACCTGGAGCATGAATGATTGCTACTGATATGTTACATTTTATTTTAAATTTATTAACAAAAATATAATTAACAGAAAGTACAATTAATATACTAACCCACTTAAAATATTACTTTAAAACATATTTTTAAGGACAGAATAGGATTACCAGAAAACATTACAACTATAGTTCAAAGGGTTCAAAAGTCAAAAAAGTTCAAAGACCACTGCTTTGAATTAATAGCAAATGAATATTCCCTACCTCCTCCTCCTCCTTAAAGGAAAAATATATAATTTATGAAGTTGATGAATTTACCAAAAACATAAATTAAAATATTACATATTAAACAAAGTTCCAATGTTAAAAAAAAATATATTTACGGTTAATATCTTCATGCAAAAATGTATGCAAAAACAAAATCTCATTAGTTAGGAACAAAATAAAATTATAAATTTTACTTGCAGAATAAATAAATAAATAAAAGCAGTCACAAAATACTTTCAAAAGCAGTTTTCAAAACATAATTCACATGGCATCAGTTTATTTACTTGATACCAATGGGTGTATGCAGAGAATATATATATATATATATATATAAAGAGTAATTCTTATTGACTTTCTTGTGATCTCTTACATGAGGATGCCACATTTATATGCATATCATATATATATTTACAGTAGTTATTTAACATATTTTAAATCCAATCAAAACAATTAAACACTGAATGCCACTTAGCCTGATTTTGGAGTTTATTAAAAAAAAAAAATAGTTCCTACTTAAGTTACCAAATTTCTTCTGAAGCATATTGTAACCAAACATACCTCTTCTGATTGACAAAATTTCTTCAAATTTTGATCGATTAACTATTTAGATGTGAAATGCACTATCTAGCTTTTTATATTTAGGAATTCTGATAGAGATAAAAATATACAATCTAAATTCTAAAAAAGATTTTTTTCATACTTAAGTGAAGGTGTGTATGTTCAAAATAATGTTTTTTAAACTATATGTCACAGGAACATTTCATTTTGCAACCCCAAATGAGGTTGCAGAATGAAATATTGAGGCTATGAAAATTTAATTTAAATTCAGAGATTTAAAGAAACATTTGTACAATACTCTTCTGTCTCTCGGTACTACATAATCATGTAAGTTAACTTTTCAATTTTAATACCATATATGAAAATGCTTTATGTTTAACAGCGTCAAATAATATACAAAGATTAAATGTTATGCAGCTATTTTGATCTAAAAGTACAAGGACATGTGCTTCATTAAAACTGGACTTTCCATTATTAATTTCTGCATACTTGAAACAAATTATTTATGGGGAAATATTACTTTTTATACCATTAATCTAATTGGATACCTAAGGTCCTATAAAAATTAATGTTGGTTTAAAACATCAATATATATAAAATCTTTAAGCAAAATATTACATTGAATGCAATGCTTTCTTTATAAAGAAATAAGAAAAAGTAAAAAAGAACTGATCAACATTTACAGCCATTACAATGAAAAAGAAATTTCTTGACATATAAATCTAGAATGCTATCCTGTTCTTGTTGAATGTTATTACTGTTATGTCTGCAAAACATTGCAAATTGGCATAGAAGAGAAGATTCAAACTTAATCAAAATGATTTTGGTAACCGATATGAATAACAGTAGTTATATACAAAAATTAAAATAGATATTATGAAAAAATATAGAAACTAAATTTAAAATTATATTGGAAATGTATACATGAATACATTTCTCAAGTGAACATTTGGAATTGAAGAACAGAGAACAAATTTGATATGTTGGAAATAATTACTTTTGTTTGTGTGGATGAGATCTGAAACAAGATTGGGATGTTGGTCATGCCCAACTAATTTCCCAGTAATTAAGTTCTTGTTCATTTTTATTGAATTTGCCATTTTATCTTCTATGTCTGTTTTAGTAATGAAATTTTTTGTACTAATTTGTCAGGGATACATGAGTGTATTCACAATCATTCCTTACAATATGCCATAGACATAACATACATACAGCCTATACAACAAATATTTTCCAAAAACAAAGTAATAAAAAAAAAATCTTTACTCAACTATTGGTTAAGTCTAGCATTGTTTTCACCATCACACCTTGCAGGCAACCAAACATACATAGCGTAATTCATAATGGGGAAATTTTAATGGAATTAGAAGAGGGGAGAGATCGGAAAAGAGGGAGGGCTTTCATCTCCAAGACAAATGGATAGCATTCAAGGATTAAAATACCAATTATAAAATCTAACTTTACACTTTACTCAATATATAGTTCCTTATTTTGATTAGACACAGAAGTCAAATATTTGAGAAAAGATGAGGAGAAAAAGGAGGGCGAAAAGGGGAATGTAAAAAAAAAAAAAAAAAAAAAAAAAAAAAGAGAGAGAGAGAGAGAGAAAAAGAAAGAAAGTAAATTGTTATAAAATATTTTTTTTATTTACTTAAAGTAAAATCATGTAACTAAATAGGAAATATAAAAAAAGCATATAATTTTTATTAATATAAACAGGTATTCATGTCTGCTAATCAAAAAATGTTAAAAAAAGATTCAAATCAGAAGTTTCTTTTATAGCCTAATTAAAAAACTTAAATACTCTAATAATTTCAAAGAACATTTCAGATAATAAATTTTTAAAAGATATTTCTGAACATAAATTTTCTATTTTGTGACTTCACAATTTGATTTGAAATAATTTTTATTAATTTTAATGTTCAAATAATCATGATTTAAGTAAACATACATCATGTATAAGGCAATTTTTTTAAGTGGACAATTAAAAGAAAATTTTATGTTTAAGCAGTAAAATTTCAGAACGATGGTTGACAGGACACAATTTCTTTTTATGACTGAGCCAGTGGATTTGAATCCTCGTTTGACTAACTTAACACAAACTTAAACATTAACAGAATTGAAAATAGTGTTTTTATTATTATTTTGCTGAGCAGGAGTGATAAAAATAATTTGAAGCCAAATTAAAAATATTATAAGCCATATCAAAATTTTGATACATAGTTTTGAGCACGGAAGTGTTTGATTTTGATTTATTTCAATAATATATATGTTTTGTGCAAAACAGATAAAGGTGTAATAATTACTTATTTAGTAAGCAATATGTTTGAAAAATATAGTAAAATATATATAATATTTATGTCTAGATATATTTTTGCAAAACAAGATGAATAATGGCTTAAATTTTGCTTATTAAACAGTCATGCTTAAACACATTGTATCACTGTTGTACAATAAATTTGTACTATCGACATAATTATAGACAACTTACTAGAAGGCATAGTAAGTTTTTGAACCATAACCCCTTGTTTAAACAAGCTACTCATCAAAGATGGAGAGGCAGTTATTGGAGTGGCTGTAGTTCCTGAGCGAGTATTTCCCCCAGCAGAGTTGTTTTGATTTGGCAAAACTCTGATTGTTGTTCCACCGACCCACTGACACTGCCTGCAAAACATTAATACAAAATTACAGTAAATTTTCAATACAAAGACTCTATATGCATAACCAATATTTATGATAGATAAAGATTTCTTAAATATCCTTCACATATTTAAATACATATACTACTTTATTTCACACGTTTACAAGCTACTAACAAATTTCAAATACTAAATTGTAAACTTTTAAATTGTAATATATACACATAAAAATTTTATTAATATAGATTTGCTAAGTGTTTAGAACATATTTGTAGATAAAGAAATTTTATTAAACACAGAAAAAAATTTAAGATGATAGATAAATTGCTGATGTTGTCATAACTTGAGTATTTTAATACTTTCCTATGCAAAATAAATGCACAAGCAGTTTGATTAATATGTACAAAAGTATCAAACACTTAGATAACACAAATATTTTAAAGTATTGCTTAATTTGTTATGAATGAAATGAAAAAGCTTATTAGACTTTTTATTTCATTCATTCAATTATTTCATTCACTTTTCATTTATTTCATTTTGACTACTTCTTACATATTAATACTTGCTCATTTCTATTTTATTGTTTTTTAATGAATCTTCAACTGTGTCATTAGTATAGATATGTATAATTTAACTTATATTAGGCAAACTTTTTCACCCTTTCTTTCATACAAACACTGGATATTTGCAAGTATACTTGGCAATGCAAGAGTCAAGTACCATAAATTTTGTACATACTGGCAAACAATCTTTTAGCTGAATTTCAAATAAAGATTAACAAATCTTGAATTGTTAAATAATAACATCCAAATCTAGCTTTATTTGCCACATAAGTAAATAAATTTGTGTTATGGTCAATCTGTTCACCTCCAATTATATTCAAACCTCTTTTTCTATGCTTTACATAGTAATGAGAGTCACTATCTACAAAATGATCCCTCTATCTTCAAAATTTATCTGTATCATATCTTTACTGAATAAGTTTTGCAGTATGAGTACTCACAGTACACATTTATTCTCTTGTTTATCCAAACAACAAAACTAATATTAGTCCTATGCATTAACATTAAATAATTTTTGTTTAAAAATGTTGATTTTTACTCATTTCCATGCTGATAATTAAAATATACGTTTAAAAAAGATAATGAAAAATGTTTGACAAAAATCTGCTTTTCTGTTATATCAAGAGTGGTTTGACTTATTAGATAGTTGTATGAAAAGCCACAGAGGGGTGCCATATCAGACTCAACCTCAGTATGAAAGGTTAAAAACTAAAAGGAGATATCGGTCAACTTCAACTTTCCAATTTACTACAAATATGTTATTTCTAAAATAAGAGAATGTGGCTAAAAATTCAGCATTACCTCCATCTATGGTTAAATGGTACAATTAAAAATGAAACTTTATAAAGGAACAAAAAAAAAAAAAATCTAGATAACCAAAATATACAAATATTACCCCCTACAATCCATTACATATAATACGACATCAAAATTTTAACCAACAAACTCTCAATATTAAATCACATGATATAAAGCATTTGGTAGCTGAAAAAAGCAACCTCAACTGCCATGACATAAACACTTGGCTGCCAGAAAGTTAGTGAAAAATAATCAAGACACTGGAGTAGTGTTGTCATCTTTTAACAATAAAATAAAGTTATATGGTGTCTTAGATCATCATTTTAACAAAGTTTAGAGAATACAATATCTAGTACACACACAAGAAGCAAAATCTTAATGAATCCAGAAGAGAAATATAGGTTTTAAATTGCAAGTAGTACAAAACATAGTAAAAATTATTTATATTAATGACTACTTACTTATTATTTATTATAAATTGGCCTCCACCAGCAGTACCAGCTGGAAGATATGTATATGTTGTCCGTATATTAATCATATTAGCTCTTTTAGCCATCTCATAGCTTTGTTTAGCTAATCTCTTCTCTTGTTTAGTTAGTTTCAAATCTTTACGATCCAGAAGAAGTGATTCATGTTCAAATGGTTCCTTAGAGAGAAAAAAATAGCATATTGACTACTTATTTACAAGTCACATAACCAAAATATTACTGAAGGAAAACTATTAATAATATTTTATTAATATTGATACTATATCCCAAACAAACACTTTTATAGGATGAATTAAAAAAGAACCAAGTTAATTATTTTGAAAGATAACAGTAAAAAAAATCATCTGCATAATTAATTTATATTATATAATAAATACATACCTAATGAAAATCAATATTTGAGACAGACATGTGTATATGTGTTTAAAATGAGACAGAGATAATATAATACTATTTTCCACTATGTTTATGATATGTTTGTGATTATTATATATATATATATATATATATATATATATATATATAGTATAATTTATGAGATACACTTTTCATGATCATTCTAGAATATCTAAGACTGATTTGGATATTAATAATAGCCCTATTTACATGTTCAGTACCACAATCATGTATACTCATCTAAGGGTTCCTCTCTCCTTAGCCCAAAATATTGTATATGTGAAGTAAGATTCACATCTCAGGCCCAGCAACATATCCTTTCATTCAAGCTTTGAAATATTTTTGAAACATGTACAAATATCCCTAGATGGCATTATTGCAGTATAATTTTCCATACACAGTTTCAGATAGTATGTCACATTTTTATTATAGCCGCTTTCATTTTTGTTAGTATTCGATGACCAACTCATTTATAAACACAAATGGCAGTGACATTTGTAAATAGTTGGAGATTTAAAGACAGAGGAGAATCTCTAGTGGTAATAATTAAATAAATGTTCTATTTTAACAAATCTTCAATTTTGTAGATGTTTTGTAAGTGGAATGTTTGGGAAAACATGGGATTGAAAATTTTATACTGATCATATAGGAATGTGGGTTTTAAAAGTTATTTGTCAGTAGTGCAGTTAACAGAAAGGCATTTCCCTAATAATTACCTGTATGAAAATGGGAAAAAATCTAAAAAATGTACAGCTTATTCTAGAAGTTCATTAAATTAACAAAAGAACACATATTATGACTGCAAAATGTGTAATATAGAGCTATGTCTTATTCCATACTTTCAAAAATTTGATAGATATATCAGAATCTAATATACTTTGCATTTAACACTAATGTAACAATCTTGTTTAAATACCTATCAAGTTACTCACACAATCTCTTCAAGAATTTTTTTTAAGTGAAAAAAGAAAGACATTTGGTTTTATTTTGAACATTTTGGTTTTACCTTAATTTATTAAATACTTTACAATTTAGTATGGAATTAAATATATAATTAATATTAAATGAATAATGTATTATCAAATTTTTGTTCACTTTTATTAATGAGAGTAATTATAAAAAACTAAAAGTTCACATATATTGTCAAGGAGGCAAGAGGTCCTACACTTATCAGAAAAGGTTTTAAAAAGTTATAAGAAAATATGTTTTATAAGAGTCATTATTTTTAATTCATTAAGTTTAACTTGAAACATCACTTAGGTCTGAAGTGATAGTTCATTTTCAAAGCTGTAACCCTAGAGGAGATTTGTTTTACCTCTCACTGGTACTTAACAGGTTAATAATGTACTTCTTATAAAAATGCAAATTACAACTAGGACTGTAGGAATATAAAATGCAAAACAACAGTATGCAACTTTACTACTACTTACTTTACTTAAGCTAGGACTCATTTCAGACACTAAATATTTTAGAACTTTATCTGTATAGGATGAAGCAAATTTGGAAAGTTCTTGTACAGGTCCATCGTCTTCATCATCTTGTATTAAAGTAGTTACATCTTTCCAAGTAAAATTACTTTCTGGATTAAGTTCATCAACAACACGATCTAAAAATAAATATTATTAAATTTTATTAGTTTGAAAAGTCAAATGAGATAAATAGAAGCTATTTATGAACTAATATATCAAAGATGGCAATTATGGAAACAAGCAAAAATCAAGCCAAATTTCTTTATCAAGATTCATTTACTGATTATTATGACTATTTATGTAAATTTATAAAATTTAACTGTTTTATTGTTAATAACAATGCATTATTTTATCATAGACGTCATTTTAGAAAAACCTCACATTTTTAGATTACATGGTAAACATAACACTGTCTGATAAATGCTTTATTTTTCTTCAAATAATTATTATAATAAACCAGTACATCATCAAATTTACAAATAGTAGTATACATTATTAGTAATTGAGAAAATCAAATGCAGAATTCTAATTAAATTTCAATTTTAATCTTAAAGAAATAGCAAGTTTTCTTTTTATTAAAAGAAAATAACTTTTTAATTTTCATCTAACTTTAACATGAAGACGCTTTAATTATTGATTTCATACCTGACATTCCTTGCTTGTTAACTTGTCTGTCATATATTCTTTTCTCTAAACTGTTGTCAGTAACCAATCTGTATATGTAGCACTGCTTTTTTTGACCATAACGATATATTCGACAAACCGCCTAAAATTAAAAACAGTTTTATTGAATATAGAAAAATAAGTATACCAGTTTAGAGTGCAGGTTTGCAATGTTTTTTTAAGAAAAAAAAAAAGTTAAAGAGGGTATGTTCAGGCACTGTAACTTCTTGGCATGATTGTGGTAATCTTTAATTTAAAATTATAGACTGTTGAAAAAAAAAATAGCTCATCAAAATTAACAAATTCTATATAATACACAATAGCAGGGGTGGAGAAATGATGGTTCTTCAGTGAAGTTTTGCGCTCTATGGTAGAATTACCAAAATTTTATAATTGAAACCAATATTACATTTATTAAAATAAAATATTCTTAGATTCATTTACTGATTATTATAACTATTTATGTACATTTATAAAATTTTAACTGGTCTATTGTTGATTTATGGTTAGTAATAATAATTTTAATGATAATGCATTATTTTAATTTTTCCTCTGAAATATACATGCACACACGCATATATATATTTATACACGCACATACACATATATATACACACACTGTATCCAGCTAACGTAAGACGCACTTCCAATGTGGCTCATAAAACCTTTTGGACTGCCCAAACCTGCTAAAAAGTTATTATCTTTTCCATTTTTACCTTTTAGGGAAAATTTATTGGATTTACATCTCATAATTTTTTGTCTATAACATAACTGTTTTTTTTGTTTTTGAATGTAATATAATCAAAATCTCTTGAATAGGACACTTTTCTGAAATACTGATTTTAAATTTATCACATATACAGTACACATTTCCCCTTAGTAGCTGAACAAATAGTTTTACGAGAAAACTTTAGAGACTATAACAAAATAAGTAGGGTTCCTATAACTATAAACATTTTTGTAATTTAAAAGTTCTATCATAAATGTTATTACTTTAAAAGAACTAAGAGAGTGTTTTCTCTAGAGATAAGTGTACTGTAATAAATTATTAAAAATCTTTTAATACTAGATAAATGATTTTTTTAATGACACTAGTATATTTTACAGCTAAGTGCAAAATACTTAATCATACTTTGCAATTGCCAAACCAGAAAAGATTATAAAAGGAAAAAAGGTGTTACAATTAATTTACTGAGACTAACTATCATTGCTGGCAGAGCTACAGAACAATTATTCAACAATTCAATTTATTGTGAATAGAACCTCCTTTTTAAAACAGATTTTCATTGGCTTCAAATTTTCATGCCAAATGTGCAATCAATGCATGAATTCTGATTTGAAAAAAATGTACATACCTACAGGATTATAACACTTATAAGATTAAAATATAATACAGAGGAAATAGAAGTAAGTAACAAATAAAAAAAATTAAAAAATATAATACAAATAAATGTTTGGGCTGAAACTAACTTTGTTAACTTTTAGTAAAAATAGCTTAATATAATGATGGCCAAATAGGTAGGGTGTTGCTCTTCAATACCAAAGTTTGTGGCTTCAAATCCTATGCTGGCATAATAGCCTTTCAGAATCAGTTTTAAGCAGTAAGTCCTAATCTCATTAGCCCATGTGTAACAAAAAGTAGACTGTAACACTCCAGACTAACCAAGCTATTTTATTCTTAGCTATAGAACATTTCTTCTGATTGCAGTTAGATTTAAAGTAAAATTAATTTTAAATTATCCTTTATTAGTTATTCCTTAAATATATATATATATATATATGAAGAAGGTTGCTACTTTGTGAACAGAATATAAAATAATTACACTATTCAATGCATTTCATTATGACACTTTATTCAGCGTTCCACTCTGTACTATATCTCACTACAACCCTAGTTCTCCGGGTTACATAAAAGGTTGCCAGACTGTGTAAGCCTTTGGCTCTCATTTATCGCTCTTACGGCGATTCACCACAGAGTATCCCCCCAGTGATTGAGGGTATCCCGAAAGAACGATTAATACAACATTAAAAAAAGTTCTTTTTCTTTTACAATTTAAAGATTTGACATGAAACGCTACCAAAATTTTCAAAAAAAAATGTTACATAAAAAGAACAACAACAACAAACAAAAAGTACACAACATAAAAAGTAACATAAAAAAGAAAAACAATGATATTCAAACAAAATGCACACAGAAATTAACAATATACAGTAGTGAGATGTTTTGGAAAATGAACTCTTCGACCAGATCTAGTGGTTATTATTTTTGTACATTTATCCTCCTTAGGGACCAGTATTTTTGATTGAATTTTACTTTCATCAGAATTTTTAGAAGTCTGACTTTGAGAATAAGATTGCGAAGGTGATTCTGATAAATAAAATGCTGGTTTCAGCCTGTCAAGAGATACTGTAACTGACTTATTATTAATTTTAATTACAAATGTTTTGTCATTTCGTTCAATTACAGCATAAGGTCCAGTATATGGAGGAGTTAATGGTGGTCGTACATTATCAACACGTAAAAATACGTGAGAGCATGATGAAAGAGACGGGTGCACATAAACATTAGTATGGCCGTGACTTATAGGGTTGAGAGGTGAAAGTTTTCTCATGGATTCACAAAGCTGTGACACATATGTAGGATCTGGAGATGTGTTACAGTTATCGGTAGTAAATAGATCTGCAGGAAGCCTTAGTGTAGTGCCATACACTAATTCAGCGCTACTGGCTTGGATGTCATTTTTAATTGCTGTACGCAGACCTAAAAGAACGAGTGGCAGTGTTTCTGTCCAGTTTGTGTTGCCATAGGTTGTAATCGCAGTTTTCAGACAACGATGGAACCTTTCTGCCATACCATTCGCAATCGGATGATAAGCAGTGGTGTGTATGCGATTGCACCCAAGTATGTTAGTAAGTTCGCGTAGAAGTGCTGACTCGAAGTTTCTACCTTGATCAGTTGTGATCGAAACTGGACAACCGAATCGGGAAATCCAGCCTTGGACAATGGATTTGGCTGTAGTCAGCGCTGTCACATCAGATGTTGGTATTACCTCTGGCCATCTAGTAAAACGGTCTACAATGGTCATACAGTACAGTTTACCGTCAGATGGAGGTAGTGGGCCAATAAAGTCAATGTGTATGTGCGCAAATCTTGCATCGGGAAGGGCAAAAGTTCCAAGTGGAGCCTTCGTGTGCCGATGAATTTTACATCGTTGGCATTTATCACAAGATTGGACCCATGTCTTTATTTGACGTTTCATGCCAGGCCAAACGTACCTGGAACAAAGAAGTTTAGTCGTAGCTGCTACGCCTGGATGGGAAAGATTATGCAGGTTCTGAAATATCAATTTGCGGAATGAATTTGAAACAAAAGGGCGAGGAGTGCCCGTGGAAACCTCGCACCACAAATTGCAGTCTGGAGTTTGGCATGGTTTCAGTTCTAATTTGATGAATGAAATGCTGGTCTCAAGAAAATTTTGTATTTCTGGATCATTTTTCTGCGCGTTTGCGAATTCTTTGAAATTTAAAATTGGCACTTTTGTAATAGAATCAATTTCTATTCTGGACAGCGTATCTGCAACTACATTTTTAGAACCTTGCACATGTCTGATATCGGTGGAATATTGAGAAATTAAATCTAAGTGGCGTAATTGCCGGGGTGAACATTTATTTGGATTTTGTTTAAATGCATATATTAATGGCTTTTGATCTGTATATATGTGAAAATTCCGACCTTCTAACATGTGTTTGAATTTCTTTATTGCTGAATAAATAGAAAAGAGTTCTCGGTCATATGCTGACCATTTCTGTTGACTTTGATTTAGTTTCATCGAGAAAAAAGCGATTGGTTCCCATTTTTCCTCTGAGAGTTGCATAAGAGTGCCGCCAACAGCGACATCGGAAGCATCGACCCAAATACTCAATTGAGCTCCGGGTATAGGATGTCTTAAAAGGGCTGCCTTGGCAATGGCATTTTTAGCAGCAGTGAAAGCGTTTTCTTGAATTTCGCTCCAAGTTAATTGTTCATGAGAAGCATGGACATTGGAACGAGATTTCTTTTTGTTTGCACGTCCTTCGAGAAATTTTACGAGAGGAGCAAGTATATGTGCAGCCTTAGGTACAAAACATCTGTAGAAATTAAACATTCCTAAAAATCGACGAAGTTGCGTTAAAGTATTTGGTTTAGGAAAATCTAAAATGCATTTTACTTTTTCGGGAAGTGGTTGTATTCCTTTTTCCGATAGATTAAAACCTAAAAAGTCAATATTGGAAGTCCCAAAAATGCATTTTGAAACGTTAATGCAAAGGCCATATTCCTGTAATTTTGAGAACAGGGCTTTTAAGTGATTGTAATGCTCCTCAGGATCTTTAGACGCAATGAGTATATCGTCGACGAAAGCGTATACGCCTGGCAAATCGCGGGTGACTTCATCTATGAATCGTTGGAACGTAGCGGACGCATTACATAATCCAAATTGCATGCGCGTACTTTCAAATAACCCGAATGGAGTACAAATTGCCGTTTTATGTACATCATCTGGATGAATAGGTATTTGATGGAAAGCCTTAATGAGATCAATATGGCTAAAAATTTTCGTGCCGTGCAGTTTAGCAGTAAAATCGGCTATGCAAGGAATTGGGTATTTGTCTTTAATTGTTTGTGCATTCAAAGCACGGTAATCTCCCACTGGTCTCCATTCTAACGTTCCCTTTTTAGGTACTAAATGGAGGGGCGAAGCATAATTGCTGCGGGAAGGTCTTATATGCCCTAGTTGCATCATATTCTGAAATTCAGATTTAGCTATTTCTAAACGATCTGGAGCTAATCTTCGAGGTTTCGCTACTACGGGAGGGCCTTTTGTCATTATATAATGAACAGTAGTGTGTTTAACAGGTTGGTTTAGGTTAGGTAATTTAGTAACAGAAGGAAATTGTTTCAAAAGTTTATGATAAACTGTATCAGTAAAAATTGTTTTGACAGAATGCAGTTCTGCAGGCTTTAAGCTACCCATAGATAAAAATTGTGTTTTTAAATCTCGTAGACATTTACGACGAAGATCTGGTACCAATCCGAAATAATGGAGAAAATCTGCTCCAAGAATTGGTGAACTAACATTAGCTATTAAAAAAGTCCAAGTGAATTGTCTCCTTAAATTTAAGTCTAACGAGAGAGTTTGTTGACCATACACATTTATCGAAGAAGAATTTGCAGCCAGAAGAGTTTGTTGGGTTAAGTTACGTTTTTGAAAATTATTAGCAGGAATTAAAGACACGTCAGAACCAGTATCGACCAGGAATGAAATATTACTTCTCCGGTCTCTAATGAACAGGCGACGTGAAACTGTAGGCAAAGAATAAGTCGCCTCTATTCTTCGCTGGTTTCGTTTCCCTTCCATGAACACGGTTTAGTACATTTGTCTTCCCTACATTTATTTCCGAACCGCCAATGATACCAACATAAGGAACTTCTGTTTTTCGAATGACTTCTTTGTCGATACCTGTTTTGATTTCGACGAAATGGAGATCGACTGCGAGATAGTGAAAGACGATCAATGCGTTTATGCAATTTTTCTAATTCTTTAAATACGCTTTCTTCGGTAGTTGTTTTATTAACTTGAGAAATCGTAAAAGTTTCGACAGGAGAGGGAGTCACTTCTAAAATTTTATCTGAAATTTCCGCAGCTTTTTCTAAAGTGAGATCGGAAACCGCAGCCAAAATGGATTGAACTGAAGCTGGTAAACGTTGTAAAAACAACTCCATCATCAAGTTTTCAGGAACGTTAAGTGATTCAGCGCGGCGTTTCATGTTTCGTAACAACTCCGATGGTTTACGACTTCCTAGCTCTTCCCCTGACAGCAACTGCCGAATTTCTGTCTGGGATGACTCACCAGAACGGTTTATTAGTTCTGTTTTGAGTTTCAAGTACGGATCAGTGGGGTCAGGTTTCATCAACACATCGCGCACTAAGGATGCGATATCGGGTGGAAGATGCGAAACAATATAATTATATTTAGTTAGAGATTCAATTATTGGTTTTGGCTTCGATAGAGCAAAGGTACTCTCACACATTGATGTCATACTGCATACCTGGAAGGTGTTTTTCCCCTCCGGTTAAGAAATCGCTCCCGGTAAAGATTAATTAGTGACGTCAAACCAGTGGAGATAATTCTTATAATCCACTTCACCGGGCGGCATTTTAAAACTGCCGATAGCACGTGGCTATTATGTAGATGAGCAAGTGAAGACTATATTTAAGCCGCCGGCAAATGCAAGCCTGAATGATGTTGCTTTTTCGTGCCGCCCTGTAAGGGATGTCCGTTCTGTAAACCGTTTGTTTGTAGGTAGCAAGCTGCTATCAAGTAGTGTACAGTTCTTAATGTTATTTTTAATAAACGAGTCAGCCTCTGGCATTACGAGTGTTTTTCTTCGAGGAACTTCACATCTACTGCATACCTGCTATTGATATGGCGTAGTATTCTAACACACATAATAAACCATAATGCAGGATCTGATCTGTTATAAACTGGGATTTGAACTGCAAACACTTCAGACATTGTGCAAGATTTCAAAAATATAAGAGCAAATTTTTAATATGAAATATACAAAAATAAGTTTAACCATAAAATATGCAATAGTTATTAGTATAAAATAATTTTAAATATTAAACATGTTTATTAAGTACTTAAAAAGATAATTTTGACTAGAAATATAGAAAACTTTAAATAAAATAGAAATTCAAATAATAATTAAATATATCATTTTCAATTATAACCGAAATAATCCAGAAATACTTATCGATATTTGTCCTGACAGCATTGGAAATGTAGTAATCCACATGAAGAATTAAAGTCCACAGGAAACACAATGGAACATCGTTGAAAACAGAAGTGTTGTCCAAAATCGAAACGAAATCGGCGAATGTCAAACTACTCCCTCTATCTCACTTAATTTAGCATTTTTTTTTTCTGCTCATATTCTTAAAACGTTTGTCCCGGGTCACCATTGAAGAAGGTTGCTACTTTGTGAATAGAATATAAAATAATTACACTATTCAATGCATTTCATTATGACACTTTATTCAGCGTTCCACTCTGTACTATATCTCACTACAACCCTAGTTCTCCAGGTTACATAAAAGGTTGCCAGACTGTGTAAGCCTTTGGCTCTCATTTATCGCTCTTACGACAATTCACCACATATATATATATATATATATATATATATCTTATACAGACATTCAAAATTTTAGTAATTAGATTAATGTATAAGTTTCCAAAAGATTTCTTTTGCTCAGATTAATTTTATATCATAATAATCAATGCCAGAAACGCTCTTGCATTTAAAAACTTTACATTAGTTTCCTAAAGTCAGCCCATATTTACCATATTTTACAAAAATAGCTTTTTAATAGCATTCATCTACTAACTATAATAATGGTGATCTAAAAAAAAATTAAACTTCATAGTAATTAAATACATGAAAATGCAATTCAGGCTTTAAAAGGCAGAAACACCTGGTTTTTTGGGGAAAAAGTAAAAGCATTTAAATGTATTCTTATTATAAATCACATGGTTAATAGATATTTTAAATCCAGGTACCCTAACCATAGACTCTATTGAAGCAGTAGTTTTATATGGAATACTTTTCTGACACCTGAGGATTGGGAGATGCAGCACATGTTATTATATGTTACAATCAATCATAAAATTCAAAATTTCACTTTATATTGAATTTGTTACCATGAGGAAACTTAGTAAGGTAGAATAAAAATGGCTGATAAATTTCACCTTAAATGGAAAACAGTATATAATTAGCAAACAGTTAATATATAAAAGGAATAAAAAGGTACATGAATTTAGAAAACTTCTGTAAAAATTAACATTGATTTGAAAAAATATACAAGATTTAAAACTACATATTCTTTACTAATTAATCACTAATTAACAGTATGAAATTTTCATTTAGAATAGAAAAAAAGTACATTGCAATATTACAATACCTGTGCATCATGACAAGGATTCCAAGATGCATCCATCACAACTATACGGTTAGCACCAACTAAATTTATGCCTAGGCAGCCAGCTCGAGTGGATAATAAAAAAAGTGAGACATTATCATTCCGATTAAATTCATTAATTAGTTTTTCCCGTTCTTGTGCGGATGTACTTCCATCAAGCCCTAAAAAAATATTTTGATACAAAATAAATTTTTAAAATAGTAACTCCAACATACAGATCATAACTGAAGAAATACTACTTACGGAAATAATTCTTATTACGCGACCATGTTTCAGTCACTATCTGCTCAGGCTGATCAGGCTTCTTTGGAACTTGAATCTTACTCAAAAACTGTTCTAAGAGATCAAGAGTTGAGAGAGATTGGCTGAAAACAAGAAGTTTATCTCCCATTTGTAAAGTTTCAGCTATAATCACAAAGAGCACCATCATTTTATGACTGTTTTCTAGGACTCCAAGTACGTAGTCTTTCATGATAGGAACAGCCTGTAGGTAAATAAAGTTTCAATTTAGTTATTTTTAAAAAACTAAAGTTCCAAAATTTCATAGCTAAAATAAAATGCTTAAAAACTAACATTTTGATTTTTGAAGGGCCTATAAAATATTAGCTGCTCTAGGCCGTGCACTTTTTCTAAAAATACCCTTATTATATATAGAGAAAACTCAATACCAATTTAAAGTTTTCAAATACTAATAATTTACTTCTTTAAACAAGCTACAGATAGGACAAAATTTCCACATAAAATTCAAGTAAATGAAAGGCTATAGCTTTAAATTTATTTGAAGTTCACAAAGTTATTAAAAATCTTTCTAAAAAATGATGTAGAGAACCAATTTATTAACTACAAATTTTAACAATTATTTGTAGAAACTATTGATAAAACAAATTTTCAATTTTTTAACAATGATAGTAATATTACAGATTTCTAGATTATATCATTCACCATAAACACTTACCCATTCATAATTAATTGAAGAATCCATGCGGTCCCGGAATGAGACAACAGCTGAATCAGTGGAATTGACAATGTTTTTATGCTCACTTTCCCCATGAAGTACATCTGAATTCATCTGTGAATGTTGAACTGAATCTTGACCTTGATGTTTCACAGGCTGCAGTATAGCTTTTGGGCATTTGGCAGGGTATGTACCAGATGCATCTTGAGGTATGTGCTGAAGTGTAAAACCTTCTTGATTTGAAACAGAAGTGTTCAGAGGTTGAAATAAGGAATTCCCACTATCCTGAAGTGATTTAATAGACTGTGGGTTCATAGGTCTCTGAAGCATATTTGACTGATTTCCATTTTGGAAAGCTTGAATTGAAAAAGATGGTGGTTGTTTTATATTAGATTGAACAGATGTCTGTGGAAGTAGAGTCTGAGATAATGGTTTACCACGAGATTGTTTTGTTTTACCTCCCCTGGAGGTTTGTTTACCAGCTTGCTGACTAATTGTTTGGGCAGAAAGAGCTTGAGGTGATGCTGAAACACTTGTTGGAGTTTGGTAGTCATTCTGAAAAGATCCCTTACCAGATGATTGGTTGGAAGGCTGAGAAAAAGAATTAGAAAATTGTGTTTGTGTAGCTGGAATACATTGCTGTTGCAAAGAATACTGGGAAGACTGCCCTGTTTGTTGCTTGTACTGAGACTGAGATGATATATGAGAATACTGCTGATTAGAGGTTTGAGAGGGCTGTTGAGAAAAATGTTGAGAAGATGCTTGTTGGCTATATTGCACTTGGGGATTTTGTTGATTAAACTGCTGAGAAGATCCAGATGGCTGAGAAAATTGCTGAGGTGATGGAGATGGTTGAGAAAATGATTGTGGAGAAGGAGCTGGTTGAGAAAATGATTGTGGAGATGGTGTAGGCTGAGAAAACTGCTGAGGGGATGGAGCAGTCTGAGAATACTGCTGTGGGGATTGATTTGGTTGAGGAAAATGTTGAGGAGATGGAGCAGGTTGAGAAAATTGTTGTGGAGATTGAGTTGGCTGTGAATATTGTTGTGGAGATTGAGTTGGCTGCGAAAATTGCTGAGGAGATTGAGTTGGCTGCGAAAATTGCTGAGGAGAAGGAGCTGGCTGAGAAAATTGTTGTGGTGATGGAGTTGGTTGAGAAAATTGTGGTGATGGAGTAGGCTGAGAAAACTGCTGAGGTGAACGAGCTGGCTGAGAAAACTGTTGAGGAGATGGAGCAGGTTGTTGGGAAAACTGTTGTGGCGACTGAGTAGGTTGTTGTAAAAACTGCTGAGGTGAAGCTGTAGTCTGTTGATACTGTTGAGGTGATGGAGCAGGAGGCTGACTAAATTGCTGAGGAGATTGGACTGGATGCTGGCTGTACTGCTGAGGAGATGGAGCTGCCTGTTGTTGAAACTGTTGAGGAGATGGTACAGGCTGAGAAAACTGTTGTGGTGACTGCACAGGCTGATTAAAATGCTGAGGTGATTGAGCTGGCTGTTGGTTATATTGTTGGGGGGATTGTGTAGGCTGCTGATTATATGACTGCTGGGAATACTGTTGAGAAACTTGAAGATTTTTCTGTGGAAATTGAGACTGGGATGACTGATTAAACTGTTGTGTGTTGTGGTTATTTTGATTATACTGAGTAGATGGTAATGTTTGTTTATAAGTCTGGGAAGAAGGCTGACTGTACATTTGAGATGTTTGATTGAATTGCTGAGAAGACTGGTTTGTTGGTTGATTATATTGAGAAGAATGGCTAGACTGTTGATTATACTGAGATGTCTGGTTTGAAGATTTTTCAAATGACTGAGTTGTTCCCTGAATAAACTGCTGAGGAGATTGACCAGTAGTTTGAGTAATTTGTTGAGAAGATTGGGAATCAGGTGCAGAGAACTGCTGAGATGTCTGAGCAGGTGTTTGGTTAAACTGGGATGATTGAGTCACACTTGAACCATATTGCTGAGATGACTGATTTGTTTGGTTAAATAACTGGGGAGACTGTTCAACTGACTCACTGAATATCTGAGAAGATACTGTTTGCTGGTTATACTGAGGGGAGGACTGTGAATGCTGATTAAATGATTGTGATGAATGAGGCTGTGGATTATATTCTGGAGAAGACTGAGACACCTGTGAGTATTGTTGTGAAGACACAGATGGTTGTTGTGTGTATAATTGTGCAGACTGTCCAGTAGATTGGTTGTACTGTTGAGAGGTTTGAGTTGGTTGCTGGAGAAATTGCTGAGGAGACTGAGCAGACTGTTGAGAGTATTGTTGAGATGACTGTGGAAGTTGAGTTGAAAACTGCTGATTAATTTGAGTCTGTTGTTGAGAGAAATTTGTTGAAACTTGTTGATTATACTGAGAAACACCTTGACTGGATTGTTGAGAACAGGTCTGTGAGTTTTGAGATACTTGCTGATTAAATTGTTTCTGTGATGGTGGACTCTGGTGAGAAAATTGAGAGGACTGTGTTTGCGGAGAAAATATTTGAGCATTTGAGTCAAACTGCTGAGTATTATTATTATTAGACTGTTGAGAAAACTGTTGAGCATTTTGAAGTGGCTGTTGCTGGTATTGGGGAGCCTGAGATGATTGCTGATTATATTGTTGAGAAGACTGACCATACTGTTCAGAGGACTGATTTCCTGGTTGTGAATACTGTGAATTATATGAGTCTCCTGGTTTACTTCCTTGAGGACTATATTGTGAAGAATTTGAAATTTGAGATGAAAACTGAAGGGAATTTGACTGTTGAACAGTATATTGTGATGTCATATTTGAAATCTGCTCTGAGAATGACTGAGTACTGGACTGAGGTAGCTGTTGAGAGAATCCAGTAGATTGGCCAATCTGAGAATACTGAGAATCAGTAGATTGTTCAGAATATGCTTGATTAAATTTTGTTTGCTTATTTCCTTTACCTGAAGGTGAAGCTTGCTTCTGACCCATGGATTGTGAAGACTGAGAAGAATATTGAATGTTTTCAACAGAACTTTGTTGAGGCTGCGAAAAAGTATTTTGCTGATTTTGTTTATTTGAAAATTTTGTACCTTGTAAAGGAAACTGGTGTGATGATCCAAAGCTTGTAGTTTCATTCTCTTGAGAGGTCTGCTGCTGGTACTGCTGTCTGTTTTGTTGGAGATATGGTTGAGAAAATGCTTGTTGGGAAAATTGCTGTTGAGGTGATGACTCCTGCGGGTAAGACTGGTTTGTATCAGAAAAAGACTGATGACTTGTATGAAACTGTGACTGCACTCCTTGTTGTTCAGAGAATGTCTGCATATTTTGCTGTTGAAATTGCTGATGAGTAGAACTCTGGGGAAAATCCGATGACTGTTGAGAATACTGCTGAGAATAAGTTTGATTGGTGGTTTGAGGAAACTGAGATTCAGTAGGTGATGACTGCTGAGAGGATGAAGCTTGCTGCTGGTTGTACTGTTGAGACATCTGTGAATATGAAGTTTGATGAGAAAACTGCTGAGACAAAGGGGAGGACTGCTGGGAGGAAGAATTTTGAGCAAACTGAGACTGAGGAGGAGAATGCTGGAAAGGAGATTGTGAAGAATAGTGATGAAGAGATGCCTGCTCTGACATTGGAGAAGACTGATTTGATACTTGAGAAAAGGAGGTCTGAGACTGATTGTTTACTGCCTGTTGAGAAAATTGTGATGACGACTGTTGTTCTGGAAACTGAGACCGGGAAGCTTGGTTAAAATTCTGTTGTTGAGAATATTGTTGTGAAGACTGTGAATTGTTATAAGATTGCTGTGAATTTTGAGTATATTGCTGAGAAGGCTGAACAAACTTCTGACTGGAAGGCAGGGGGGATTGGGGATAAGTTGTATCTTGATTTGAACTGGTTTGACCAGAATACTGTTCTTGGTTATTGTTCTGAATCTGTTTCAATAGATCTGTTTGCTGTGAATAAGGTGAACAGTTACTTGACTGTGATCCAAAAGATTGTGATTTTGTTTGAAAATTTGTCTGCGATGGAGACTGGGGGTGATTTGCAGAAACATCTTGAGTAGAATTTGACCGCATTCCATATGATGACTGAATTTGTGAATCAACTTGAGAAAAATGTTGTGAATTTCCAAGAGAGAACTGATTCTGAGGCTGTTGAGAATACTGAGTTTCCATCATTGCAGACTGAGAATATATATTTTGGGATGAGGACTGTGAAGATGCTTGTGATGAGAACTGTTGTGGTGATAACATATTACCTTTTGCTGAAAAATGAATATTATTCTGGTTATTCCCTGAATACTGCATCCCACTTGATAAGTCAAAATTTGTTGGACAAAACTGTGTATTCATTGTATTTTTTAAAGAATAAGTATTTTGAAAGGATTGAGAACTTTGCTGAGAGAACTCATTTTGAGATGAACCACTATTTTGATTTGAGGCCCCGTAATCATCTTTGTTTATCTCATGTGCATCAAACTTTAAATCATTTACTTGCTGAACATTTCCTTGATCACAGCTAACCTGCTCAGATTTTATTCCATCATTAGAAGAGTTAAAATTGGTTTCAGATTTTAAGCTTCTTGGTAGAGCTTTTAATGATCTTTGCATAACTTTTGATTTGCTTTGATAACCTGAAATTAAAAAAGATTTAGTCGTAGAAGAAACAAACCAATATTATGATCATGTGTACATTTTATTTTTACTGTATGATACATATATTTTCAATTTATATATTCATTTCTAAGGGCAGTTATAACATTTTAAAATGTACCCACATAAAACTAAAAAATATTATAAAACAAATATTGATATTGGATGTCAAAAAACAAAGATTCCATTTCAAATAATTAGAAACATTTTTGTTGGAAAAATATTTAATGTATAAAAAGTAGAATTTTATGATAAAGTCCCATACCTCTCTTTCTAATGCCACAGTTAGTCCCAGTAACACCTGAATTTGCTGCCATTGTTATATCAATGTCTAAATCTATGTCTTCTTGAGCCTTTTTTTCTTGGAGGAGTTTATATAAGATATCTGGATGATTCCAAATCTGAAAAGAAAAATAGGTAGACAAGATATAATACTCAATTAGATTGAAGAAACTGACAAATATTACAAAAAGATTACAGGGTGAATTCCATAAGTTTCCTTTGTTTTTATGACCAATTTAGACTTTACTTATTTGAAGAGTTAAAGACATTTTTTAAGATTATGAATATGATTTTAAGAAAAAGGAATAAGAACTTTTATAAAAAAAAAAAAGAAAATGAATGAATTAAACTGAAATTGAATAACTTGAATTGAAATGAAGACTGAGAATGAATTAAGATTTGAGTTTTTCAACTTGTAGTATGCATACTATTGGTGGTACATGAAAAATAATTAGTAATGGGAGATATGGAAAATAAAAATAATTAAATTAAAAAAAATAGAAATGTTTTGCATATAATGCACAAAATTATTTTGATTAATAATATTATGCAGTAAAGTTGTTTATATGTTCAGGCAGTGATCAAAAATACGGCACTGTATATTTCCGAATATAAGCCAAGGGTACAATTTTCCTTCAAAAATTTACCCAAAGTTCAAAGTATCTATATAAATCGAGGTGAAAAAACAATTTCTAGCAAGCTCAAATATGTTGCAAAGAAGCCAAAAATATTGCCAAATCAAGTTCCTTTATATTAAAATGTTAGACCAATGTTTCTCAAACCTTTTTTGACACAGCATCTAATTTAAATACTGTGGAGGTAGAGGATCGGTTGCTCCTTGAGATAAATACAAGGACACAGCATGTTTCAAAAGTGGCAAGGAAAAACAACTTATATTTTAAATTTTAATTAACTTCATGCATCTTAGTTAATTTTACAATTTACACTAACTTATCTAGATTACTGCTGCAGAGCACAGCTTGATATTGCAACACTAGACTATGCAACCAATGGTATTTTTACTTAGACACTAATGACAAATTTCAATTTTAGAAACCTTATATAAAGATAACTTTTTCTTAAATTTAAACAGAATTAGCTAAGAAAACAAAAAGATGCTATGTTTGGCAATTCCTAGACTGCTTCCTGGTAACGCAGAATTTTGTTTATTAGAAGATTAGCCAATCCGCTATCATTATAGTACAGAGGTTTGGGAGCAATTATAACACAGATATGAGCCATTTTAAATTTATTTTTCCATTTTTATGTTTTCTCATTTCAAAATTTTTACAAGCTTTATTTACTTTTCCCCATTATGCAGTTTCCTTTTTGCTCTTTGCTGTTTTTTTAAAAATCTATTTAGTTAATTATTGCACTTTTTCTGACTTAATAAAAAAATTACATAAAAAGTATTTCATCTGTTCAATGGACCCGTATATAAGCCCCCTCCCCCAATTTGGGTCTTTAAAAAGAAAAAAAATTCTTGGCTTATAGACAAAAATATACAATAATTGTTCTTTTTATGATTTTGTTTTTTTTTTATCATTTATTAGTAAATGAAATATGACAATATAGTAAACAAATATGAAACTTTAAACAAACTGATATATATATATATATATATATAATACAGTAAGTTAATAATACAGCATGGCATTTAGGTGTGTTTCCACGTAATTTGTCTCATTACAAGATGTGAATACATGGTCATCCTATAAAATGTATAATGTCAAATAAATAATGCAAATGAGATTTTTTAGGGTTACTTTTATAAAATCCAAAATGCTTTTTTTCTTACTATTAAGTTTTTCTTTATTTTTTTAACAAAGTTAACAACTATCAATTACATCTACTTTATGAATAATTTTAGCAATTTAAATAAAGTTTAAAAGTAAACTGTTAAATAAACAAATCTTTAGTAAGTTTTGTAAATTGTAACATTATAATAATGAGAGTACATAAAATATATTAATAAAATTATTACATATATTATTGATGCGAAATAAAATGTTAATATATAATTTAACAGTAAAATTTGTTAAAATAGCAATTCTTTTTTAAAGTCTTCATTAGTCTGCACTATTTTAGCAGCAATCTCAGACATATCACTTTTTTTCCTTTAACAACTTTTCTCAAATTACTAGACTTTATTAATAACTGTATAACTATGTGAGCATAATTTTTCTCTGAAAGTGAATGAATTACTTTTTGATGATGAATTATGTCATTTCTTGGGCAAATATTTTTTCCCCCAAAAAAGGATCTCCTGTAGCAGTAATTTTCATTCCTTTCATAAAGTTCTGTTTTCTTTTGTTTACATTCCTCATTTAAATACTACATATATCTTGCCATGGATACAATTATTCTCATTATTTCTTATTACTATATTAAATATGCTAACTGTGATTTTGATATGATAATAAAAATAAAAATATTAAATTATGATCTTACATAAGTTAACCAGAAATAATCAGAAATTGGCTAACATATATTTGTAACTACACTTCTAAAGTTAGAAAATACATTTTGATGACTTAAATTTCAAAAATCATAATTAGTTAAAAAAAAAATTTACTTAAACCACAAAAATTATGACACCATCTTTTGATTACAGTTATAACTATCAGTCACTTTAAGAAAAAATTTTAAGTATATATTTGTCAAGATCTTTTTATCAGTTTGGCATGTACTTTCAAGTCATTCTAAAGAATTCAATATATTTTCCCTTTTATATGTACTTATATTTACAAGTTACGTGATATTTCAATACAAATTATGATGAATTTTACAGTTTAAAAAAGAGCATATGTTAATAAAACAGTATAGTTTTTTAAAAAACAAAATAATGTTTTGTATTTTATGCTATTTTAAAAAATGAAGTTGATTTTGATGTATTTTTGGAAAGAGCAATTTTTAGTTGCTATGTACTTTAACATCATCGTGTTTAATCAAGTTTTATGTCCTGGAAAAATACATGATGTACCTTCTCAAAACAAATAATTTTAAAAACTGGATTTTCAAAATTATTATTATTATTATTATTTTTTTTTTTTTTTACAGTTTTAAGAAAATTACTTGACATTAAACTTAAACATATAACTTCACAGTTTCTTATAACCACTGCACAAAACTTTTTTTTCCATTGGTCTGGATACCTTAACTGTAATAAGACCAAAGAAAATTTTATTTGAAATTACAAATTTTTTTAAACTGTGTTTTCAATTGAATAACTTTTTTAAGACTGACCATAGCAGGATAGCACACAGCATGTGGGCAGCCAAACTTCAGGGAAGCAAAATGATTATCAACCAATGGATAACCAAGCATAAGGTTTGTAAAAATAAAAAGCAGTGAACTTTTTCCAGGGTTTATTTACATGATTTCTTTTAAACATTATGGCTTAAAGTTACCATACTTTATAAATGGTGTATAAAATTTAGAAGCTCTTTAAATTTTCTCGATTAAAAGAATTTAAAGTTTTATGCATCTGTAAAGTATATACTATTTAATTCAGCAGCCATTTTCCATGAAAAAATGATACATAATGTCTTAGTTTGATAAATGCCGAGCTACACAGTTACTCTTGTTGAAATATTGAACTCTTTTCCTAGACTGGCAGGCTTATTAAAAAGAAGAGTTGATTCAACAGTCAATGAAACAAGATAACGAAGGTCTGAAAGAGCCATTTTAATGTACCAATAGCTATTAATACAATATATACAGGATGAAGTCAGAGCCTCAAGCATTTATGCAAAAATAGCATGGATTACATCCTATAGCAGATTCACAGAAAATTTGCGAATGAATTTCAGTCTACAAATGAAAAATTACCAGCAAAATCTGCTCTTACAGAAGTTTATGTTGGATAAGAATTAAATAAAATTCAAATTTTGCTGACCATTGTTTACTGAAATTTCTGGTTGGCTGGCCACCCTGAATCCAACTTATCTAACTACATTTTGTTAAAAATATATTTACCTACTGAAATTTAGCCTCAAATTATTAAATATGAAATGCTATGAAACTTCAGTACAACTAACATAGGACTGCATGTGAGCCATGGTATACTGCACTTCTGATTTTTTTTTTCTGCACAATGGTAAGGGTTATAGAAGCCAATCAATTAAAAAATCATATCACATGGATATTCTCAATAGTAAAGATCCTGAAAACCTGTAAACAAAAGCAAGTTCAAATAGAATTTACCTAACAAATAGCCAGGTTTTCCAATAAAATGTATTCTACTGCTTTACCACTTTGGCAAGAGTATGAAAAGTCAGAAACAACTTTTGAAATTACAAAAGTATGGAAATTGAAATGCCTCAATTGCTGACATCAAGGATTTAACCAAATATAAATAAAAATTGGTGAGTTTTGAAGGAGATAGTACCAAAATTCAAGAGTTTGAAAGGCCTTATAAAAAAAAAAAAATTCTTTAGTTTTGAAGGAGGGTATGAGCCCTACAGTTTTAAACTGATATCTGCAAATTCTACCAATACTAGAGACCAATGTTTGTTTATTTACATTTACTGCCTTTATTTATTAGACCTTCACAAATAACATTTTAACCTATAACTGCTAAAGTATCATCGTTTTTTTAAAAACTAAACATGTAAATATATAATTTCTTATGCTGAAGAGTATAAACTTATTTTTAGCAAATATTTTCTCAAATTACTAACCAATATTAAATCAAACATTTTTAGCATTGTAATAACATAATATACTACCTTAACATATATATATATATTTATATATATATATATATATATATATATATATATATATATATATATATATATATATATATATATATATATATATATATATATATATATATATATATAAACCAATTTTACTGTATATATTTTGCAAAAAGTTTTTCAAATTTAAGAAAATGGCAAAGCACAACATACCTTGCAACAAACAGCAAACAATTTTAAAGGATTTGTTGCTTGCTGAACATATAGCAAATCTTTTACAAAGCACTTATATAGCTGTCTTTGTATAGGCGTCATTCTGATAAGTAAAACATGTTCTTCTTTCTTAGGCAGGACAGCTCTTAAAACAGAATGTCCCCTCCTATATATAAAAATAAACAGTTAACATTTATGTGAAGAGAGTACTTTAAAAATATAGGAGTAGTAGTGGTAAGGAACATAATTTCAGATAATGATTTTTTCTTAATTTCTGGACATTATTGAGGAAATAGGTAAATATTTCAGCAATGATTATTAGCAAATTTCTAACTAATTACTCCTTAATAATAATAAATTGAGGAAAAGGTAAATACATTAATACATATATTAAAGAATTAAAAAATAATATATGAAAACTGAATATTAATCTTTTATATCACAACAATTCTATTTTGAAAAATATTTACTCACGTGTTTTACTTCATTTAAAACACTAAAATCACTATAAAGTAAAGCACTGACTAAACAAACAGTCGTGAAACTTTTTATGCTGCAGAATACAGTTTAAAAACTAAGGAGGTAAAGGATTGGTTTCACGTTGAGACAAATATAACTCTTAGCAAGTTTAGACAGTGGTGAGGGAAGACAAATTTTAACTTATGCATCTTCATACTTTTTATTATTAACGTTTCAATTTTAAGCAGACTTTTCTTCATTACTACCCAGTTTAAGTACTCTGTTTAACCCCTTCGCGACTAACGTATCCTATACTAGATGCAGCGATTTCACTCTTATCAATCCAGCGTTGTCTCCACACAATGATCTCTGGTTGATATTGAGAGACCAGCTTCACGTATGCTTAATAGAAGATCCTGAACATTTTATTTTAATTTTTAAATGCTAGATTTAATTACTAGATGGCATAAACGGTCAATACATTACAAATGTCATACAAGTCCTCTTGGTGCATGTGCAAAATTTTGACTTTTTTCTTCATTTGGTGAGATTAAATCATGGTAAAACTCAAATTATTTTAAAATTTTTGTGTTTTTTCTTAACAAACTTCATTTATTCTACACAATACATAGTGCCCGTTACTTTCTGGTAGTTTATTAAGCATTCTATTTATAATTAAATTTGGTGGCAAATTAGGACTCCAAACTGACAAAAATATAATCATCAAGAAGGACATATACTACATTCTGCAGATCCAAATAGAAGCTGATGCCTCTTCCCTTCCTCTCACTTTAGCTCTAGATAAAGTCCAAAAAATTTTTCGTTTATACATGAAAAATACAGTATTTCTTATAAATATTGTAAATTACTCTGTAAAAAAATTATCATTATATACAATATTTGAAATTAACAATATAATAAGTCAACTTTTGGCATCTCCCCATTTATTTTTTATACTTACTAAAACCAATGTTTATTCTAGTAACAATCATGTGTATCTAATTAAACAAGGAATAATAATTTGATATGAAAATTTAAATAAGTATGACCATTTGATAGGGGCTTTAGGAGTAAATTCTGTTAATTGCAGTGCTGTACAACAGCAACAATTAACAAAACCATCTTTTAGATGCTCACAGTGTAAATGACATCAATTTTTAGGTATGTTGCAGATATGCAACATGGTGATACAAAGATTTAAATCTTGTATCAAGTAATTATTTGATTAGCAAGAGAGATATATGCTTCTAGGAATGTTTCAAAGTGAATTTCAATATAAATAACAGGATTCTCTATCCTCCTTCAAGCACCTTTCCTTCACTATACCTTTTAAAGCAAAAGTCATTATAAAAATATAGGTTTTTTTTTTTTATAAAATTTCAGAAAATTATATAAAAAATTAAAGTAATTGCAAGAAATTTTCAGAAATTTAAGCACTATAACCCATGAAAATATAAAATATTACATGTTTTTATAGCACATATTTTAATAGCTACACTTACCTTTGCACAAAGCCAACTAATAGACTATGAAGTACATGGGAGCGAAATCTCATCAGTTGACGATCCCGAGGTGTACTATCAATACATTGGCCATTGGAAATGGGTCGTTCAAACATGTTACAAAATTCTGCTCGAGAACCTAAATAATTTGGTCTTACAAAATCCACCATGCACCAATATTCTAATAAATTATTTTGAAGAGGGTAACCTGTCAAAACAACCCGTCGCCTGTAAAAATAAAAAGAAGGAATCACTATAGCAGTAACTAAAGTAGACAATAAATTATCACTGTAATTTACCTAACAGTACCTTAAAGCTTCATTTTTAAAATGATATCTATAAAATAAAAAATTTCCCACATTTAAATGTTAATGAGCACTTATTAATAATCTAAACTATTAAAATTAGATTTAAATTCAAAATCTGATTTGTGTTTTACAATAAAGATTATATATTATAATACAGAGAATGGCATTGTCCAATAAATACTTTACAGCAGCAAATAAACACCAAGAAATAATAACTGAAATTTTTTTATATCTCCTACAGTAATCTAAAATTTGTAAAAGATATGATTTAAAAAAAAAAAAAAAACATAGTAGAAATTAATTATAGGAAAGAAAATATGCTATTTCACAGTTATAATAATTTTATGCAATTATTTTTCTGTAATACAAATCTAAAAGTTAAATTTAATAATAATTAAAAGAAGCTTTAGACTATTTTGTAACAAGAATCCTAACAACTAGCAAATAATTTAGACAGAGATTTTAAATTAACAAAACAGATAGAGAATATGAAAAAATATCCAAAACATATTCAAGACTCAAAGTAATTTTTGAATTCCCTATATAGTATTTATTTCAAAGAATAATTTTTTTAAAAAAGAATCTATAAAGTTTGCATACCTAGTCTTGATACTTTTTAATGCCATTGATGTACTAGCAAGACTGTTTTTTATGCGATGACCTTCATCACAAATTACTAAATCAGGTCCAGGTATTACAATGTGTTCATACATTTCTAAAAGATATAAAGGAAAAATTATGTTTATCAGTGAAAACTTATATAATAATTTCAATACTAAACATATTCAATGACTATTTGTACAGTATATGTAACTTCAGAAAAAAAACAATTACCTTCCATATATTTTTTTATCTGCTCATTTGTTTCTGGTTCAACATTTAATTCTTGTTTCTTTAGTCTTTTGCTTTTCTTAACAGGTATTTTTGGCATTTTTCTTAATGCAAGCATCCGGTACATTTCATATCCCATTAACAAAACACCTCCATTCTTCCTCCATTCAGCTGAAATAGGATGAATCATTAGTACAAGAAAATTAAATTACTATTACTACCTTCTAATATAATCAATTACAAAAAGCATACCTTATACATATATCTATCATATATTTTTAAATAAATTTGTATATATTTCCGAATAATCATGTATAAGCCAAGAGTACATTTATACTTAAAAAATACCCATAATTCAAAACTTTTTTTTTGTAAAACTCAAATATGCAACCAAAATAAATTTATTATAAAACAAGCTATGGCTAATGTAATATTTTAAACAGGGAAGTAAACAATTCTTTCCATTTATTAACCTATTTGGGTCTATGGTCATGTATATATATTCAAATTTTAGAATATTTTTATAATAGATTTATATTTCACTAGATGGTATTACTATTCCATGTCTTTTTACATATGGTTTCAGATGGTCTTTGACATTGCAACACTACAGTCTGCTGTAGTTTTGTATGTCTAAGGTTTCTAATTCATTTATAAAAAGAAACATTATGGTATTTATAAATAGGGAGGTCTCTGGTGAGAATGTTTAAGCGGATTTTCTATGAGTAAAATGTTTAGGAGAGAATGGGGTTGAACATGTTTGGTTTGGTTTGGTTTGGTTTGGTTTGGAGTGCTACGGTCTACTTTTTGCAACACGAGGGCTAATGAGACCGGGACCTACAGCTTAAAACCGATTCCGAACGGCTACGAACATCCATGCCTCAGTGGGATTCGAACCCACGAACTCCGGTTCCGAAGGCCAGCACCCTAACCAATTGGCCATCGTTCGGCGGGGTTGAACATGTTATATTGATTATTTAGAAAAGATTTATTTTAAGTCTGTAATTTATATTGCAAAATATGTGATATGGTTTAAAGTAATTTTCTCTTTAATATTATTTTATGTATTTTACCATTTTTTACATTTGCATATAATACATAAATGAGCTGTGAGAAATGGAAATCTGACATTCCAATATATATAAGTTTATATATTTTATTAAACATATGTGCTTTAGTGTACTTCAAAATAACCTGGAGAGGCAGTTTGTTTTCAAGGTTTCCCTATTGAATGTGCTAATAAATGAAAAACTATCAACTTTTAGACAGCTTTAGACATTTCTTGAGGGAAGACCATACAGTTAATGTTATAGTCATTGTATAGTTTTTAATCTTTATAACACAGATAATAAAGTGGATAGACAAACGGACATATCAAAATTTCACCATCTTGTACAACTGGATACTTAAAGCTATTTGTGTGCTACATAGAAAAAGACTATTTCCCTAAAATGATAAATTGTTACCTTTACTAAAGCATACAGAAATATAAAAATATAAATCTAACTTTTTGGAATAATGAATATACATTTTAATCTATTTCCTGTTTTAACATTAATTAAAATTTTTAAGATAAGAAATGTAACAATGAAAAATTAAGACTATTTCCCCTTAGTAAAATTTAAATAAGCAAAATTAAGATGTAATACAGGGTTTGCAGAGTAGAGTGTGTTGGCTCAATGTGGGCTTCATACAGGAGGAAGTCAGTTTCAAAGCACAATTAGTATCAGTTACATACAAGCTAATAGTTTGAATAGTCATTTTAGTGGACCTCTCTACAGGTTCAGTCCAAGCTTAAAAACTGTAATGAACATCAGCATAATAAATTCTACTCAGGACTTCGATAATTGGCTTTGAAGATGTTGACCGTAATCTAGTAAGAGTTCAGGGATAAAAATACATCAAAAACTGCTGTTTTGAAATAGCACCTGTGCTTCAGTCTGTTGTGAGAGTATGGAAAATGACCCTTATACAGGACAATGATAGCAGAAATAAGAACAATGTTTAACATTATTTGATGTATTAAACTCAGATTAGTAGTTGATGTCTGTGAATGATCATAGACCATGTAGCATTGATAAAATGACTGTGTATACACACAATCATTACTAAAGCATGTAGATGAAAAAATGCTATGGCAATTGAAAACTTCATAATAACAATCAAACAGTAACTTTATTATGAAAATACATCTCACAAAATTGCTTTATAAAATGTGTATTACGTCAGGCTGAACAGATAATCAGTCTAACAGATTTAAATTATTCATTCACAAAGAACATTATGATAAGTGTATTACACTAAGAGTACTTTGGTATTGCTTCATCCACTGAACAACTAATTAAATCTCAAGCAAATTATGTTACATACATGACACAAAATATTTCTATTTTAAATTTACACTTAACTGGTGATAAAACTGACATAATTTCTGGTAACAGTAATCCCTTTATGTGTTTAAAACTTAAACTTTCAGTAGGTGCAACAGTTCTACTGATGTAATGCTTATATGTGATAAAACACTAAAGGAATAAAAAGTTTATTCACACTAAACGAGATTTACCAATTACACTCTTCAAAAGAGGATTCAAAAGAATACACACCAGTCTAAGTACTTCTTGGTTTAGTTTAGTTTAAAATGCTACAGTTTACACTTTTTCAAAACAAGGGATAATGAGACTAAAATCTATATCATAAAGACGATTCAAAATAGGTAGGAGCACCCATCCAGCAGAGGGATATAAAGGGATGGACTCTAACATTCAGCCATTAATTTACTACATAATTTTGGACAGTCTTTAAGTAACAAGAAAGAGGAGCACTTTTTATTTTAAAGTGCATATAAACAGTATAGAACCCATATTACCAGTTTTAAGTATAATTTTCTGTGCTGTACAAATTGGAAATAGAGCAGTAGCATTTCATTTGGTAAAGATTTTGAGATTCACAGCAATATTGGACTCAAACTTTCCGAGGCCTTTTTTGTGTAATTTTAGTATTTTTTACAAGATTTTCCTCAAATGTGACATTTATGCTGATACGACCTTTCTTATGAAAATAAGGATATACTATTTTAATACTTAAAAACACTTTAAAAAAGTCCATCATAAAATACATGGCAATGTACTCAGCCAACTATAGAAAGTATAAAATATTTTGAATATTAAAGTAAAAGAAAAATTATTACTGCACTATCAAATTACATCTCTTCTTAGATTATATTTCAAATTTATACATACATATATATATTACTTTTTTTAGTTTAAAATTTATGACGTCTAAGATTTATTTAATGCAATGTGGACAGTAGCACAGTAAAAGAAGAGATCTCCCATCCCATACAAACTGTTGTAAATGCCTATATATATATATATATATATATATATATATATATATATACACACACACACACACACACACACATACATAGAAAAGAAAGTTTTCCTTACATATACCACTTGTCATGGGCGTAATTTGGGGAGGGGGGCAAGGGGGGGCAATTGCCCCCCCCCCAGAATTTTTAGAGGAGGGGCAAACTTATAGTCTTGCCCCTCCAGATTTTTCAGGTTTTGTTCATATATTAAATTGTTGATTCCACATATTAATGAATATTAAAGTTAATTTATGTTTATTAGTGTGCTTAAGAATTATTCCAATTACGGTTATCGTCCTTTCCTGAGGCATTTTTAAAGCAAGTATAAATATTCAAACTTGTAGTTTTGTCCCTCCAAATGTTTTGGGTTTTATTCATACACTAAATTTCTGACATTTTAATAAATGTTGAAGTTATTCCATTTTTATTAGTGTGATTAAGACTTATTTTAATTACAGTTATCAACCATTTCTGGGACATTTTCAAAGCAAGTATAGGTATTCGAACTTGTAGTTTTGCCCCTCCAGATTTCAACATTTTAATGAATGTTTAATTAATCTGTTTTTATTAGTGTGCTGAAAACTTATTCTAATTACGGTTATCGTCCTTTTCTGAGACATTTTGAAAACAAGTGTAGGTATTCGAAATTGTAGTTTTGCCCCTCCAGATTTCAACATTTTAATGAATGTGTAGATTAATCTGTTTTTATTAGTGTGCTGAAAACTTATTCTAATTACGGTTATCGTCCTTTTGAGACATTTTGTAAACAAGTGTAGGTATTCGAAATTGTAGTTTTGCCCCTCCAGGTATCAACATTTTAATGAATGTTTAAATTAATCTGTTTTTATTAGTGTGCTGAAGACTTATTCTAATTACGGTTATCGTCCTTTTCTGAGACATTTTTAAAAGAAGTGTAGGTATTCGAAATTGTAGTTTTGCCCCTCCAGATTTCAACATTTTAATGAATGTGTAAATTAATCTGTTTTTATTAGTGTGCTGAAGACTTATTCTAATTACGGTTATCGTCCTTTTCTGAGACATTTTTAAAAGAAGTGTAGGTATTCGAACTTGCAATTTTGCCTCTCCAGATTTCAACATTTTAATGAATGTTTAATTAATCTGTTTTTATTAGTGTGCTGAAAACTTATTCTAATTACGGTTATCGTCCTTTTCTGAGACATTTTGAAAACAAGTGTAGGTATTCGAAATTGTAGTTTTGCCCCTCCAGATTTCAACATTTTAATGAATGTGTAAATTAATCTGTTTTTATTAGTGTGCTGAAGACTTTAATTATGGTTATTGTCCTTTTCTGAGACTTTTTCAAAACAAGTGTAGGTATTGTTGTTTTGTCTGATTTTTTTGTGTGTGGTTATTGTTTTATTATGCTCTTATTTATTTTTGGTTATGCTGTTTTTGTTTTTGTTATGGGTGTTGGTTATCGATTTTGGAAGTTTTGCCCCTCCAGATTTTTAAAGTTGTTGATCAACTTGTTTTTGGTAATTTTTTGCCCCTGAATGTTTCTTTTTTTTTTTCCTGTTTTTTATTTTTATGACTTGCAATTTTGCCCTATAGATTTTTAGAGTTATTCATATATTAAATTTTTAATTAGACATTTTAACGAATGTTGAAGTTAATCTGTTTTTACTAGTGTTAAGACTTTATGTAATTATGGTTATCGTCCTTTCCTGAGACATTTTTAAAGGAAGTATAGGTATTCGATCTTGTAGTTTTGCCCCTCCAAATGTTTTTTTATTCACACATGAATTTTTGACATTTTAATGAATGTCAGTTACCTGTTTTTATTAGTGCTTAAGAATTTATTTTAATTAAGGTATCCTCCTTTCCTGGGACATTTTTAAAGCAAGTATAAGAATTCAAACTTGTAGTTTCTCCCCTGACGAATTTTAGGTTTTTTCTAATTTATTAAAGGAAGTATAGGTACTCTAATAACTGTAAGCTTCTCGATTTTTGAAGACCTTTTTTGAGAAGTAAATATATGTTACTGAAAAAGGAATAAAGAAGAAACCAACAGATTTCTTGTTTTAAAACCGTAGTCAAGGGAACCGGTGTCCCCCTCCCCCGAAATTCTAAAATTCTATAAGATTGTGTCGTGGAAAGAAAATGGACCCTCTGCTTGGCTATAAACAACAGTTTTTTAGAAAAAGACGTTTCGTTCAGAAATGTCTTGAGGGCTACAGGCTTTCGTCACCTCGAGTGGTCAAGATACGAAATTTGCTAAGTTCCGCAATCTTTGACATTCATTTTAATAATGACCGATGAATTGAAGGGTCTAAATGGGTTCGAGAAATGTCTGTGTATGTTTGTGGAGGGTATTCACTAAAACACTATGGGAAACTAAACATTTCAGGTGTTGAAAATGCCCAGGAAGTCCGGGTAGGAAGATAAATGGACACAATATGGGGTGCGCATGTTATTCGGTCATTAGGAGCAAAACTGATTAAAGAGCCATTTCCCCTAAAATATCTTGTTTTGGATAGATTTTTGTTTCGTTGGAGAGGGAATTGCACATCTGGTCTGCATAAGTTTCGTGTAACCTAAGGCTGTACTATTCCTGGAATCGTTTGTAAGACTGGGCTAGGTATATTACTAATCCATTAAATAAACGTCATGTTAAACAGAAAAGGCATGATTTAAGTCTTAAGTATAGAGAATTCGTACAATTATTTCACCGTAGCTTGTAGGGGTTATTCCTCTTGTAGCTGTACTTCATTATCAGACTAAAGAACGATTTATATAATAAAATTTTAAGTGACAGACTTAACAAGAGGACTAGGTCAAGGGAGTCCATCATTCGTTTAGGTGATAAGAGTAGTTGTGCTTGAGATATTGCCGCCTTTGAGAATTTCAGATTTTCAAATTAGGTACGTGTGATACGATTAGATATGTTTGATTAAAGCGCATAAATTTCCGCTGAAATGACAAACATAAAGCAAACTGGTAAGTATTTTTTTAATATATATATATATATATATATTAGTTTTCATGTTTAGCTTTAATGTTTGTGTATCTATATAGGCGTACAAGTATTATATATTTTGGAGAAAAACCTGAATTAAAAAGTCATCAAAAGTTTTTAAAAACTACTTCAATCAGCGAGATCCTTAAAAATTGGGTTCTTGAAATCTTTAATTTTAAACTAGGTCCCATAAGAAAACCTTTAAAAAATTTATAAATTCCTTAAATTTTCATGCCAAAAACGGACGTATTTTGTTTGATTAAGATTCCATTCTTTGTATTCTTTAATCTGTATTATTTCAATATTATAGCCAGTCACGCGCTGGCGCGGGAAAATATCTGATTATTCATTCTCCTGTTCATTTGGCATTGCATGCAGGGTATTTCTGCTGGTATTGGCATGGAGTGATGGTTATAATCTAAGTATAAATAATCGTGGTTTCCAAATTAATACTTTATTTTTTATTGAAAAAATTTTTTGATATGAGTGATATAGATTATAGTGCAGGGCCTTCGCTCCCTAAAAGAGGGAAACTATTCCCAGGGGAAATGTAAAGATACCATTTATATCTGCAAAGTTTGTGACGGATCTCCTGGTTATTGCTTGGACTGTGCAAAGTTGACCCACAAATAAGTATTATTTTCAGATATATTATAATTGTATCGTACTTATAATATTTCATTTATATTACATATTTTATAGACATAAAATATCATGCAAAAATAAAGCATTTTATTCTTAATTATTTAGTTTCATTGTGCTATAAAAAAGTATTTTTGAAGTAAAGTTTGTTAAAAAGTCTATCAGTGAATAATACTAACTAATCAGCTATCTGAAAATTAGTTCTTGAAATAAATCTATAATCATAAATAGTCCCCTAAAAAAATTTAAAAAATTTAAATATGCCAAAAACGGAGCGACATTTTTGTTGTTAAGATTCCATTCTTTGTATTCTTTAATCTGTATTATTTCATTTAATCGCATAAGTAATCATCAACTTGTATAGTTTTTGTGCTAAAAATGACTTTTATCAGTGAAAGAAAAAAATATCTATCTATTGAAATAGTCTGTAGTTTTTGGATAATATTTATCCTAAATTTTGATTCACAAAATTCGTATCGTTAAATTAATATTAAGGAGACATATTTAAATATGTATATAAAAATTTCAAAGTTTATGCTAGAAATGATTTTGTTCATTGAAAAAAGTTTGAGCATGTTGAAATAGTCAGTCGTTTCTGAATTATTATAATATTTAATTAACGAAAAAGTTTCAAAATATACATTCATAATAAAATTTTTCTTCCTAGTTTATAAAAAATGAAATTTTAATGCAAAATATCTCTTTGGAATTTAATGTTTTAAATACTAAAAGGCTGCTAATACTTTTACAGTTTTAGCATTTTAATTTAACTGAAATCATTTTCATGGTATATATACCATTTCTGTATAAATATTATATTTTATTGTTATCTTAAATTTTGTCTATTAATTTTTTCATATATATCTTTATAATTTATGTTTGTTGGATGTTATTAAAATTGTATTATAATGGTGGATATTACGAAAATTTATATTTAAATATCAACTCTGAGTTATGAAACTTTGTAAGCGTATAAATTGAAGTATTAGTAAATTAATCACAATTTTTTAATTTAAAATCCGATGTGTTTAAAAATCATTTTTTTACAAATATTTTTCAATGTTTAAAATGCTCCTCGTCCTAGTGGCCTAACTTGTTAAAGATTTTTTTTAAAATGTTTAGCAAATACTTCTATTTTGTTTTAAAAAATCTGAGTTATCCAATTTAAATTTTGAACTTTTTACAATTATTAAAACTAATTTTAAATTTAGATATACGTCAGGAAAATTCAACGTGCAATTAAAAAATATACCTCTTAAATTAACTATTCAGTTTATCTGCAAAATAATACCTCCTAAGTGTTCAAAATATTTATAAGAATTAAAACAGGTAAAATTAGAAGGAAAAAATTAATGTACTTGGAACATTTTAAAAATTAACGAAAAATTTCAAAATATTGATTTTTTTAAACACCTAATTTAAGACATTTTTAAAATGTAATTTTGATAGGTTTGGCATTAATGTCAATTCAATATTTATATGTAACTGAAAATAAACCCTAATAAAGTTAGTCCCCCCCCCTTGACGAAAACTAACATTTCAAAGTACGTCATTCGTTTGATCATTTTTGATCAGATTTGATCAACATATTTCATCGTTTGATCAATTAAAAAAATTTTTAAAGATCTCTAAGGAACGGGGAAATAACCTTATGGATTTTTTAAAAATGATTTTATAAACATGAACAATATATCATTCGAATAAGAGTCATTAGATCAGATTAGAACAACCATTTTCGGGGTTTAATCAACACCGAAAATGCCCCAAATCACCCCCAAAGATGTCCCAAAATCAAAATTTTCATCCCCCATATGTTGAATTTTGGGACAATTTCAGAATCATTCGAAAGAACATCATTAGATCCGTTTTAAACAACCATGTTTGGCATTTGATAAGTACCAAAAAAGGCTCAAAACAATAAATTTATCCCCTCTCCCAAATAGGGGCAATTATTCCGACAATTGGGGGGGAGGGCTCTTATGTCAGAATTTAGGGATAATTTTACTGTCATTCGAATGAGCATCGTTAGATGAGATACAATAAATACCAGAGTGTCCCCAAATGTGCAGACAAAAGATGGCCCAATACTGTTTTTCGGTGCCGGAGTTCATGGATTCGAATCCCGCTGAGGGCATGGATGTTCGTAACTGTTCAGAATCAACTTTAAGCAGTAGGTCCTGGTTTCATTAGCCCCCGTGAGCAAAACAGTAAACCGTAGAGCTCCAAATTCAAAACAAACCAAACCCCAAATGTTCACCGAAATTTTAAAGTTCAATCCACGTCATAATTTCGAATAACCCTAATTATTAGTTTTCTAATATGTTAGAACTTTAGAATATACTGAAATTTTAATATTAGTCTTCCGTTTGTGAACGAAACACTGATATTTAAACTCATTTGAAAAGTAAAACAATACTTACATTTTAATGATAACTTGTGTTTGATTAAAGAGGAGAAAGATTAAGAAGACAAACTATTTGAGATAGATATGTAGTATTATGCATTCAAGAAAATAAATGTTTATATATTTGGTAAAAATCGATTTCTGCTTTAATTGAAAAACAAAAAGCTTAATTCAATTTTACTTAAATGAATTTTTTTTACTTAGTTGATTTATGAGGTATTTACCGCTTAATCTGACCTCCCTTCGATCGCGACAGATATATTTGCAAACTTGGGGAGAACATTTTTCGGAAGAATAAACGAAAGGAACCATCATGTTTTGTAATTTGCATCGATTTTATAGATTTGTTAAGATTTTGACATTATAACTAAATAAACAATAATAAACGTTAATGTTTTAACCCTTTTTTAACTATTATTAGTTAAAAAAGGGTTAAAACATTACCGTTTTAGGATTATCGAATATTCATTACTGAAAATTTTTGCCCCCCCAGTTGAAACTGCCAAGTTACGCCTCTGCCACTTGTGTTCCTCACTATCAACTGTATACATACTTTAAATGCTCAAGAGAAATGATTAAGTACAATGAATATGCTGGGTGATGATGATTCCTATTTAAACCCTTTATGATAAATTAGTTTATCTTCATTTATCAACATATTGTAAGCATGTTTTAACAATAAATGTTTCACATAGCATGTTAAAAGAGGTCATCAATATTTCCCAGCACCAGAACTCCACATATATTATGTAAGGTTTTCTGTATTAATTTTGAGATATAAGTCAAAGGGCAAGAACCCTTTCTAATAGATAAATTCTCACTGTGTATATTAAAATATTATCTACAGACACAGAAATTATTTGATAATCTTTTTGCCTTGAATGGAAGTATTTCTCATTCAGTACTAGGCATATACTTTCTGTATAAAGAATCTGAAGCTAAATGACAACTGCACTCTATTTTGTTGCAAGACTTTCTCAAGATTTTACTTATGACAGAAGGGGGGAGAGGAGGGGATATGATTACAGTCATTCCTCAAAGGGTAAATTTCTTAGTGTTACATCTGGGTAATTTATTTTAAAGGCCCATATAATTATAGTGAACAAAATTTATTAATGAGCAAGAAGTTTCAAAAGATTGCCAAATCGTAAATTCTTGGAAAAAGGGAGCCTGCCACTTTGTTAATATCCTTCTTAAGGATCAGATAAGGCTTACATGTTATTTGCAGATTTTTATGTATAAATAAATATGGATAAAATTTACAGGGCGATTGGAACCACTTGCAAATTTTCTCCATTTCTCAAAGATCTCTAGCCTATTTTGTTTTTAACTTAAAATCTTCAGAAAGTGTTAATTTATTTAAGTTTTAAAATTATTTCTAAAATCTAAATCTTTAGCCCTGATATCTGGTAGTATAATAAACATCTATTTCATCCTTATCAATTATGTATTTTTAAATCACTTTCTTTCAAAACCATGGATATATATATATATATATATATATCTATATATATATATATATATATATATATATATATATATAATAACCTTACATACTTTAGAGATTCCACATAAAATATACACTGTAATCAAACTGACCTAAAGATAAAGACAGTGATGAATTTTCATATTTTCTAATTTTGTTTTTAAACAATAGAAAACTAAAAAGTAAGATGGACAGTACCTTTTTGTTATTTTATTTTAAGCCCAAATTAGTAATTTCTAATGGTTTTAATAGTGCACTATTTACCATCTCTCGAAAACATTACTTTTCCTATGCAAGTCTTGTGACATTACAGTTAATGAAAACAGCCACAGTATTTGTTGTTTACGTTGGATACCATAACTTTAAATTTGTTCTTGTTCAAGCATTCATATATATTATACATTTCTTAAGATATCTAGCATTAAACAGTCATTTTAATTAATATATTATGTCACCTTTGTATGTATACAAAAACTAACTTCAGAAAAAGATATGATAATGCTGAAAAGATATTTTTCATTGTACCCAGATCCCAGTATAAGTAAAACTTAGACTAATGCTATGAAATGAGATAAAAAATTAGTTGTATAAATCATCTCTTTGGGTTTGTGAAGACTATTTTTTGGTAGTTAAATGCTTGCTTTTTTGATTACTTCTAATTTTTAACAATGTTATACATAAAACATACATTTAAAAGTGTTGTTGGATAACCAATGCTGCTTTGATTTAAAAAAAAACTTATATTTCAGTATTTTCACAAAGCTCAAGTTAATTATAGTGAATTTATGATAAAACATATAAAAAGCAATAATTATCAAATTAATAACTCAAAAAATGTTTACGTATTTTCAAGGTATTTTAATATATTCTTCAGAGATAGTTATTTTCTTGATTATACCAGTTCTCACTGTGACATTTTTGGATTAAATTGGACATTAATTTGAAAAAATATATTTTCAAAATACTAATATTACTTAAATATAAATTTAATTTCATAAACTATGTACATTTCTTATTTAACACTAATATTAAAGGCAATAAAATTGTAGTAATATTTAATATAAGAATTAAAAGTAAAACATTCTTTAAATTTATAAAAATACTTTTAAGATTCTGAAAAATGCATACATTTCAAAAAGTCATTTATGAACTTTTTAATAAACTGTATAGTGAATATATATTTATAATTAAAGTACAAACTCACTTTATTGATTTCAAATTTTGACACAGACAAAATCTGGTTATTAATTTTCTGAAATTAATAAACCTTATTTCCATCTCCCATCAAGAAACAAATTCTACATACATAAAATATGCCAATTATACATATTTATTCTTTTCTTTTTATTCTTCTTGTATGTTTTAATTCATGAGTCCAGGTTATTTGTGAAGTTTACTTATTTGTGAAGTGCTACTCCAAAAATTAATCAACTCCTTGCTACTCCAAATCAGTAGTGCACTGACTACACAGTTATATTCACATCGACATATGAATTTCTACTAATAATTTTACAAAATTTCTTCATTCATTAGTAAAAATTATTTAATAAAGAAGCTTTAATGTAAAAGCGCTATGATTTGTTTGATTAAAATAATTCGTCTGAAGAATCTCTTTTGAATGTAAATAAGAAATAATTGATATTTTACATACATACACACACAAGTAAACATTTAGGAATGTTAATAAATTTTATAACCCAATATCATGGTGGTTTTAATATATAATTTAGGTGTTTTGAATTAAGAATGCTTTTTAATACAGTGAAAGTTTATCAATTCAAACTAATCCAACTGTCCCAAAAAACTTCTATTGGAATTAATGTTAGTGCAAACTAAATTTAGATAACTTTGGTTAATTTGAACTAAAAAATTGACAAAAAAATTTTTTTTCTCGTAAATGAAGAATTTTTTTTTTTTTTTTTTTTTACAAAAAATACACTCTGTATTTATTATTTTGTAAGTCAAAATCATCTGTATTTCTTTTCTGTATGAAGAGGCACAAGTCTGCATTCCTAGACTATTGCATTTCTGGTAAATGTTAGTGGTCATTACTCTACTGTCCACTTGTTATCAGTGCTTAACGGACAAAGCTGCCTGTCCTCATCTGTTTCTTGGGATTCATTCACAGGGATGTTGCACCCCTTGAAGCATTTCGGAGAAGCAAAACTTTAAATTTGGAGCAGGAGAAAGCATTTTCGTAGCAGTCAAAATCTTGATTTGGAGCACGATATAGTGTTTTTGTAGCAGTTAAAGTAACGATTTAAAAAATAAACTTATGTTTTTGAGGAGTCTGCCAAATAGTTTAGAATGATTGGTTAATAGCATTCGGAACAGCCAAATATTCAATAATTTCCGATATGGTTTATTGGTTTTGTATATGCAATAAACATACATTTGTTTGTAATTGATTAGTATGATCATGTAAAAGATTATAACAAAGTATTAGCAATAAAAACCAAAGCTGGAGAATTACTAGTAAGCTTCATTATTACAGCTTCAGTATGAATTTATTTCTTAACAAGAAAGCATTCTTTACAGCATGATGCTTAAAGAGTTGTGACACATGATTACAAGCAATATCAGTAGGATATTTACTTTTCATTCACAAAATCACATGAAATAGCACTAAAAAAAAGACCAGACAGGAGAGGAAAGCCCTCTTTTTCCCTTCAATGTAATGTAAAAGATATATCAAGCATTTTTTTGGTCAAGATCAGAAAGAATGTGCTTAGTGGTAAAGATAATTTTATCTTTCAATGTGTTGGCTGAGTTCTGAACATGGATTAGTTCACAGGGGAGAATAATTCACAAAGTGGGAAGAACATCACTACTGCATGACAAAAGACAGTACTTACAGATGAAGATACAAATGATCTTTAAAGATTGAGAGGTGTATGGTTTGGTTTGGAGCGCTATGGTCTACTGTTTTGCACACGAGGGCTAATGAGACCAGGACCTACTGCTTAAAGCAGATTCCGAACGGCTACGAACATCCATGCCATTGTGGGATTCGAACCCACGAACTCCGGTACCAATGATCAGCACCCTAACCAATCGGCCAGCGTTCGGCGATTGAGAGGTGTAAATAGAATTTAAAATGAACAGCAAAAAATAGATGAAATTTTGTGCATTGCTGCTCCAGCTTTTAAAAGCTATTTTGATGAGTTTCATCTCTCCATTTATTGCAAAACAATTAATGAGCCTAAAAACCACAATTCAAAGTAAAAAGTTTTTTAAAATTTGACTTGGAAAATAAAATGATAAAATATTTTACATGAACACCTTCAGCAAGAAGGTGACACATATGACTTCTCCCCCTAACGTTCTTCAAAGAATAGTTTACCCAGGGTGGTCACAAAAAATATACTCCGGTATTCCCTCATTTATAAATTAGTAAAATAACTGCATTTAAACTTCTTTATTCCAAATGAACTAAATATATATAATTAAAAACTGAAAAATAATGAGTCAAAATAAAGCTTTCAATGCTGATATGAATAATTTTAGGCATCCAATTACAACTGTTACATTAAATAATTAGCTATTCAAATATTTAAGGTATCCGTATACATTCGGAGAACTTTTTTCTTTAAACGTAGAAACTAGTTCATGTTTTTACATTTTTAGATTTATTTTCTATATTATCATAGAGAATTGCACTTAAAAAAATTATTCCTGGAGAAGTTTATATAAAATTTCTAATAAATAAAGAAAATTTAGTAAAAAAAATCAGGGTTTTTTTTCCAAAAGGTTTAATTTTTTAATAAATTAAATTATTTCAATATTTTTTGATGCAACACATTTCTTATACACTGGACTAGTGAATCACCTAAAATCTTTGCTGAATTTACATTTGGCAAAAAATTTTGGTTCTTCAAAATCAAACATATTGAATTTTTAATGAATTTTCATTACCTTAATATCTAACTATGAGTGTGACATCATTAAAAATTATCCAAATTTAAAGCTAAGGTTATTCACTGGTAAGTAAATACTATCGAAAGCACTCATAATAGTTTTCATCAAAATATTTTAAGAACTTTTTGAGAAATCACATTTCAAGTTTCAACATTGTATTAAAAATACCATTCTGAGAAAAACGCCTTTGAAGTTTATGAAAGCAACATGTTTAACTATTAAAAAATTAAAATACATGTTTAAAATTCCCCACAATTTCTTGCTTCAAAACTTTCTAATTGCCAAGTTGCTAATTATTAAAAAATACTAGAGAAATGTTTAAACTAATCTTCATGAAAATTTAAAAAGTTTTGTTCAAAAAATGCTCATTAAAGGCTTTAAATTCACAACTTCCGGTTCCGAAGTCGCTACTTCCGTTTTGTTTTGACAGCTGTCACTGATGTTTATACAGCTATAACTTTTCTTTAAAACGCCGTAGAGACAAAACAAAAACAGATTTAGAAGCCTAAAAGTTGAAATTTTACAATAGAGAAATAAAAAAAAAAATTTTTGATTTTTGGCAAAAAAAAAAAAAAAAAGACATTTTCAACGTAGACGGATACCTTAAAGTTATTAAAAATTATTCATCTTATTTTTCTCTAACTTTACTTATTTTAATTTAGCTGTCTTATTTTTTTTTAATTCGACAACATCCTTTTATATACTTTACGAGATCCTGTACTTGATTTGCATATCACTACAGTACGGATTATCCCCTTGCGGACCAGCACGTAAATGCTATACGAGTCGACAGTTTTGAAAATGGTTGCCTTTTACGCTATCTAGTAGTTAAATCTAGCATTTAAAAATTAAAATAAAACGTTCAGATCTCCTATTACGCATACGCGACGCTGGTCACTCAATATCAATCGTAGATCATCACTTGGAAGCGACGCTGGACTGATAAAAGTGAAATCGCGGCGTCGCATGAGACGTTGGTCGCGAACGGGTAAGACTGGGCGATGTAACGATATATCGTGAAATATCGATAAAACGTACTCCATCGCGACACTGATTTTCAAACTTTGAGTTCAGATCAGCATATGAACGAACACCTATATAGCTAAAGCGATCGCCGATCTCTGATGTGAAATCGTCTTTCCGACATCATGGCAGTATTAAGAGTATACGAGGTATAGTGTTCCTAAAAATCACATTTCGACATATAAACATAATCTTTCCGATTTTACAACTTCTAGTCACATAGCGCATGCGCAATAAAACATCCTTTTGTATAAACGCCAAACAATGGCCGAATGGATAAAGCATTGCTCCTCGGTACCGGGATTTGGGGGTTTGAATCCCGCTATTGGTACGGGTATTTGTAGTCATTCGAACCGAGTTTAAGCAGAAGGTCACGGTCTCATTAGTTCTGGTAAAGCGAAACAGTAGACCGTAGCACTCTAACCAACCGATATTTGAACATCATCTGTTCGAATTCGTGACATTGTGAGAGGGACATGTGGTATATCGTGTTCGGCAATTTATCTACATCGCGAAATCGTTATTTCGACCTTAACTGAAGAATCCTGATAAACATTGGCCGGACGACGTCCGATTGGTTAGGGTGCTGGCCTTCGGTACCGGAGTTCGTGGGTTCGAATCCCACAGTGGCATGGATGTTCGTAGCCGTTCGGAATCGTCTTAAAGCTGTAGGTCCCGGTCTGTTAGCCCTCGTGTTGCGAAAAATAGACCGTAGCACTCCAAACAACCTAATAAACATTGGAAATAAATAAAAGAGAGAGAGACGGAAAGGAGGAAAACCTCGACGATTCACAAATACGGAACTTCAAGTTCAACTGCATGGGTCAAGATATTTTTGTAACACGCTTGTATGCAACTATAATGGAAAAGTTATAGTAAGATCCGCGTCTGACCAGTGCAGGAGATTCATGTTGTGACATGTTTATGCAGGCTCGTTTCAACCAATTTTTTTCCGATGATAAAGCGCGAAAATTTGTAAATTGGCTTTAGAAAAAATAAATATAATAAAATTAAAAAATAAAATAAACCTAAATATTCTATATTGGTTAATTTTCATATTTTTCCGATTTGATTACCATTTTATCCTGTAACGTAAGGTTAGCAGCCTATTAGCTGCTAACCTTACGTTACAGGAGCAATCGGCAATCAGGAAGAGTAGCGGTCCCGAAGCAGATAAAAATCTGATATAAAGGGATGAGTCTCACCAATACGCGAATTTCTTTCCGATTTCGAAAAATTTACAAATAGAAAGTAAATTTTTGAAAAAGCATAATTTTCAAAAAGAATCGGAAATTCCCAAGGACGCACTACAATTTGTAAAAAAAAAAATAAATAAATAAATAAATCAGCAGTAGAAATCAAGAAGCAGGACTTCACCAAAAAACGGAAAATTTCTATCGCTGTACATGCTATAAACGTATTTCTTTTCGTTGGGCACAATTTTAATTTTTATTTAGATTTTTTTTGTCAATCTTGAGTCTGTAGTACGAGAGAGAAGCAGCATGTCTGACTTTCGGCGGGAAAAATTCGTCTTAAGTAGAACTAACGTAATTACTAAACGTGCGAAAACTTCAAAAAATTGTAAAATGGCGCAGTTTCGGCGCAATTTTTGCTAAAATACCGTTTTTGGAGCAGCTGGGCGCAGATATCGGAAATTGGCTCAGTTTGGCGCAGCCGCAACATCCCTGCATTCAGAACCCTATATGAGTCGGTTGGGGTAGGGAGAAAATTATACTTACATTTGTTATCAATTTTCTTAGAATTTCAAAGAAAAACAGACTTTTAGAGAATCTAGGGAGCTGTGTCAGTTGTGCCTTCTGTGCAGACTGTTAATCTGCTTTAGTTTTTCTTCCTCCGAGTGTGACCTCGAATTAACAAGCATCCAATGTATAATTTTTTCAACCTCAAGATTAAAATATTTTCAGATTATTTTTTATTTTAACCAGATGAAAATAACTTCTCATACATACTTTCAATGAAAAGAAGTATAAATGCCTTTTGTAAGTTTTTATTTAAATATTATTTCTCTCTTTATTTATAAAACACTGTTACAACAGCAAACGTGTATGTATGCATATATATATATATATATATATATATGTATGTGTGTGTGTGTGTGTGTGTGTGTGTGTGTGTGTGTGTGTGTGTTTGACATGCTGTCTGCATCAACAAATAGAAAAGCTGTAGTTAATATTAATAAAGTATTTATATATTTAATCTACATTCTAGACAAATTGAAACATATAAGAAAGATTTTACATATCTTTCTTTGGTTTTTAATTCCTCATATTTCCAATCACATTAAATCAATTTTTTCCAAAGAACGAAAAACTTATATGCTATCAATTTGCACAAGATTGTTGAACTGTCCTTTGATGAATCCCGGTAAGAGAGACATTATAAACAAATTTAGATATGCATTTTGATGAGATTGATAAAATTATCCTAAAGGGCAGAGTAGAAATAAATTTTGAAGACTAGAAAATACAAGCTAAACACAATTTAGAAACAGTATGCTCTTGCTAGCAAAATATAAACATTGAAATATTATGAAATGTGACATCACAACCAATTATAGAGCATTTTGAAATCACATGACTTTCTCTGAACTTTAAAATTGATGTTAAAAAAGATGGACACTTTTTTTTTTTACATTTTTGGCATTAGCACATCTGGATTTATCAGAAAACTATTAAGTTGTTCAATTCCCCTACATATGCAAACTCTTCATTATCAGTAATTTATAATGAATTCTAACAAATCAAAGAATCTCATATTTTTAAATGAAATTACAAATATATTAAATGTATAAGCATACCTGATGTGGCTTGATTACTTTAGCTATCTGAGGAGCTAAAAATATGTCTGGATCTTCTGGAGGATGGCCCACATTTACGAGAACCCGACCTTCTTCATCAGGAAGATTAAAACAGTCATTAGTATGAGCACCACTATTATTTGGATCTTCTGCACTTTCTCCTGCTTCTTCCCCTTCATCACTCAAAACCATTATGTCATCATCCTTCTTATCAGAATCATCACTATCACTCTCATTCCCTGAACTAGAACTAGATATATCAATGATGTTTTCTGCAATAGAAATAAGAGTACTTTAAACACACAGGTGGTACTGTTTATACCTAATTCAAAATTATAAAAAGAATAGAATTTAATCATAGGCATAAGATTTTAGCAAAGACTGACATAATAGTGAGTTATAGTTTATCATCTTTATGTATAAGTTTTATCTTGAAATGAAGGTAATTCTTTTACATATACTTTTACAATATATGGTGATTACTCATGCACAAAATATTTTTTTCTGTCAAAAATTTAAAGCAGAAGCCCAAAATACACATAATACATGGAATAATTTTTACTACTTCAGGCAATCATAAATTATGTATAAGATTGGTATTAAAGTAAGGCAACACAATTGGAAATATATAGCTTAATAGTCGAATTGCTGTATATTTACTCCACTCCAATTCACTACTTAATTAACTTTATCACTAAACAACTATTAAAAAGTACTATTTTGATTTACATACTGCAAACACAAGTAGCAAGAAACTAAATAACATTTTATCAATGTAAACAAATACCACAGCTTTCTAATCAAAAAATATTTGAAATATTCAAATCACAGATTTCTTCAATACGTCTTGTACTGAGGTACTTTCCCATGATGATCAGCATGTGCATGCACAGCTGTGGAAGAAATTTCCAAGAAGAATTTAGGTGCAGCTGTTGACTTTGAGTTTTAAGAACCTCTGTGGAGAAGTTATAGATCACGGAATGGCACACGCGTAACGGCCAAGCTTGCACAGAGATATAACTGTGAGTTATGGGGGAAGGGGCTAAAAATAATGTCAGCTTTCATAAAAGAAGCTATTTTAATGAGCCCACCTGCACTCCCAAAGGGGGTGCAGATGTGGGAAAATTCTAAGGAGAAAAAGGGGCATTAAAACCAAGGTGATTAGTTCAGAAAGAGAGTGAGAAAAAGGAGTCAAAGACATGATTGAAGAGTTGCTGAACATCCTGAGAGCCTAGACCAGAAATCGAGTTCCGAACCTGCATGCCAGCATAGATGTACAGCAAAATAATGGCCAATGCACCAGTACCAACACCCTTTTATGCTGGTTATGTTATATGGTGATCAAGTAGTGTATCAATTTGTAAATAGTATACAGAATAAATGTCTTAATCGAAACATAAGGTATTATATTTTTACAGTGTTTCCCCTTTGTAAACGAACACCGGTGTTAGTGTTGTAAGTACATTACAACGCGTCTAATGAAAGCAAAATTTGCAAACACAGTTGAACTTTATTATATTAAACTTTGAGAAACAATATGTTTCGTTTGATGTAACTGAAAGGAAAAATATTTACAAAATATTATACTCAATAAATTAAATTGGTTAAAATCAATTATATTGACAAATGACCTATTGAAATGACCAAAATGAAAATAAAGGCAAAAATAATTTTACCTATAACTGATGTTTATTGTTTTAATACAGAATAAATCTTTAATCTTCTGCTGACATGATGTCAGTATCAAAATAATTTTAGGAATTTCTTACATTGATTGTGTAAAAAAGCTTATTGATTCTATGCATTTTATTAAATTTTGAATTTTTCTTTTATTTAGAACAATATTTATAACTGCAGAAAAGTTTTAAAAAAAGCCTTTAGAGATTCTATTTAAATTGATAAATTTAACTTATAAATAATAGGAAAATCATGCGACAAACATTTTCATTTGTTACATGTTGGTCTGTTAGAAAAGGGCTTTTGACAATACAGCAATAATTTAAAAGCCATCAAAGTTCTAGAATGAACTTCTAAAAACAACCTTAAAATTTTTTTGACAGTAAAATTTCTTAACTTGTATGCATATTTATACTAATTTTTTACATTTAATTATGACCTTTTTTTTAAAATCATGATTCAAGTAACATACAATAATAGGCCTGGAGTTACAGTACTTTTTCATGTACGCGGACCTGTAGATTGATCCTGAGCACTATGGTTTACTGTTTTGCTATACCGAGGGTTAATGAGACCCGAATCTACTGCTTAAAGCCGATTCCGAACGGCTACGAGTATCCAATACCATAGTGGGATTTTAACCCACGAATTATGGTACCGAAGAACAGCGCACTATCCATTTGGTCATCGTTCGGATCGTGGACCTGTAGATTTGGAGTGTACGGTCTACTTTTTGCAACACGAGGGATAATGAGACCCGGGCCTACTACCTAAAGCCGATTCGTCGAACGTCTCCAAGCATCCATGCCACAGTGAGATTCGAACCCATGAACTATTGTAACGAATATCAGCACCCTAACTATTTGCCCATCACCGCGGACCTGTAGAATTACTTCTTTCGCCTCTCTTACGTTCAATGCGGGGTTTGGTTTGGTTTGGAGCGCTACGGTCTACTGTTTTGCACACGAGGGCTAATGAGACCGGGACCTACAGTTTAAAGCCGATTCCGAACGGCTACAAACATCCATGCCATCAGCGGGATTCGAACCCACGAACTCCGGTTCCGAAGAGCAGCGCTCTACCATTCGGCCATCGTTCGGCCGTTCAATGCCGGGAACAGACAGTAACTTAACGCTATAGTGGAGTAAAATTACCCCCTCCCTTCTTTTTAGTTTTGACTTTTTACAAACAGTTATCCACATATAACTTTTAAACATCGACAAACAATACCGCTGTAAAATAACGTGAGACTTGGCCCGGAAGGGTGGGGAGGTAGACAAAAACAGGGAAAAGGTAATTTTGTACAAAATATCTAATCTAATACTAAAGATTAAATTTATAAATTGCCAAGTATTTTCTTTCCGCAAAAAAAAAAAGCCTGTTTAATTCATAACTTTCAGACATGTATTACTGTCATCAAAATTATCCGAACATGCTTTTACGTTATTTCCGTGAAACTCCTTTAACGTTGCTAGAGAATATTATTTTATTGCATCAATAGGCTTAAAACAGTGATCCAGAAGCGGCAGCCTCTTAAACATGGAATAAAGAAAATGTCGCATGATGTCATATCAGATAAATACGGTGCATATGGAGCCACATTTGTTGATTTTTTTTCTTTTTTAAATAAAAAAAAAATCGCATTATGAGACGTCATATTATCGTGGTACAAAACTCTATCTCCCCGTAACTCGGTTTCCCCCCCCCCCCGACAAATAACTTCATGAAAATACCGCAAAACACTCAAATATTCTATCTTGACAGGATGTCTAGTCAGTTAATAGAGATTCATAATGCACACCGGCACGACAATTGATGAAAATAGTGAACATTACTTTGAATTTTGAGCGACAAGAACGTGTTTCATTTAAAATAAATTCTCTACCTCCTTTAAATACTTTATACCACTCAAATACTCTTTAGATAAACAATCGCGCTTAAAAGGCTTTTTACAGCATTTCAAATGTTTTTGTAGTAGTAAATTTTAAACATATGATCGTTGCTGAATTACAATTATCATTCTGAAAATCGGCTGAATGGAAATTATTTCAATAAAAACAATTTATTTTCAAACAATAAAATAAAATCGAATACTGAGTATTGCATGATGTTCATTTAAGTCGTAAAATTACTTGATAAAAATTTACGAGCAATTTCTAGAATATATATTTTCTAAGTGGCGCATTCCTGATATTTTTTGATTACAGCAGTGTACCGCCGTCGACCGAAAAGTGAAGAAAAGAAAATAAGCATTAAAAGCTTACTCCCCGGCAAAACTTTAGTGAATACGTCAAATTAAGAATATCAAATATCAAATTCTAAAATATTTATACAACATATAACTAACATATTTACATGTGTTATACACCAAAATATTTCCAAAAGTTCTAGACGTTATTAAAACATTATGAATTTTGTACAAAAACACAAGTTTCCCCATTTTAAAGAAAATCCCAAACAAGGTCTTTAAAATAAAGTAATAAAAGAAGAGATTTATACTTTAGTTTATAACATAGTTGGAAATCGGCACCATTATATTTTAATACCTAATAGGGTTAAGAGAAAGGATATTTCCATTGCAAACATAAAGAATGCAAAACAATTTTCCAGAAAATACATTTAAAGATTTTATACAGTAACTGGCTGCAAATAAGAGAATTAAAATAAATAAATAACGAAGACATGAATCTCTATTGATAACAATTTAAAAAAAAAAAAAATAATAGGAAATATATATTGTTTGAGGGTAATGAATAGTTGAAACTTCACATTTGCGTGGCAATATAAATGCCAACTTTCCATAACCGAATTCTCACTTCTGGTTTATTATGTAAGTTATAAATTTTTCCTCTAGCTACCGTAAAAACAAAAATAAAGCAATAATTATATTAAAATAACAACATGACTTTTCTATAGTCGGTCATTTAAATTAGACACAGAATTCAATTATTACATTCTAGAAATAGAACTCTCGAAAAAGGTATGTGTTTCTTTCAGAAAATGTGATACGCTCTTTCATTTAAGAAATCTGGGGACTATTGACGAGCAGGGGGAAAAAAATGAACACAATTTGTCGAAAACTCTTCTAAATTTTACTTTGCCATTCTCTGATACCGTTAATTTTTTTAAATGTCGTTAGTAAAATCTCTTCTCCTCCTACCACATTATATTGCCTCTTAATGGATAACAACATTGCCAATCGATTATAAATTGCAACGCAAGTGTTATTTTAATACTTCACAATGTGAAATATATCTGACTTTTTTTTAATAATGTCTGTTTTCTACTATTGGAGAAAAATTGATCTAAATGCTATCTAAAATCCATTCGCAATTTGTCTGCATATAACCATAACTCCTCGTAAATGGCCGGGAGTTTGGGTTTGAGAAAGATATCTGCAGATAAAAATTCGGTGAAAACTTATTTGCTAAATTTTATATAGCAATTTCGCGCAACGTCATGACCTGCTATTATGCCCTTTCCATTCATTTTCATATTTACAACAGCCAATAAGCATACAATAAACTGCCCTTCCGTTTGAAACTAAAGGCAGAACTGTTATAAGTTGAGATTGTTCCCTGCTGCGTGAAATCGCCTTATTCGTAGGACCATAATTCAAATATTAATTAAATATCGCTCAAAATATTAAACTATTTTGTTTAAATGTGGTTAGTTGTTTTTCCTCAAACGTTTAGGGAACTACTACCTGTAAGAGACAAAAATGAAAATTTGTAGAAAATTAGTTCAAATAATAGGAGAAATGCACAGTACATATTTAAACTACTAGAATTTTTTTTTCTACATCATCTTAACTTTGTAGGCTACACAAAATTTTACGCTTATCACTTGCATCCTCCTTAGTTTTCGTTCATACATATCAAAATTCGAAAAGTATCTCGAGCGATCGAGTAAGAACAACAAAGACTCGATAATTTTGGTAATATAATAAGCCCTATGTATATTTACATCCTAGAGGATAATGTTATACGAAGTTGATGTTATAGAGAAAGTGCATGTTTGTAAAAAAATACGAGAACTGACTACAACTCAACTTTTCGTTGACAAAACATTGTTTTCTTGTACCTTATGAGCTTCGATATGGATCACGTATACAACAAAACTAAATTTTATTTAAGGGAAGGGGGAGGAAACATCAGAAACTGGCTAAGTAATTCAAAATAGATTTTTTAGCATTAACAAAAGTATATATATTTTTTAAAAAATTAAACACTTTACACATTACTATTAAGAAATCATAATGAAAGTATAACTACTTTATGTTAACAGGCGCATTAAACTATTACATAAATAAGAATCTAATAAAAATGGGCAAAACCTGATCATTTTAAGGACAAAAAATAAATATATTTATAGGTACAGTACTTCTCACAAAAGCATAGAAAATATATTAGAAATATGAAAAAAAAAAAACTTTGATATAATAAAAAAATTCTTTGAACATAATAAATTTATCTATTATATTACAGTAATGTTAACGTTTTATTACCATTCTGAAAATGTTTGCCGAAAATTCTCAAAGAACTTAGTCTTGCCTTTTCAAAGCTTTTATCCAAAGCATTAGCAATGTAGGATCTTTAGGAAAGCAATAAAACCCAATATATTCGCTTTAAAAAAAAAAAAAAAAAAATCTTCGTACAGCCATGCGCCCAACAGCTTGTTACCATTTTCAGATAATTGACAAAATTAAAATCCCGATAACAATTCGTAAGAAATTCAAATGTTTTGCCAACTAGGAAATTCAGCTGCAATTTTTGCTGCACCTGACGTCATGCGTACATTCTCCATACGCCTCTTAAACCAAAATAGAGTAGTAGAAATATACGAGTGTGAAAACCATGGAGTTAGCATGAAAACCATGGAGTTAGCATGAAAACGAAATTATTTGACAGGCGAATTTTCTAAAAGAGCTTTTATTCCTGTTTCATGTAAACAAGATCAACAGCGAGAATTACAACCTTTTTTTTTGTTTTGTTTTATACTCTTTAGAAGGAATTAATGTATAAATGTTTTGCTATTAGCATGGACTTTAGAATATTTATTCATAGCTACGTGTCAACTAACGGGTAAGGCATGCAAAATTATGTTATCAAGAAATGCTTTACGCGATCCTGTGCGAGAAGTAGATATAATTTCTCAAATTTGCGGTAGGTAAACTAGCATCTTATTTCTTTCGGTAATTTTAATGTGTTGAATGTGAAGAAAAATAAGCATATTTAGCCAGGAAATTTTGAAAGATCTAAGAATTAAAATTTAATGGAACAAATTACATGATTGATAATTTATGTATATTAACTAACACTCTGCACTCCAATGTTGATTCTAACTCGACATCATCTGTCTTTTGCAGGAAGTACGACGTTGAGTATGGCTTGAAACGGTATTTTAATTTAAAAATTACTGTTTACACTTGTTAAACTCAATTAAATTTTTTTGATCGGCAATACATTGATATAATTCAAATATTAATTTGGACCAGACTACTGGGAATGAAGAAAATTAATTTTGGAAACTAAGGTTTAAGGTATCCGACTACGTTCGGAAAGCTTTTTTCTTTAAACGTAGAAACTAATTTATGCTTTTACATTTTTAGATTTATTTTTTATATAATCATACAGAATTGCACCTAAAGAAATTATTCCTGGGGAAGTTTTTATAATATTTCTAATAAATTAAGAAAATTTAGTTAAATCCAAAAAGGGTTGTTTTTCCAAAAAAAAAAAAAAAAAAAAAAAAAACGGTTGTTTTTCACCAAAAACTTACAATTACGGTTTAGCTGTACTATTATAAATAGAACCACACAAGTTCTATGTTTCATTTATACCGCGTCACACGGCTTTTTCACCTTGAAGCACGTGTTGCGAGAATCAACTGATAACGTTTCTCTCCTGCTCTTTGTGAGAATAAAATTGTGGATGCGGCAAAGAGGTAAAAAAGTTAGAAAAGGGAAGAAATCTTTAAGATTACCGTCAAAATTTAAATATATGTGAAATAAAAAAAAAAATCGCTCCTTGTTTTATTTTTTTTTTTTAATTTTCGAAAAAAATCTGTGTTTAACAATCTGTTTTTTGAACAAACCCACAAAAATTTTCGTATTAGAATCATCCCTGAATGAGGAACTTGGTTCGTTATTTTTTGTAATTGGACCTTTAACAAATTTTGCTCCAAATTACATTTCCAAATCCGATGCACCTCCCCCCCCCCGGCGTGCAGCAGCCACTTACTTGGTACTGATCAATATCAGTTTCTGGAAACTCGCTCAAGGTCAGTTGTTGTGGACGGAAGAGCACTCCCTCCTCCTCTTCCCCCCCTACAGCTATTCTTTGATGATTAGCGTACATCACCTTCGACTGCTCACCAATCAATGTCAAGGCCCCCTTCCCTTTTCTTTCCTTTAACGGGAAATTACTATAAACTGTACGCTGGCGAAAGAAAACGAAAGATAACTAACAAACTCTGCTTAGCGGGATCGTTGTTACAAAAGATGGGAAAATGATTTTTGGAGCAAAAAAAAAAATTTTTTTTTTGTTTTGGAGCAGTCTGGCGCAATTTACCTAAAAAATGATAGTTTTGGAGCAGAATGGCGCAAAGATGTCGTTTTGGCGCAGCTGTTCCACCCCTGCACAAGCATCCATTAAATTACTCGTTAGTATTTTGTGTCTTACCATGCACACACCTTTTTAAAAGCTCTTGATCACAGAGTTGCATATATGTTGGCTTTATAATATTTACAATTTCTGAAGGCAATCCTGTATTATTTTCTAAATAAGTTTTAGAAGTGGCTTTCACTCCCTCGTAAGTACACCAGCTGGATGAACCAACTGGGAACTGGCGATGCATTGGATTTTGTTTGTTGGATGTGCAGTGGAAAAAAAAAAGCTGCATGTCTTATAAATCCTTCACATTATTTAGAATAGAAATGCCATAATAGTTTTGAATGTTATCTATTATGGCATCTATAAGTTTTCATTTTTACCTAAACTTTGTTTACTTTTGTTTTTGTGAAGTCTGCTGCCCACTCGCTTTTGAATATGACCTATGTATTCAAATTTTTTGACACTGTGTTTGCCATTAATATTTTTTACAGCCATATGACCCTGTGAATCTTTGTCACCATAAAATTTCAAATATTCTAATTTTCTGAGATCACAGGATTGTACAAACAATCTGTATGATCTGGCAGACTCCATACTCCATGCCGAACCCAGATGATTGCCAGAGCAAATATGCTCATTTTTGTCCCTTTTTTATTTGGAGACTTTTGTTGTCTGTTGCAGTAGACCAGTTTTTCTTCAAAATGCAAGATTAAATAATGATTAGCAAAATGTAAAATGATGAAAACAAACCAAGCATACAGCGGCGAGATAAAATTATGCAATACTCAATTTATTTCCACTTTCTTGCCTCCAAACTTTCTAATTGCCAAGTATTAAAAATACCAGAAAAATGTTTAAGCTAATCTTGATGAAAATTAAAAAAGATTTGTCCAAAAAGTGCTCTTAAACGCTTTAAAATCCCAACTTCCGATTTCTTTTGACAGTTGTCACTGATGTTTAAACAGCTGTAACTTTTCTTTAAAATGCCGTAGATACAGAACAAAAACAAGATTTAGAAGCTTAAAAGTAGAAATTTTACAATAAAGAAATTAAAAAAATTATGATTTTTAGAAAATATGTTTTTAAAGTAGACAGGTAGCTTAAGGTATGTGCTTAGAGTGTGGCTTGATAACTGTTTTTAAATTTAAAAATTACCATTCATACTTGTTAGAAGGTAACTTTTAAAACTGTTGAGAGTTCCAGGAAGAGTGGAAGACCTCATACTAGATGGTTGGCCAGTGTTGAAGCAAATCTTAAAATCCTAGGCATTAATCGCTGGAGGACAGTGGCGTCTAACCGAGTCCACTGGAGCAAGCTTGTTGAGATGGCCTTGGCCTGTGACAAGCTTTAGTGTATTTAAAGAAGCTCACACTTGTCAAACTCAAATAAAATTGCTAGATCGGCATTACATTGATATAATTCAAATATTAATTTGGACCAAACTACTGAGAATGAGGCAAATTAATCACTTTTGGTTAATGGTAGATGAGGATACATAATATATACATTTAAATTTAATTTTAATTATAAAACACTATTACATACTCATAAGCACACATTAAAAGGTGAAGGAGAGAATTATGGCTAAAATTTAGATTAAAATATTTTTGATACTGCCTTTTCCAGTTTTACCGTTTACAAAGTTTTCCCACTTAAAAAGTTTCAATTTCTTGGTCCCTGGAGAACTTCTTAAGTAGGTTCCACTGTATATATATACTGGGTAGTGCACGACTTGACTGGAGCCAAGTTCCCCTGTCACCTGTTTTTTTTTTTTTTAAATATTCTGAACAGAAAAGGATTTTGACTGACTGTTATAACATGACAACATGAATAGAAATAGAATTAGAAAATAGAAATCAGGTTATGGTAAAAATTTGAATACTAATTTTCCCACTGCAGGTGAGCTTAAAAATGATATAGTCATTAATGTTTGTTGATAAAGCTAAAGGATGACTAGGAAGATAAATTTTTAAAATCATTGTTTTAACAGATGTTGTTATGAGTGCAAAGTTGTTTAGTTGGAGAATGGAGTTGGATTTTTTTTATTTTATCAAAACTTATCAAAAAAGATGGAAAAAGTAACGATTTTACACACACACACACACACACACACACACACACACATATATATATATATATATATATAATTGTGCTGATCAAGTATTTTTCATGTTATTCAGATACCTACAGTTTTGAATGATAAAGAGTTATAAGAACACAATGAAGCTTCAATGTATTATAAATATGTGGGAAGTGCAGGGTATACGTGAGAGTTTTTCAAATTTTGAAATGGCATAAGGTTCCACACATTCAGAAAGTTAGTTGCACTGAAATTTTGTTTGCATGTCTTTGTGTAGGATAATTTAATTTTATCATTGGACAAATTTTTAATACTTTTCCATGGGCCAAAAATATTGGTAATATTTCAGACAGTACTTCTTAACCAAATATCTAATAATAATTTTCATCCCTAAATGCTAATCTGACTCTAAAAATGCTTGAGGCTTTGACATCATACAGAAATAACTGAAGTTTTTACTGTGATTCCCAACACTTCAATCTAGGAATGTATTTCATTTTATAATAATAATGGTTTATATTGTGATATTTTTTCTATATGTAATTTTTAGCCTAATAATATTTCTGTTGATTAGATATAAATGTTTCATTAAAGAATTTTATTTGAAAATGTGTGCATAACTGAAATTTAAGTCTTATGTAATTCTCAAACTCACAGAATTTTTAAATTTTCAAATTGTAGTTTATACTCTTATATTCTTAGAAATTTACTAACTTTTTGTTCATTTAAAGGAAATCAATAATTTATCCATTATAATAAGAGTTAAACTATTAGCTTGGGCATTCATTCAACTCTTATAAAAAAAAAAATTAATAGAAGAATAAACTGAAATGGAAAAAGAGGTACCATCTCATTCTTATTCAACAAAATTCCCAAGAAAGCACAATGAACTCCATTATAACACAAATAAAACAGCAATTCAAGTAACAAGCAAATATAATCTATTTAAAAAAATATACTAAAAAAAATTAAAAATAATTAAATGACTGAATACACGCAATGCATACATGATGCATAGTAAAATCCTTGGCTGACCATTTTATCTGTAACCGTTAGTCACAGACATATACATCCAATTACAAAAATAGTTCATGGTATTTTTAAAATTAAAAAAAAAAAAAAAAAAAAATCAATTTTGAAAAAGCTATAAAATCTAAATTTTTATATATTTGCTCATTCACTATCATTATATTTAGTAAAAGTTTAGACTCATCTTAAGAAACATAACACAAAAAGTTTCACTCCTCTGTAAGAAAAAATGTCATACAAATTCAAAATTAGCAAAAATTTAAAGATTTTCCTCCTGCTTCTGTGAATTGATAATAGATTAATTACAGTAATTCAAAGTGGAAATTTGGTTGCAGCTTTTCTTTTATGGCAAAAGGGGAGGGGGGGGGGAATAAGAGTAAATTTTACTAGGAAATATAGTGTCTATCTACTTTACTATAGACATACCTCTAATTTATAATCAGGTTACCCTACCTCTAGTTGAAATTTTGATAGTCTTTGTTTACTAGATGGCAACATGATAGTTTTAATTGTAAACTGATTTCTTTGAAAACTCAGTTATGTAGCTTTACTTCCAAAATGTTTTATATTTATTATTAGGTACTGAAACTCAAGAATAATTGGCATCAAACTGTTTGAAACATTAAGAATTTTAAAAAAGCAAAATTAAGAGTTAGAAAAAAACACATTTCAAAACTCAAATGATAGGAGTACAAGATAATTAAGTTATGGAAATTAATAAACTGTGACACTATTTGACTGAACAGTAAATCGTTCTGTGGTGACACAAAACATTATAATGTTTCAACGATTTGTAACATCATGTTGCAATAAATATTAAGGATGCCAATGTGGATAAAGAGTAATGCAATATAGTGAAAAAATAGGGAGATAGAGACTGTTGGAATTAAAACTCAAAAAGAAGTAAATCAATATGAAAAAAAGATTGTAGAGCAGCTTGAAGAGTCCATATATATATATTTTTTTTACATAAAAGTGATGTGAAATGAGGCTTACATTTAATGAAAATTCAGGGGAAGCAAGTGAGAAAGAAATTGAATAAGTAAAAGAAGCCAAAGCTGATTCTAGCATTGAAACCATTGTAAATGAGAATAGAGCCTATTCTGAAGAAAAATCGGCTGAAGCCAAAGAAAAAACTCAATGACAATGCTGAGAATGAAGCTAAAGGAAATTCAAACAGTTTTTGTTTTCAAGATGGCAACATGATCAATCTTAATAAATATTTTTATTTGGTTTATAGGTTGATTTGGAGCATTAATTTGTTTTACTACACAAAAGCAATTTTTTTTTATTCAAAACCTTATCAGGTATACTGCCTTTTACTCCAAAACTGTTCTAAATTTATTATCCATCCCCCTTTGCTGTAAAAAAAATAGATCTTAGTCTCATTTCAATCTCAAATTACTGTAATTATTATATTAAATGCTTTTTGAATAAAGAAAAAAATCTAGAACATTTTAACTTAAATGTCTTAATCTCTGTTGCAGAGAAGTGGAATTTTTTGTTTTACCGTTTAAGTTTCAATTTTTAATAAATATAATAATAATAAATAGTGCAATATTAAAAATTTTAGATTTTGAGTTTTGCAGAATTGAATCATTAAATTAAAAAATACCATAAAAAGAATGCTCAAATCATTTGAGACTTATTATAATTGAACGTATATGTCTTCAACCAGTGGTGGTAAAGATAAAGGCAAGTCAAGGACTTTAATATGCATCATTGTATTTGCTCCTATTCGTTTAACTCACCCTCTATAGGGGTAGCAATTGTAGTTGACATGACATTCTGCAATTTTGCTTTCTTATCTTCATCACTACTTTCTATTAGCACATCACTTTCTGTTTTCACTGAAACTTTTTTCTCAATAGCAGATACTTCAGTCTCACTGAGGGAGTTTGAATCAAAAAGACCAGGAGCATCCCCAGTAGACTGACTAAAAAGTTGAGATAACGCTTCTTTCTCAACTTCAATTTGTTGAAGTCTTTCTTGAAGAGCACGCATTTGTGCTTCTTTAAGCCTTCTAATTCTTTCTTGTTCCTCTTTTTGGGCAGACAGAGTTACAGCATCTAGTTCTTCATCAAGTTTAATATCCCTGTTAAAGCAGAAAAATAGATGAGATTAATGATTTTACGTATGCTATTGCAAAACATAGAATTTAAAAGAAATACCATATTGCTAAAATTAAATTATAGGTATAACTTTAGACTATTTCTACTTAAAATTTCAGACATGATCAAAATTTCAAAACACAAGTAATCAGGTTTGTTGGTTTGGAGCGCTACGGTCTACTGTTTTGCACACGAGGGCTAATGAGACCGGGACCTACAGTTTAAAGCCGATTCTGAACGGCTACAAACATCCATACTAGCAGTGGGACTCGAACCCGCGAACTCCGGTTCCGATGAGCAGCGCTCTACTATTCGGCCATCGTTCGGCCAAGTAATCAGGACAATTCTAATTTAAATTATAAAATTAAAACATACAGTTAACTGTTTCACTTTAAAATAATACTTAAAAAATAATAAAATCATAAAAGATAACTATATATCAGTGATATGACTCTTGGCCTAAAAAAATGAAAGTGGTGATGAGAGAGAATATTTTAAACTTGTTATATCTGATATATATATATATATATATATATATATATATATATATATATATATATATATAAATGTGTGGGGCACAAAATAATAAATTCCCATCATGGAGATAACAAAAATTCTTTATCTTGTTGCTAAATGATACCTTTCCAAGTCCTGAGACTAACTTTAAGTAATAAATTTAGATGCCAGTAAAATCACTCTAAACATATTTCAGTGAAATAATTTAATTTTTATCATATATAGTCATATATATATATAGTCATATATATTTTTATCATATAAACTATATATAACATATATAGTTTAATTTTTATCATATCTATTGATAAGATCTATAAATAATTTTTATGAATCTAGAAGCATTTGGATAAATATGGTCAACATATATAATATGTTGTTTACTGTCCACCACAAACAATGCTAAGAGTGATAAGGATAATCCTGATGTTATTATAAATTTCGTTCTTCATTATTTTCAGATACAATACAGAGTGCAGTACTGTAGTACATCACAAGTTCAGAGCCAATCATGCAGAGAGCTCTTCTTTTCCCAGTATAGGGCTATATCAAAATAACAGTGCTGATGTGACAATTCTAACATACAAATTGAAACACAGGAGCAAAACCACAAGCACCAAGATTAATGAAAGTATTCTGAATATGCTCTTGTATTACCTTGGTGCATTTCTTTATTATGAATACTGTTCTACTACACTGAAGATGAACAAGTTTAATAATTGCTCACATAATTTCATTTTTTGCTATAATGTACACATATACATATTTAATAATATTAATTTTTTTTAAATGAAATATTGAGAGATGGACTAATTCGTTGATCATATTAAGATTTGTAAAATCACCAACTTTCTAATTTACTAGTAATTTCATAAATGAAAATTTGAATACAGGTCAGGTTGATAGAAGATTTCACTAAAAATAACATATAATTTTTTGGTTTGTGCATCTTTATGTCAAAGCCAAAATATTGAATAGTAAGTATAACTTGAACAGTAAAAATATTTTTCCTCATTAATCCTTACCTGTCTGGAATCCTATTAATAGTATACCAAATTTTATTTCCCTAAACACAATAACTTTTACAAAATGTTCCCAAGATTCTTGTTTTCTATTAAAATGTCTTATTTAAAACATGTATTTTATGATTTTCCTATAATAAAAGCACTATACTTGTCTGAAATTACTCATTTAAAACAGATTTTTCTTCCAAAGTATGTCCAACAGGAAAGTCACTTTTGCTTACCCTAATTGTTGACAGTATAAACAAATTTTAAAGTTATTTAAAAATATTGTCTTTAAGAACATAAAGTCAATTTAAACTTAAAAAATAAAATAATTCTAATTGTGATTTAGAGACATTTGAATATAAGATCTAATATATATTAAAATACTAGTTTACTAGTTCTTAAAAGTATAAGTTTTATATAAGCACATATATTTCAAAGGTTTCTACAGAAAAGTATATATTATATTTATTTTAGAATAGTTTCATTATTTCAGCAAAGTGTTTGCAGATATGTAAGGTAACCAGGGATGTATGCAAGGGGAGGGGCGGTCAGGGGTTTAAACACCCCTCTTGAGCTCAGACAAAATGGCAAAAATAAAAATTTTAGTAGAAATTATGCAAGCTACTATTTTTTATAATTATAAACCTCCCCTTGAAAATTATGAACCCCTCCCTTGAAAAAATTCTGCATATGCTACCTTAAGTAGCCATTTCAAATTTTTGTTGTTACTTAATATGGTTAATACATAATTTGAGGGAACATAACATATTCCCAATTATTTACTTTCAAAACTTATGGCCCATTTTATTCTGTAAGTGGAAGCCAGAAAAAACACTTAAAAATACAAGAGTTCTGTTTGAAACCCTAGAGCATTCACATATTTAGTTTGAAGAATTTGAAAACAAGAGGTGTCCCAGAGTTGGTGATAGTAAAATTGACAGTGGTACTGATTAAATTCCATTATTTTTCAATAGTTAGAATAAATTCATAGTCAGGATACAAACAAGATGCAACTAAACTTCTATTCCAGTAATAAAACAGATTTATATTTCACATTATCAGTTGTAGAGTCTTTAGAATTGAAGGATAAAATTAAGAAATTAAAACCACTAATTTGTTCAATTGAAGATGTGAGAAATGATATTGTTCAAAAGATTGAAAGATGAAAAGTACAACAAAGATGCTAATTAGAAAGATGCAAGTTTAAAACATCTAATAGTAAAAAGTACAGAATGTACTTATTTATTTATTAAAAGATTTATTATAAGGTACCAATAATTAAGGCCATTGAAGTTTATTTAATTTAAGAAAAAGATGGCTCTAACATATAGAAATGGACTTCCTCATGTACAAAGTGCATATACTTTTTTAATATTTTAAATAAAAACAATAGAGAGCATTTGAAAAAACTCACATGAAGAATTTTGCATGAATTATATATATATATATATAAATATCAAAGAAGAGTTAAATAACAAAGAAAATATAGATTTAAAAATATACCTGATGTTGCATCTCTCAAATTTTTTCTTTTTGGAAAGCTTATCATCTTTCTTAAGATTTCTGTCAGCAGAATCATCCAATTTGTCTTTATCTTCTTTAGTGTCATCTGATGTTTGCTCGGAATTTTCTGTTTCATTACAAGGTAATAGTTCTTCATTGTCTTTACATTGGGGGCTGTCAGATATGCTACTTATGTTATCAGATATAACATTCGAGACTTCAGCCAATAAAGAACATTTAGATTCTAGATTTGCTTTGAATTCACTACTTTCTTCCTTTAAGGTATAAGATAAAGGATCATCACTCTGTGGATAAAATTCATTTTTACTCTCAGTACTGAGATCGTCAGTAAATCCACTATCATTTTTAATTTCCCTAGAAACAATCATTTTGATATCAGAGGAAAAACTATTTTCTTCTTTAATGCATGAACTTTTGTCAAGATCCGAAAAAATATCAGGTTTCTCTTCAATTTTGATATCAGGGTTTTCAGCTTTAATTTCTGCTTTGGGTTCTAATTTAATAAATTCAATGGCATTTTTATTGTCACTTGATATTTTATCAGCAGGCATATCAAATGTAAAGTCTTCATATTTGGTCTTGGTCTCAGTTTTTATGGATGACAATAAATTGGAAATAGGTAGATTATCACATTTCTCACCGGGTGAATTCACCAGCTGTATTGTTACTTCCCCAGAATTTAATATCATACTGTTCATTCGCTTAAGTTTTTGTTTATTTGATTCAACTGAGTCTACTATTTCACCCTCCCATTTCCGCTTTATTTCAGATTTATTTACAGAATTTTCAGTTTCTGGAACAGATGATACAGTTGATTCTCTCGAACAATTATTCAAATCTTTATGACTATCATTCTTCTCACAGGCAGCTTGTAAAACTTCTAAAGAAACAAATACATCCATTAATGTTACAAAAGAGGCAAAGAGTGATTTAATATAAAGAGAACTATCTGAAGTATACCAAAACATACAACATAAACAAAACTTTTTATCAAACTAAGAAATACTCAGAAAATATGTGCTAACATTTGAGGAAAAACACATTTAATAAAGAATACAATAAAAATATATCTTAATTGTTAGACAGATTTAGTAGCCCTTTATGTAATTGGATATTAATACAGTTGATCCATAACCCTTTGAATCTTAACAACTCCAAATTTTGAAAGAAAAAAAAAAAAAAATTCAAAGCTTGAAAATGAAAATGTATTGACAAAATTGTACAGTTGTGTGCAAAAGTTTAAGATCAGTAGCTGATTTTTGGTATTTTGACACTTTGTGTTATAAACACTGGTTTAAATAAATGTCCCCATCCCATTTATTGTCGGTTGTTTTTTGGATTTAGTCATAGACAGTACTGTTAAGTGTTGTAACAGATTAAAATAAAAGTAACTTAGAGTTTCAAAAAGGTCAGAAATAGTTGCCTTGCATAAAATTGTCTTATATAAATGTGAAATAGTTATGAAGGTACATATGAGCAAAAAAGCTACTCATCAAGCTGTCAGTAAATTTAACATTTCTGGAAAGTACATGGACTTGAAGAGAAGCCTTCACCCCAAGAAAAATGAACACACATTATGATCACATTAGCTGAATGACAGCTGTACGATCTGCAACAACTTCTGACATGAAAATTATATTGCAACTTAAAAGTCAGTGGGAGAATTATTTCAAGGCATTCGATGAAAGATTTTACTTTGTTATCCTATAAGTATGCATGAAAACTTCAACTTATCACAAAAACAAAACTGACTTTTGGCTGAAAAAACATGTATTGAATAGTACAACAGTAGAGTACATTATTATTTTATGATGAGTTAAGTGTCCATTAATTTTCTAAATATGCTACGAGTGTTTGCTGCCTAATGGGTAAAAGATATAAGGAAAGATATATGACAAACATCATCCAAGCTGGATGATATGAGGTGCAATGTCCATGACTGATACTACTGTTTTGTATTTCCAGCTGCTTAAAACCACCATGAACAGGAGTCAGTACCTTAATATGTTACATGATAAGTTAAACTTCATATGGATGTTCATCCACATTCCATTTTCATGCATGGTGTGACTTTTTGTCACAAGTCAAGAACTGTTATTGACTATCTGATGATGGGGCAAATTTTTTCTTGATGGACAACTATAGCCCAGATTTTAGCCCAATCAAAAATAAGTAACAGTGTGAAAAATAAACAACTATCTCATATTGCAACACTTGTTGAAGCAATATGCCTGGTGTATAATCTTACTGCTAGTTTCTGATTTATAACATGCCTAACATGATTACAGCAGTCATTAAAAACAAAGGAGATGCTACGAGATTCTGACCGTACTTCATGTCTGCCTACTTTATACTTTCCACAACTGCTTTTAATATGGAATTCCAATAAATGCAATTTTTTTTTATTTGTGGTCTTAAACTTTGCACACATTTGTATTTTCTATAAAAAAAAAATATTTTTTCTTATAAATACTGTAAATTATTCTGTACAAAAGTTTGAAACTATTGTTGTAAGAAACCTACTACTTGCATCTCCACAGCACGCACATACATACACATACACACACACAAAAAAAAAAAAAAAAAAAAAAAAAAAAAAAAAAAAAAAAAAAAAAAAAGGCAAATCTAAAGTTTATTTCAGTAATAATTATGTGCATTAGATCAAACAATAAAGGAAACCTTGATATGAAAACTGAATTCAAAATTGCTATTTTGTATGGATTATATAAGCAAATTATCTTATTGTAGTATTGCAGGATAACAACAATCAACAAAACTAATTTTAAAGCTTACATTATAAATGACATCAATTTTGGGATGTAAGTTGTACATCTGCAACTCAGTGATACAAAGGGTTAAAAGACAAAATATAAAATTGAAACATATGAAGTTTTGAATATAACAGATATACAAGGATAAACATTAGAAAAAATAACACATACTTTCAAGATTGGCAAAGCTGTCATCCCATGCTTTAATCTGTTCCAACTGAGAAACTGTGGGCCTATTGCCCACTTCATTAGATTGTGGATCATCTGGTGGGAAAACTTCCATTGCACTGTCACATTGATATACTGGTAGAATACTAAATAAAAGAATAGTTATAAATGAATACCTTACTAAATAAGATGATATTGTACCATCTGAAAACTAAAATATAAAACATTAGTTTTGCCACTGGAATAGATTGAAAACTAAAATTTATCAGATTACCACCTTAGTAAATAATCTATGGAAGAAATAAACTGAAATATAGGATCTTATATTTACTTAACATATTTAAAAATTATATAAACATACAAAATTTATCTCAATGTTTTTGAAAATATAAAAATGTTTTGAGATGAAGTTTTACAAGAGAATAGAGACCATAAAATGAAAATGATGTTGAAATTATTTAAAAGAAGTGTTTAACATGCTAAAATAACTTTCCTTGACCAATGTCATGGGAATTTGTTATCATCAAATTAAACTTTATCAAAAGTTTTGTATTAGATTGTATTACAGAAATGTTACTTTTACAAGTATGAAAAATTTTAACACTTAATAATTTTTAAATCTTGCCTAGTCATAATTTTTTTAAAAAGTAAAATAATAATAATAATAATTCATTACATTATTGTATCTTTAAGTATGTACATTATTAAAACTTTCATGAAATCTATATTTGTCCATATCATTTTATATTTTGACTATAATTCAAACTAAAAAATTTTGAATCTTTTTCTTTTTTAATGAATTTTCTAAAGCATGATTAAGATGAAAGTAAATGCAAGAACACACATAAGCATTTATTATTACTGAATAATTTTTTCTTTCATCATAAAATATCCCAAGATGCATTGCAAAATGATATGCTATGTTGAAATAAATATCTAAAACTTTGGAGATAATTGTCAATTTTTTATTTGCCAATAACATCATTATCATTTTTATTTTCCAACTAGGAAATCCAAATTTACTTTCTACTGACTGGAAAGAGAAAAGATTGCAAAATCATAGTCATATAATGCATTTGTCTGGGGTTTGATTTGGTTGTTTGTTCTCAGACAATTATTATTGGGAAGGGTTAATTCACTGAATGACGGGATGTGTATAACTTATTGCCAGTCTAACAAATATTTATTTAAAACAATACATTTTTCCCTCCATACTTATTTCAATTATCCTGTTTTCATATAGTGCTGTACAGTATCAAACTGATGTAGTCATGATAACTGATGATATGGTATCAATGAACATATTCCTATATAAATATGGCAAGACTGACTTAAAGGGGAGAACAAGTAAGGCATGGTGAAAGGAGATCATAGTATTTTTTGCTAGGCATGCTCTTTCTCTGTTTTATTTACTTTTAATTCTCTGTTTCTGTTATTAATAAATGTAATTTAGAGAGGAACTGAAAGTTTTTGAATATTTACTGTTTATCTGCTGTAAACAGGTAAGTAATTTTCAGTAAAAGATGTAATTTTTCATCAGCCAATAAATATATCAGGATTCCCACTCTTTTTCCAGGACGAAAAATAAGGGCTTTTTAAATATTAAAGTAATTTTTTATGAAAACCTATTTAAAACACACAAGACAATAGCATAAACCAAATTTTCTGGGAAACACACCTTAATGATTAACAACCAGACAGGACATGTTCAATAAATATTTATACTTTAAAATTAAATTTTAAAAAATGTTTGAAAATGAATATACAATAAATATTTTACATAAACTAATTCTAAGAAAAGTACATTATCGTTTAATGGTATCTCATTCTATAACTAAATCTCCCTTTCTAGCAATGTCAGATTCTTTCTTATAAATCAGGTATTTTGTTTTGTGCTGATCACTTGAAGGTGCTAGCCATTCCTTGTACTTGTCAAAAACCTACTCAGGCATTGTACAATCAAACTGTTTGTAAATGTGATGCATTACAGAAATTTCTAGATAGTAAACACATGATTAATTTCCATTTATGGATAAAAAAATATTTAAACATCTACTTTAAACTGGCCAAGGACATAAACACATATGTTTATCCTGTTCCATAGAATAAAAAATGGAGACAATCACTTTAGATCCTGTTTGTACCCTTTGATCTCTTGCTTTTCTATTCAAGAGTTGTCATATTTTGGCAATATATTCCTGCGCTAGTGCCAAATTATTGCTAAATTAGCAGCTCTATCACTATTATGCTGTGCTCTTAAATCAGCCATCATCAGAAATAAGAGCTTTTAATAAGGGCTCTTATTTTTTAAATAAAAAATATGTACTTTTAAAGACCTGTAGGAATCCTGTATATTAAAACGATTTAAAATTGGCTTTTAAATGGTTTTATTTAAATCTAAAGGAAGCAATATAATATTTTTTAGTTAAGTTAAAGATAGAAGAATCTATTCAAATGGTATTACATAGCAATGCATATAAAACTCAAACAATTTCATATTGCTACTTCTCTTAAAAAGTATTAGAAATGTTTAAATTGATAATATTAAGGAAAAACATTGGTATAGAATAAATATTTGACACAGTGTTTATATTAATTAAAAAAAGAAAAAGGGGGGCGGGGAAAGGAGAGGATAAAACTGATTTCCATATAACATTAAATAAAAAAAATTTCTACTTTAAAAAAATAAACAATCTTTGAAATGTTCCCCCTAATCATTTTACAATTATTCCTGCATGGATAACTAAAATACAAATATTAGGTATATTTATAATGAGTATATATATATACATGCAACACTGCATTGTATATTTAAATTTTATGTAATATACTATAGCATTAATTTATTTATTTTTCCTTTTAATTGACCTTTTTGGTTAAATTAATTTTATAGTGCTTTCAATAGTTTAAGGCTCATAATGGTATTTAATGCCATAAAAATGAGAGCTGTGTTTACATAAATTATTGTTTTATTTGAATTTACTTTTAAATTTAAAAAATGGGAGAAGAGGAATATTTTGATAAATTTATCTGCATGTAATTTTCTGTCACATAGGTCTATACTATAGATGAGGAGTGTGCAGCCTCTGTGTGTTTCGTACGCATCCTTCCTAAAAGCTAGTTCTTGTATTAATATTTAATTATATTGATCAGAGGTTCCTAACCTATTCTGAACCACTGCTCCCTTTACAAGAAAGAAAGAAAAACACTTGAATGCCTCTTCTTCCATAGTAGCTAATCATACTGAATATTAAAATATTGTAGCATATTATCTGTATTTATTTTATCTATCTATCAAGAATCACAAAGCAGAAATTAATTTTAATGGTCATCAAATATTGTAAAAAGTTTATTATAGAACTTAAAATTAAGCATAAAATAAATAAGTTGTTTTGAAGCTATCGAGAGCCATTGTTTTATGTAAAAAGTTTAACTCCCTATGTCATAGAACAGAAATTGTTTACTTTAATACCTGTAAAAATAAAAGCTAATGTTTTCAAATATACCCATTTTATTTATTCCTGTTTTCATTGAAAAGAACTAAAAATTAAAAATACAACACAGCACACACTAAAATATACAACATAGGTTCAGCAATCAAAATCACTGCTGTCAGTCTAAGTATATATGCTTATAATTTCAATAATGAGTAAAAATAAATAATTTTTCTTTGAATGATCTTTATGAATAATTAGGAAATGTCAATGAACAAACACAAAATCAAAGAAAAACTAGGGAGATATGCGAGTTTGAGGTCAAAATGGCTGCTCATAATCTTTCTAGTTGTAAGCTCATTTTAGTAGATGTAAACAAAATAGTCTATACAAATCAAATTTTTGTCTTTTGAAAAAAGAAGGCTTACACTTTTTAATTCCCACAGATAAAATACACTAAATAATTTTATTGCAACAAGAGAAAATTTAAAAAATAAAAAAAGGTATATTTCTGGAAAGATAGCGCCAAAGATAAAGCATATAACAATGTTTCTGCCCATAAGAATATAATCCATAAAGATGACTTGCAACATCACTTGCATTGTTTTATATAATTGAAGGACGATAGAGAAAAGGGCCAAAATGAACATAGTATATACCTCCACCCCAAATTGTATGTGCCACAACTTTTCAGCAACATTACTTATTATTCCATTTATAAGTTAAATAAAATTATTTAAAAGAAAATTTTTTAAGAACCTCAAATATAGTAACTAATTACTTCCAAAAAAAGAGTAATGAGGAAAAACAGAAAAATCCTCAAGTGGAAGTTGATTTTATTGCAATATTTGTCATCTAAAACTGTATAATGGAATTATTTATCATGATAATACCAAAGAATAACACAGATTAACATACTTATAATAATAAACAATGTTTCTTTGAAAATACACACTTAACATAATTTAAATTACTTTTTAATTTTTATAAAACAAAATTTTTGATAAATAAATCATAATACTAATAAATATAAAATTCTTACAGTATAGGCTTTGGAATATCTCTTTAAAAAAATTTTGTTATTGCTTTTCATTGATAAATCCATCATAACATCATGCTCTTTATTCTGAAAAAAAAAGTAATTAGAATTATTAATAATTATAATTTTAAACCTCATAATTTACATTTGATGAACACATTTTAATAAAAATAAAATCACACTTTGTGTCACTGGTTCTCAAACTTTTAATGCTTTGTGCCTTTGTAAGGCTAAAAATATACAGCACAGCTACCATTTAAATATGCAGAAAATGAAGAAGAAACAGTGCAAATTTAACTCTTCTATGATGAGTGTATTATAAATGAGTTGCTAAGATAGATGATATTTCAGCATGGCTTGCTAAAAATGTTGACCTATTATAAATGCTGAGCAACAAATAAACTATTTCATAACTAAAAAGAATATTATTCCATTTAAATTTATAAAAATCAGAAAATGGACTAATGGACATATTGGCTAGTGTTTCCTCCAGACCAAAAAACGGCAGGGTGATCCTGGATAAAAGGGCACTCCATCAGAACAAAAAGGGCAGGGTGCTCCTGAATATGAAGGTACTCTATTGGGACAAAACTGGCATTTTTTAATGGAAAAGATTTTTTTAAATTTTCTCGATTACTATGGGTTTAAAAAAATTTAACTATTATTTTGCAATTGTTTGAAGTTCATTTTATTTTATTAAATATGTATTAAATTTTTGACTTGACCGAGTGAATGGGGATATTTGAAGAAAAAATCGGAAAACAGAGAATCGAGGTGTGTGGGCTGCATAAAAACATTTTTCCATTCTTTCGTTTAGGGAAGAAATTTGACCTAAGCAATTTGAAAAAGGGAGAAAATGGCCAAAAGGATTGTTCAAAAGCAGTGAAACATGCTTCCTCTATTTTTACGAGGTGGAAAGAAGCATGGCTTTCTGCGATCTCGGCAGATATCCTAGGTAAATTCATGCAAATCAGAAATGGGCAGGGCACATTAAAGAGGACAAAAAGGGGGCAGAGTGCATTGAAGGCTGAAAAAAGGGGCAGGGTATGTGGAAGGCCTAAAAAAGAGAGCAGGGCACAGCGTCCTCCTGAAAATGCCTAAGGGAAACACTAATTGACTTCTCAGTAACTCATAAGATGCTAATCCTTAAAGGGTTCATGGGATGAATGAAAACATGGATGAACATTTCATTATTCTTGTTAATTGCCACAACATCCACTTGAAAACCATAGGTTTATACTACATCTCCTTTTTATCAAACTAAATCATATTTATTTCTCCCAACACCTACTTGAAAACCATAGTTTTATACAACACCTCCTAATTTTTTTTATCAAAATCATATTTACTTCTAAAATACTTCAAAAGGATATGATAGGAACAAGCACTTGCACCTTTAAAATTTTGAAAACATCAGATTTCTAATGCATAGACAGCTACATAATCTTCAATAAACAAAAAAAAAAAAAAAAAAAAAAAAAAAAGTAAGTGACTTGGGAATTTTGTAAGAATAAAAGATAAAAATGTTTTTAAAATATCCTTATGAATCGCATTTATATATGGTAGTAAAAGTACCTTCATTTTGCAGGGTAAAAGATTTTCTTGGGCCTGAAACACCTGTTTACAGGAGCAGTGATTTCAACCCTCATTTTTACTAGGATTGTTATCAGAAGATAGATGATCATTCAGTAGTACAATCCCATCATTCATGTACTGTGTCTTTATGATATAAAGTGTAACATTTGAGTTTCTTTACACTATTTTTATTGAATCCCATGAAAAACTCATTAAATTATAATGAAAATTTTAAGTATTTTAGTCATTCTGAAACAAACATTTACTAGAAATTTCCCCAAAACATTTATTTTGCTGTGTAATGTTATGTATTGCAGCAAATTTTGGTGTATACCTTTTATTTTATACATGTAAAAATTTCAAATTATAATTGTGTCTTTTTGATTAAATTATTTATTAATAATGAAATCATTCTTTAAGTTAAACATCTTTAGAAGTTTTTATTTAAGTCTGCAATATAAAATTATTCAAAACATACAGTAAAAATTTAGGTTTTATTTAATTTTTTTTCAATTTTTGACTGTTTTTTAATTTTTATTTACTTTGCAAAAGCCAAATATTATTTAATAGAGAATGTGAGCAAAAATTTAAATATAAATTGGATGAAAATGTTTTGAATTCTAAGAATGATTACGGGAGACACAGTACCTTTCAAGCTGGAGCATTATTTATATTATAACCTATTTTTTAATCAATATAAAATAAAAGTTCTAACCTATTTAGAATAACATTTTTCCTAGATCATTTATAAGAGTCTACAAAAATCTAACTTTATAAAAAATTAATCAATTTTGTCATGTAAAGAAATAAATTTAAATATATATATATACACACACACACACACACACACACCAAATGTAAAAAATAGAAACTCACCCATAAAATAACTTTTGAAATATGTAAATAAGAAAATAATTTCACTTATTATATAGAAGCTAATTATAATTCCCATTTTGAGAACCCTTATTAATATTAGCAATATATTTTATTTTACAACATGATAAATGTTATTTTTTTTTAGGTTTTCAATTTCTAAACAATTTTTAAATTTTGATTTTTGTTTACAGAATAAAAAATATAATTTGCTTCAATTTGACATGAAAATATTGTTTCTAATATATATATTTCAAAAGTTATCTTGTGGGTCACTAAATTTCATTGTTTTCATTTTGTTATTTTAATAAACATCCAACTTGAAATGCAATAAAAACTAAATAATTTTTTAAGTTAAGGTATTTTTAAATTATTTGTAAAATTTTTATTCTCAAAAAAGAACTTTTTATTTTATGATAAATGAAATAAAGACTTATTAAAGCAGATTTTAGGAATTGAAAGATACTATATTAAGATTAGAAAGAAAAGAATATACATGCTATTAAATTAAATTTATTTTTTCTAAAATTTTTTAATTTCCTTTATTGGTTTAAAATAACTTACTATATATTATTATTCAAAAGGGAAATACATCTGATACTTTTAATGAATATAGTTTACACAAAATTAAATATTGCAATATTACAAAATAAATGCAAGATTTATATTACTTTGACTCCCCCCCCCTCTAGCTAAAAACGAAATCAAATCAGTGTTTATTATTTACAACCTATTACACAAATGATATACTTTAAATAATTGTTTAAACAAATTTGGTGATGTCAAAGTAATTTGTTTTAAGCGAATTGCTGATCAATTTTTTCTTTTTTTTTTTTCCTCTTATACAATCAACTTCTGACAATTATAACAAACATTTTAAAACAGGAAGTTATAACCTTATCTAGAACACTTTAATTAATTTTAAAATATGTAAACATTAAGTTTGTATATGCTATGATATAACTGTATTAACTAAATACCAAATGTCTTTCCTTACATCAACATTCTATATCATTTATAATAGATTACGACTAGTCTTGCATTCAAAGAAATTTGTAGGGAGATCATACGGGGGAGCAGTGAAGTTGGCCTATTTTAATTCGGTATACACATAACAAATGTAAAGGATCATGGGAAAAGAGGATAAAAGATTATAATTACCATGGTCAAAAGGTGGAATTTTTTTACCTCAAAAATTTTTTTTTTCTTAATAGTGATAAGTTTTGAAACGGGGGTATGATTCACAGATTTACCCTGAATTGCCTGCTTTTATGCACATGCAAATGGGGCTAATACACAAAATACAGAATGAGGTTCATCACTCAATAACTTTTTTGAAACATCTGGCAATATAGTAAGGTATCCACTAAAATTTCACCCTTTTTTTGTGCTTGAAGTTTTCATGTTAACATATTGTGGGCCATTATGAAATGAGAAAAAGTAGATGAGTTTTATATTGGAGGGGATTGTTATACTTTTAAATTTATGGTTTGCAGATCTATCTGCAATATTTTCTGCAGTAGATTTTGCTGTTAATTCTAACTTAACAAAAGAATGTCCATCAGTATCATTTTGACTCCAAGATATGTATATGTTGTAAAACCCATATATATATATATATATATATATATATATATATATATATGTATGTGTGTATTATATATATATAAACATACATATATATATGTATTTATATATATGTGTGTGTGTGTGTGTGTGTGCATAGTGGGATTTTTGTTAGGATAGCAGAGAAAAGCAGAAAAAAAAAAACAGACAAATTTTGGAAAAATAATAAAAGTTAAACTTTTATTACATATTTTCTCTTTATATTGCAGATGCAGCTTTAATAAAAATCTTTAAAGAGGCTTAATGTAAAGAAAAAAATCCAATATATTTTGAAATTCAATCATAAAAGCACAAAATTTCGAAAAAAAAATAAAAATCTTCAATAAAACAAAAGATATGTTTCATTAAGAACAAATTGCTGCATTATTTAATATATTTGTCTACACTGTAAAGCAAAATAAATGTTTTTCAAAAGTTTCTAGTGAACGTTCTCTAATATCAGAATGAATTAGAGAAAATTTTGATTTTTTTTTCCTATATCAGCACAAGGACGAGATTCAAAATGTGTAAAAAGTCTCAAAATTTCAGTATAATGCCACAAAATGAAATAATTTCTCAATATTTGGAAACTGTAGCAGAAAAGTATGATTTTGGGATTGGTGATTCCTATTTACTATCTATTTAATGAAATAAAATTTTATTAAATATAAAGTAAATAGAATTTTTATCATGCTTTTCCTGAAATGTTAGATAACCAGAAAATTGCAGTTTCAATGATTGAACATTCACAGAGCAAGTTAAAATATTGTGTATTTATTCCAAAAAGATTCTTTCACAGTTGTAAGGTACTATGCATTTTTGGCAGAACAGTTTTTACCCCCCTAGCAAATATTTGCCAACCCTGTATATATATTCCATGATTATATAGTATAAATGCATATATGTAGACAAGTACTGGGATAGTAGGTGTGTAGAGAGTGCACACATACAGACAGCAAATACAATAACATTAAAATATGTTGACTAAACTTTTTATGAAAAATAAATTATACAGAAAATATTTAGCAGGTAAATGTTTGTTTTTTCTTGCTGACTTTTTGTGCTACAAAGTAATCACTGCCTGGGCCTTTGCTTAGATGTTTGATTTTCCTTATTTAAAGAAAATTTTCAATCAAATGGATGGGCCAATATGAAATAAAAGATATTTTTACTAGTCACTATTTATTAATAATTAGTTGTTAGAACATGTAATCTTGAAGGATCCAATAATTGATCACAATACGTCATCTATAAATATAAAAATGGAAGGTCATTTTCTACTACACAGCATGAAATTAACCTAAAGTGTTCAGAGTTTGATAAATTTAATCTTCAAAATTCAAAAGTGCATTTTGTTTTTGTTGCAAGTTATTTGCTTTACAGATAAAGAATCTAACAGATTATAAGCAATTTTTAAATTGATGCTGCACTTATTACAGCATAAAACAAGTGAGAAACGCACACAAAAAAGTAGACGTACAATTGACAAAAATGAACACCAATATTTTGAATGTAGTAGTTAATGGGAAGATGATAGCAAGTCATTGTTTAAAGTATTATTTTAAATGTTCAGTGCTCATTTGGGCAGTGTTTAGTTCTGACAGGTACAACTAATACATTATATGAAATATATTACACTTATGACTAGATATGATGACAAAATTTGATCCTATTCTTTTACAGAACATCATTAACATACCAAAATCCCCTTTAAAATATCATATACCTTATTACTTAGATCATTCATTTAAAAAACTAATGATATCTATTGGAGACATTTATTCTTTTGATTTTAGAAGATTCAAGAATTACTTCTTTGGTTTACACAAAACATAATATTTTTTTGTTACTGGGCTAATTTATGAATCTACTAGGTATCCATATTAATAAAGGATGGATAACTATCTTGGAATCAGACAGCTAATAGTCTAGATCCGGCTGTGTATGTATGCATGTATAAATATATACATATACATTTATGCATGTATTTAACAGTCCTCTTCCTTGGCAGTACCAAGGTTCTGGGTGTTTTAGCATTAATGACAGATGAACAAAAGGAGGAAGTGCTATGGGAGAAGTGCTCTTCACAGGAGTTAAAAAAAGTTTCTTTGTTTATTTTAAATGTACAATTACATAAATAATAAGTTTTATAATTTTTAAACATTGAAATAACTGACTACCTTGTTAGAAATACAATGCAAATACATCACTGTTAGTAATGCTACTTTTTTACTCATAAAAATTAAGGATGAAAGAAAACTAATCATCTTAACTACGGTGTCAGTGATTAATATTTAAACTAGATAAAAAATAATAATACTATAAGATATTTCTATTTTGTTGCATTTAAAAATATTTTATGAAAGAAATTTTACATATACTTTATTTTTCATAAATTTCCTCCACTTAAACAAATAACAGACATGATAATGTTAAAAATGTATCTAAATATAATATTAATTTTATTTATAAATTATTGAATGTAATAACATTTTTAATCAAGAGAAATATTTTTGCAGTGCAATCAATGCCTAATACAAAGAATTTTAAAAAATAATAAATGATATAAACATTCCAAAAATGTCTCAACACTATATAAATATAATGCCACTGCTATTTTTATTTTGTAATATACACACTATTCAGAGTCACATGATACTACTCAATTTTAAGTTATAAAAAAACTATATTTTGCTACAATGTACAAATAACAAAAGAAAAAAAATTATGAAGGAAAGCAATATAAATAAACTTTATAACTTGTTTTAGTTCACTATTTAAATAATGACAAATGACATTTTCAAACTGTAGTATAAATAATATAAAACATACATGTGTATTTACAATTAAAAACATATTAGATACTTATGCTAGATAAATCTACAATAATAATAATAGGCATAGAGGTATTCAAACGTGTAATACAAGACAAAGACAAGTTATTATTTTTAAGTAATTTCAAAGCATTATTTTGGATTTTGCTTTTTTAAATTTGTGGACAGATATCTTTACAAAGTCAATGAATATTTTTATAACCACTTGTTTTATCAACCTACTTCAGAAAAAATATTTTCTTTAAAAATCTGTAGCGTGATACTAAAGACAATTGTTTTCTTTACATAAACAATTAAACAGCCTATCTTAATAGAGAAGGCCCTAATTTGTGTGTTTTACATATTTTAGTGAATGTAAATTTCATAGTTTCATGGAACAAAAATTTATGAGTGTGTATGTATATATATGTATACATGTATACATGTATGTATGTATGTATGTGTGTATATATATATATATATATATATACTGTCATAGTGAATATATAATCCAAATAAATTTTGCTATCACACACATCTCACGTATCAAAACACTCATACTGGGATAGTATTTTAATGCTATTATTGAACCATCATATTTAACTGTAATGTATTAAATAAAAAAGAGAATACAGCAGGTTTTAAAATAATTTGTTTCCTTTTCAACATTCCATTTCCTATTATTTCAATCTTTATAATGGGTTATGCTTAAAACTGACACAAATAATTTTACATGTTAAAAAGAAAAACAACAGCTTTCTTAAAGTCTAGACTATCGAAGAATCAAATTTAAATATATATGGTATATGTTACAATTATACATAACATTTTCTAATACCTTTTTACCATAAATTTTTACCATAAAACCTTAACTTTATAAAAGAAAATAGAAATCTCACTGACCAAAGCTCATATTATGAGAATTTGCAAGTCTATAACAAAGCAAAAATTTCCTTGTTTGTCAATACTTTAAAATATATTAGCATTTAAAATGATCTCATGTTATGCAGTTAAAAATAATAAATGTAAAAAAAAATAAAAGAAAATGTGATGAGAGAGCATGAACATCTAGCAAGCTCTTCAAAAGCATGCTTTTTATAATGATAATTTAAACATTCTTAAGTAATCTAATAAATCACAGAAATGGTATTTGGTTAATAAATTGAAGTGAATCAACTTCGAAGAATTATTTAAGAAAACAAACTTATTTTAACAGAATATTTTAGCTATTATGAGCCAAGATGCAATGAAACATGTTTGCCTAACTGAACTATGAAAGGATATGCCTTTACATCTAATAATTTTTTGAGAAATTTATATCTAAACATTACTTTAAGAGTAGTTAAACTTCTTATTGTTAAACTCATACAGATTCAGTTAATGTCGCTCTTGTTGATAAAAGCATAGGTATAGGAATTGTAAATTAGAATTTCAGAGTTCCAATACACTTACATTTAATCTTTTCCTTTAAACTACAATTTTATTATCTTGTACTAAATTTTTCGAAGGGTGCAATTTAGTGGGTTTACTGGGATTATGAAGACAAGTCCTACACATTTTTTGTTTCAGACCTTGAGAGTCAAAGGGTTGATAGTTTTTTACAAAAGGATAATTGCTGGTTTTCCATTGTAATTATTTTCTTTAACTCTTCTGTCATTTAATTGTTTCAAATTAGTTATATTGCTTTGCTTAGCAGATATATATATATATATATATATATATATATATATATATATATATATATATATATATATATATATATATATACTGCTGCAAGAGGTCCATGATGAACACTAATTGATACTATAAATAAGATATATATAAGAGCTAAAAGTTATCCTTAAACTTTAACTAAAACTCCTAATTATGCCAACACCTAGATAAATTAGAAAGCCTAGATTTTAACAACAAATTTACAAATATTTGATATAGATTTTCAAAGCCAGTTTAAATTATTTCTACCATGAAAGACTAAAAAATAAAATTTTTATAATATTGCAGTCATACAAAAAATGAATTAATTCTTTTAATTTACTTTCAATCCTATGTATATATAATCTTTAATACACATTCATACACCTTAATGACAAAATTGCCCTTATATTCCAAATTAAATTGTATTGTACTTTAATATTTGGTAAACAAAACAGAAGTTAAATAAAATTTATGTGTAATTCTAATTAACTTTTACTTCTTTACCACCTTTGATTTTTTTTCATCCATTTTAATATATTCTTTATTCTAGTAGTAATAAACTTTTTTAGCATGTGTACCTATAACTTATTGTTTGCATAAATGGAGGACATAATAGTTTATGACTATCAAAGAATTAAGAATTATTAAAGCAATTTAAATTTAAACACTTGTAATACAATAAATAACATTTTTCAAGAAAGGAAGAAATAAAAAGCATTAACCAAAAACAAATTATAATTGATACACAAAATCAACTCTTTACTTTGTTTTAATTTTCTTATTACAAACTATAAAATTTTCTTCCAGAAAATCAAAAGTAGTGTAAAATAATACAGAAGATGAAAATAAATACCTATACATATCAAGGAAATATATACCTATACATATCAAAGAAACTTTATCTTTGATGTAGAACTCTGAATATTTTATATATTACTCTAAATATTGCTTATTTTGAGACTATTTCATTAATGAATTTGAAATTGAACTTACAAAAGCAATGTTGTTAGGTTATGCTAAGAATACTTTCAACAAGTAGCTCACATACCTCCTTTGGTAAATAAGCCATTACATAAAAATTTATCAAAATATGTATAACATTATTCATCAGTTAAGATATTTATAAAATTAAAACAACAGAATGCATACTTTTTTTAATTAATCAGTGTTTGTAAACTTAAATAATCATTATTTCTTTACAACACTTCTTTATATTTTAGTAGTGTTTCAAACAACATACTAATTATTTTGGTAAAAGTTAAAAATGTATAATAACACAACTTATTTATATAAACAAAGAATGCAAATATCTTCTTCCCTTACTAATAATTTAATTTTTTACGATTAAAAGGTGCTATTACAACCAACAAAATTAGTTGAGTTCCATTTTAAAATGGAAAATATGCCACATAGAAACTACACCACCACTTAAGTGAAAACCTAAAGTTATGCTTTTATATGAAAAGTAACTATATAAAAACTATTCAAAGGAGACTGATAATAAAACTGAGCATAAAATAATAATAATACAACCAATAAATCAACCAACCAATCAACCAATTTCTATCTGCAAGCTGCATTGTATTATACTTAAGAAAGTAATACAGATACATATACAGCAAACTAAGTAATAATAGTAGTAATCTGTTAAAAAGAAAAGAAAAATATTCTTCACATCAATGGAGTAACGGATAAAGTAATTCTAAAAGTAAAAGGGCACGCGGTCAGTAGTATGTATTCCCTCAAATAACAATACAGGATTGATGAGTATTCTATTAAAAATTATAGACAAAAAGTTACACTGGAGAAATAAAGAAATAAAAATGTATCGATCTACTAATAAAAGTGTCCCATTATCACTGTTTATAAACAGTGTGGTTTTAGAACGAAGATTGGCATAAATATTTATTGTGAGGGCCAATTTATTTCGACTGCCCAATTCTTTCTAATACGCACACGCACATAAAACTCCTAAAAATAAACAATTAAAATACGATAAGTTCTTAATTTCAAATCATACTTGATTATTATAACTATATAAATGATGTTACATACATGGCTTAAAATACGATGAATAGATATAAACAAAAGTGACAACTACATTTTTTTTTCAAACAAGGGCAGATAGCCATACTGTTGGAGTTTTGTTTACTATTGCTACATTTGCTTAAATTATGCATATATAGCCTATAAAAACAATTTGTAGTGAATAAGTTGCATACACAAGATCATAGATGAAGAAGAAGCAGCAGGAGAAATTAAAAAAAACCTCAAAAACTTACTTTAAAATATTTCATGTGTGCCGAATGATATTATCCAAAGAAAACAAACCAATCTTTAAGAAGTTTCTAAACATCCTTGTACAGTAATAATATATCAGAAAAACGTAACAACAATTTCAATTTCACACTGATATCACATATTTCAATATTTGTTTTGAAAATCTTGGTTAGATGAAAAATTAAATCTTTCAATTTAAACTCTAATTGCACCAACTTACTCACCGATTCTTAATTTATCACAAAAATTGCAAGTTTCTGCTGCAATAATGTATGTCATCAATTTGGTGGCATTTATTTGAACTTGGATAATACTACAATATTTTTCACTTTCATGAAGCATGAATATACAAACATTATTCCGCTTTATCCGTCGCCATTTCGATGTCACTTAGGATCAGTCTCCTATCCGACATGAATTACTACTAGCCCCATCTATTATTCTTCAGCTCTCTGAAAATAACTAATCTCGACTAAATAATGGCAGGCGTAGGACATGGATTCTGGTATTACTATGAGAAGGAATTTTCATGTTATGTTATTGCAATTATAATTGTACTTTAGCAACACTAAATAGTTGGAATAATGTTTAAAGTACTAAAGAAACAGTATTTATAAATAATGGGGAACTTAAACATATTGTTGACTAAGTGAATAATCATGCGTGTAAAATATTTTTCCTTAATTTTCTTAATCTGGAGAGCTTAAGCATCAAATCCCAAGAAAAATGTTTTTTTATTGGATATTATTTAAATAATTATCTCCTTGAAATTTCTACATATCTTTCTATTCGAAGAATAAAATGTACTTATATGATGATATGCATCAGCATCAGGTAATAGTTAAAAATGGAAGTAGAGAAAATCAGGATACCCATCTGAATTTGAGTAACTATTCAGATTCTCCAGATTTCTACAGGTTTCAAAAATCAGACAACTCTGTAAAATTCTATATTTTTTCAAAATATGTGGTTGTTAGTAGCCAGTATAAGTTACTTTAGATAAATCCCTATACTTTTCCTAAGTCTTGTCACTTATTTCTATCAAATACATCAGGAAATATTTCGTGCTTAATGATATTCATTCTCATTTATAAAGCACAGTAACTTGCAAAAGAAATTAAGAGTCCACGTTTTTCTTTAAATCTGTGCTTTTCAAATCATTTATGTTTCTACGTTCTTACAACCAATAACATAATAGCAAATTTCTATGTTTTACTCGAAGAAATAATAAACCTAAGTTTATTAAAATTCTGATGTCATTTCCATGGGGTTGAAAAAATTTATAACTTTAAGGGAGCTCCAGATATCAAATTAACATTCTAAACACCAAAATTTTGATTTATTTCTAAAGTGATACACCAATTGTAGATTTGATCAAAAGTACTTCATGTTGATCAAATTCATTTACATTTAAATTCTCTATTGAAGAGAAAAAAATACGAGGATTTTCAATAAAAACTGAACTAGTGTTGGCATTTTGGTATTAATAATAATAGAAATATGTTTAACGGGCCATATTAAAGCTATGGTATTTTCTGTTTGCAGGAGAAGTGAAAAGAGAATTTGCATCTCTACAAATATTAGTCATCTACGACATCTGTATTTCCATCTTCATAGGTAACCGATGCTAACAGAAATTGTCCTTTTTGAAATTTTCAGAGGCCCTCAAAGAAGACTTCATAGATTTTATAATTTGGCATGTTCAACAGATTTTTCTTTGTCATTTACAATTAGAGTTGTAAGCAGTGGAAAAAATCCGGTTTAAACCAGGGAAAAACCGGGTTTTTTGGGAAGGGAATTTTGAAAATTTCCAAAACATGGGAATTTTGAAGTATTTTGTTTACTTTTTATCCTAATAGCACAAGACAATTTTTACATGTTTTGCAATGTTTAGCATGAAAGTATGAGTATATTTTTCCTTTGAGAAATATCCAACATTTTTATTATTACATAAATATTAGGCAATAATCTGTAGTGTCACAAAACCCATAAATCATTTTTCTTGGATATAACACACACACACACACACACACACACACACACACACACACATATATATATATATATAGTGTGTGTGTGTGTGTGTGTTTAGGAATTAGACACAAAATGCAACAGTGTCATTTGATTACTCCTTTAAATGATATAAGCATTACAAAATATAATAAACTGTTATTTTAAATTTAAAGATATTTATTTTTATATTGTAAAAGGAGGGGGGAAATTTAATATAAAGCAATTTACATAATAAATAATGATCCAAAATAATGTCTATAATTATTATATTAGCAATTAAAATGGAAGCAACCAGTTATGTGTTTAATAAGACTAACAGGGTCATTAATTACATAAGTACTACTATAAAATCATTTAAATGTTCATTACTATTATTTCTTGTATATATATATATATATATATATATATATATATATATATATATATATATATATATATGCTATATATAGATATATATATACTGCTTAAAGTAAAAAAAACCTCTTAGAAATAATATGCTAGTTCTTAAATAGCCATTGTTGAAAAAATAGATGTAAACATTGATAAAATGATTTCTTCCCAAAGTTCCCAAAATTCCGGGTTTATTCCCCAAAATTCCCGGGTTTATTTCTACCTCTTCAAAATTCCGGGTTTTTTACATCTCTATTTACAATACCAAAGTTTCTATATCAGGTCAGAACTTTATTGTCGGACAATTTTGTATAGTAAGGGGATACATAAACTAAACTACTCGGCTCAAGTACTACAGGTTCTACTCACGACCAGGTCACTTCTTTTTCCTGAGTCTATCTCTGTTGTTTTCTTACTCACCGAACCTTTTGAACTGATATGGACGCTACCTCGTAGAAATGTACTGCACTGAAATCCTACATTTTTCAGCCAACCTGACAAACATGGTGTCCGCGACATGCACTGTGAAATCATTTACAAACACTAAAATAGTGAAAGAAAACATGAAATAAAAATACAGTAAATGGATAAAAAAAAGTTCTTAATTTGAAGCAGTTTTTAAGCGTCATTGGGAAAAGCCACATATTTAAAAAAAATCAGCAGCTTTTGAAGCCATATTTGGTTTAAGGTGTATGCCGATTTTCTCGACATCATATCAACATTTCGGCTTAGAATTGAACATTTTATAAGATCCATGAAACCTGGTTCTTCTTAGCTTATGACCTGTTCCAAACTAGGTGTTTTGAATTACTACCAAATTACTCACTCGATATTTTCTCGCTTCTTTCTGTCTTTTGTTGTAGCTTCGTTTATTTTCTTCTTGTATTCGGAGGATGTTTCTGTAAGCCTTCTCGCATTCTTGCTCTCAGTTTTGGGATTATTAAAATTTGTCGATCTTTATTCTTAATCATTACACAAGTAAGGTGCTCAAAAGATGACCACATAGTCTTTCAGCTTATAGTATGATTTATTCCTCTCTGGACAACAAGAACGTGTTTAAATCACTTTTCGGCCATCTATCGCTAATTTCGATAGAACGGGGGATTAATATTCTACTGATTTGCTTCACTAGTCCATTTTCATGATGAATGTCCCTTGTGATGGAGGTATGTTCTATATTCTCCTTTCTGTAAAATTTTTTTTAATTCGTCGAAAGAATATTATCCCACTATCAATAATAATTATGGACGCTGATAGAGATTTCCAAACGTCGTTTGTAACTTCTTAAGCTTGGGTAAAACTTCTTGTGTAGATATGGACCTAACAGGATATAATCACACAAATTTCGCAAAAGTGCTCGCAAAAGTGATTTGTTGGGAACATTGTTCAAAACTAATATTAGATCTTTCTTCGCACATGAATATATCGCAGACGTGCCGCAAATCTAAAGCTGTAGGGTCTTCTACGGTGTGAACTATTGAAAATGGGTAGTTATTTTGCTACTACTTCGTTTTTGGTGTTGAGTTGTTTATGTTTCAACCGAGGGATGTTATCGTCCTTAGGCTTTTCTTTTCCCTCGTTCGTTCCCCGAAGTTTGTGGCTGACGTGGAAGAGCAGTAACTCCAACTTTCTTTTCTAGAGTGCCTTTCTTTCTAAATTCTGCTGTTGGCGGAAAAGTGGGCAAGTGATTATACGTCTATGGTGAGGTCATCCACTAGAGTAGCATTCACAGAAATTTTACGACTTTTCTTGTCAATACGTAATCGAAAGTTGTAACATCTGTTTCCTTACTCCCTCCAAAACATGACATGCAAAATATTGTTTCTTTAGTCGGCTTTAGTGGAAATAAGCACTTTTTCAAGCAATTAATTTCAGCCCCTGAATCACACAGGCAGTTTATTACTTGACCGTCAATGCAAATATTTACGAACTGAAGGATAATCATGGCATTTATGCGTCTAGGCTCTATGCGGATCTCCGATACTGAAACTTCCTCTGTTGTGTGTTGTAGCAGTTTCGAGCAAAATTGTTGCATTTGCACACCTGATAATTCGAATCTGTTTTCTCTACAACTTCTAAGTGCGTTCTTATACGGTATTTAACGTGACAATTCTCTAGTTTCATAGAGTGGTTGATAATTATTTTCTAGATACTTTGAGTCTAAATACACATCACATTTTTTAACTTAGCTAATAGTTTTGGTAGGAACCATACTTGGCCTTGTCTGGCGGTAATGAGCGCTTTTGTGTTTTTATCCAGTGAATGAAAAATTCTCTCCGCCATAGTTAAACCTCATAGAGATTTGAAATCAGTTACTTTCCTGATCTAACAACAGTTTCTAAAAGAGGCACTTAATAGAGAAGAAAATGGCACTATGACGCAGAACTTAATTTTTGAGCAGAATGGAAATATCTCTAAAACTTCGCTGTGATTGGTTGATATCCTATCAAAAGAAAATATCATAACAACTTATAATCTTAACTTTCTGTTGCATGCATATATTAAAATACTTTAAGCCTTTTCTCCTAGCATATTAATAAATGTTTCACTTTGAAATTATCCCAGAACACTTTTATTCACGAAAGTTTTTTCAAGTGATAGGAAAAAAAAATGAAAATTTTCCGGTATCAATAGAACCAACAGAGATACGGTTTTAACTAATTTAAATAACGTTTCAAGTCTGTTGGAAGATTATTTTAATGAGTTTTCGTTGAATGCATTATTTGGTGATTTATTTGTAGTTGAGTTTTTCAGGCGTTGGAGCTCCAGCTCTTTCTCTAATTGAGCTAATTTAATTTTTTCTGATTTTAACTTTGAATGACTGATTCACAATGAATATCTTTCGCAATAGAGACTATTGAGGTTTGTTATCCTGAAAATGAGTGGTTGCATATATTCACTGATGGTTCTATGTTGGAGGGAACACATGGTGCTGAAAGAGGTATCCATTGTGAGCTTTTCAGTTTTTTACTTACCAATGGGTCCTCTTACCACTGTCTTCGATGGTGAAATTGAAGCTATTGCTGTGACAATTCAACAGCTATCGATTCACTCTTTATCTCTTCTTCTATCGACTCACAGCTATAGTCACTTAAAAGAGCAGTCATATTGTCGGATTCTAAGACTGCGCTTCAAGCTTTTTTGAATAATCAAAATAGTTACAAAAGAATTTTAAAATGTAGGCCTTTGCTTAAGACATTGGCTCACAGAATTTCTTTCGAGTGGATTTTTGCCCATTGTGGAATTTTGGGAAGTGAAAAGGCTGATACACAGAAAAAGGGAGCCTTGATAGATCAACGCAGGAACTTGCCTCTGATATTTCATACAACTAAATTGTTTGTTAATCTAACTCTTAAGAAAATTCTTAAACAGAATATGTTTCAACGTGCGACGAGTAAGAGATGGAGGCTTTTGGGGAAAGAGAGAGCTATTCCCAATTTTCCGAGAAAGGCTGCAGTGGCCCCTTTTACGAGTCAGATTGGACATGACTGTTTACAAGACCGTCTCTACAGAATTGAAGTCGTAGATTCACCGGACTGTGTTTTGTGTAACTCTAGTCATCCAATGACTTTTAGGCATTTAAATAATTGTGTTGTACTTTCTCAGTATGAAGATATTGTTAAAAAAAGATTGGAGAGCCCTTGAACTAATGGCTTAGGTGCTAATTGATCGGCATTTGTAAAATAGAACTATAACTCGGACTGATCAAGGGCTACTAGAGATTTCCACTCACTCATTAAACTGTGTTCTTTTCCCTTTTATTCTTTAAAAGCAGAATTGAGATTTTAGCAAATTAAGGAAATTTAATTTTCCCTAATAGCTTTTTTTTTTTTTTTTTTTTTTTTTTAACTTTATTTTGGCTATAATAACTCCTTTTGAAAAATTTCCTCCCAGATTTCGAGCAATTGTAATTAGATACTCTTTTTTTACAGACATTGAAATCCAGTTTACAAAAAGTAATATAGATATTAAAAGTTACTACTTACGTAACTGTAGATCTTTTAATGTTGATTCTCTCAGATGGCCGTAATTAGTATCCTTAACTTTAACGTACAGCACAGGATAGTTCTTTGTATTCACTCACATTATTCAGTCGATTTAATGTTTAAATTGGAAAGTTTAACACAGGGGGTCGAGCGCTGAAAATTATATACGATATTGATACCATATGTGTCATCGGTTAGTCTATGGATGTCGTTAGACATAAATTCAATGACCGAGGTTGAACTGACGAAACAAACTTTTAATGATAAAAAAACACACTCAAAAACAATTAGACACTTAAAGATAAATGTACTAGATCACGAATATTGTTGGTTAAAAATGTTCTTTGAATGTCGGCACAATTTCACACATGAGACCATGGGGGTGAACATTACTGGTTCTTGTACCGTCGAGTAAGTTTGTTTTATTAGTGGTAAAAATTGAGTAAATTACGTAATGTAATAAATTTATTTGGTATTTTTAAAATTAAGTTTGAAAACTTAAAGATGCTCACATCACCATTCTACCACCCGAAAAAAGTTCCCAGCCAATCAGCATCGTCCCACCGCCCCCCCCTGAGGACGTTATCGCCTCCGTTGAGAGCCAGTGATCTAGACAGTCTAGTTATCATGATAGTTGATGTCTTATTTTAGGAAGGAAAGTGACAATGAAAACATTAGATGAAATCATGCTAATTTATATATATCAAAAATCTCATTTTGATATTTACACCTATAATACATTGCCTACCGTTCCGATGTGTTTGTCTAATTTGAATAACTAACACAACTACAGATGATACACTCAATGAGCTACTACAGAATGAAATAAATGACTGTAGACGATATCAATAAATTCAAACATTTAAATTGGGATGTTTTTTTTTTTTTCGTGGACAGATATATGTTCTCGATTTAATCATTCCTACCTCATGAAAATTATTTCATAATATTTTTTTTCTAGGTCTCAAGATACATTCTCCATGCCAATCAACCGACGACAGCTAAAACGTTTTCGGATTTTCGATTTAGCTTGTTGGTGGTGCGACCGAAGAAAAAATTTTCATAGAAGCAAACTCTTTTCTATTCCAAAGTATATATGTGGACATAGAATAAGTATAAAGGGTTACTAATAACAATGGAGAAGGGTCATGGAGAACTTTAACAGGCATGTGAAGTGTTCCTTGATGATCAATGTCCTCGGAAAATGAGTAGATATTTGTTATTAGATGTTCCAGAGAAATGGCTCGGAATGAGGAATTTGCACATGTGGGGGATTCGAACAACTTAGTGTTTTTCTGATAATTTCAGACTCGTAGATTCCAAAAATGTTCTCAAAAATGTAAAAAACTGGGTCCATCATTTAAAAAATTAATTTTAAAGTTAAGGGAAAATCACGTGACATCAAAATGCTCCGTGATTGGTTGTGATGTCATCGTTCATGTCGACCAATATTTTCTTATTGCTTTTAAGCGCGCACTATTTTCCGATTTTGTTTCTGCAAGTTCCTGAAATTTTCTAGCTATCAAAATTTATTTTTATTTAAACCTGAAGGTTTATTTTATCGATCTAGATAGCTTAGTTATCTCAATTTGTCATAAATGTCTCTTCTACCGGGATTTACCAAAGGACAGTCAGACAACCTCCCGAAAATTAACAGCATGTCAATGTTTTCGTTCGTGGAAAAAAAAACCCCCTGATTTTATGGGAGCAGAAATACGGGGAATTAAAACCCAAAGGTATGTAAAATCAGTTATATATTTCTCCAATTTTATTTAACATGTATTGATATTTTATTCATGCTAATCACAGCTCTTCTATTTGTAGATATAGACAAGTCAAATAAATATACATATATCATATACACACATTTGTAGTAGCATTGCTTTTTATAAATAGAGATGGATGTAATATATTAAAATAAAAATTAGAGAAGGTATTTATTGTGAGACCGGGACCTTTAGCCTTCGTGCCAAAGATCCTTAATAATGTGTACTGTTAAAATAAAAAACGAAAACAATCTACCAAAAAATTATTAAAAATATATAAAAATGTAAGAAAAAAGTTTTAAAATGTTTAAAATTGGCCATACATCACTTTTCGTACGTTAAATTATTTTTATTATTCCATGTGTATTGCTCTTTATCCTCCGTACTGTTTTAGTTTTCTGCTCTCCTGTTGAGGGTGTAGCCTAATATTTAAATCCAAGCATCGTTTTTTCACTTTAACAAGTACTTTATTTTGCTTTTCAACAGTGTGGGCGTGTTGCATGGTGGTTAAGTACGCCTCTTGCTTAGCATCATCGTTCTCCTCGGAAGCACGGTTCTATCCCCGGCGGTACAAAAATTCAAGAACTTAATTTAAATTATTAAAAATTGTTTTTTATGTTTATGTATTATTCTTTAGGCCTTTTTTGGATTTTTAATGCAATTTAATTATCTTTAAAACATTTTTTTTTTATTTTTTCAAAATTTTCAATTTTTTTGATTTTGATCATTTTAATTCATTATTATTTTTTTTTTATTTTGTACGGATGTCACTGGCCACAAAAATATTTTATGTTTTTCTATCCCTAAACTCTCTACTCTCAAGTTATTGTGCTATGAACTCACGAATCCACCCTTCTATTTCTTTGCTCTTTTATGTGTTTATTTTTCGCTCGTTGTCATTTTTGTGCTTACTGACAGAAGCCTCTGGATTGAAAGCCTTTAGCCTTCGTGTTGCAAAAAGTAGACCGTAGCGCTCCAAAACCAAACCAATTCTTAAGTATTTTAAACTTGATGAAAAGAAATTTAAAATCTTTAAAAGGCTTTACTTAATTATTTATGCTTTTTTAAATAGCAATACAATTTTATTGACTTTAATGTTAATGTTAAATTAAAAAATGTATAAAGTTTCTGAAATTAAATTTAATTTTTAAAGTAATATCATTATAAGTATTTTAAAAATATTATATACTTTTTTCAAATTAGTCACCAATTTAATTGAAAAATATCACTGTGAATTGATACAATTAAGAAAGTATGCATCTTTGAAGAAAATATTTATAATACCTTGAAAATACGAAACCTTCCCCCCCCCCCGAGTTATTTATTAGATAATTATATGCTTTAGATATTTATATGTTTTACGATATTTATATGCTTTATCAAACATTTATTGTAGTTGAACTCTGTGATAATACTAAAAAAATAGCAGTTTTAAAAGCTAAATAGCACTGGTTGATCAACAATCCTTTTAAAGATATATATGTATTTTTATATACTTTACTTCTTCTAAACTAGTAATATTTAAACAAAAGCAAGCATTTACTTACCAAAATATGGTCTTCACAAACCCATAGAGATGATTTATATGATAATTTGGGGTTTAAATTCTCATCCCTTTTCATCGCATTTGTCCCGATTTTACGTGTATGTGGATCTTTGTAAACGCTGAAAAATATCTTCTCATTGCAATTAGTTGCTGTACTTTTACAGAGTGGCACAATATAATATTTATAATATGATTTTTTAATGCCAGACATAGTAAAAAAATTTCTATTATATGCCATACTTTACACAGAAACAAATTTAAAAGTCGCCTTTTAACATGTAAACAGCATAGGCGGTCGGTGTCGACATGAATGATGACGTCGCAAACTCGGCGCAGGAAAAGTATCGTTTTTGAGAGACGTTAAAGAGTCCGCTATGAAACCCATCATAAATCACTCATTAGGCCCCCAAATGAAAGAAAAATAGCTACTGTCCTCCTTACTTTTTTGTCCTCTATCGTTTAAAATCAAAATTAGAAAACTTGAAAATTCCTCATTACGATCGGTAACTCCCATGACAGTCCAGAGTGGGATATCAAGGTCAGACAGGTCGGTTTTTTCGAGACACATTTGAGACGTTATTTCACCGCTGCGTTAATATCCTCCGCTGTTAGACTAAACAAATCTGAATCATAGGGTTTTATTAATATTTTTATATTTTTTATTGTGATATAGAGATGATTTATACTCTCGATTTTATTTTTTAAAAATTTATTCCGGCGGAAAAACGCTGGCAGGAGGCAAAGAGATGAAATCATGTTCGTATTCATTACTAGGAATTACAAACTACGAAAATAAACATTAAAGTAAAAAAATGAGATCCAGGCTTTTTTTTATTATGGTTTAGTGATAGAATAATTCTTTCTTGAATTATTAACAATGAAATAGTACTTTAATTAAATGCAGATACTAATACCAAAATAAAAGTACTAGTGTAATACAATAATGATTATTAAATTTTTCAGGTCCTTTAAAGTACTTTTAAAGCTTAAGGCATTGGTTTTCAATTATTGGCACCCTTGAAGAAACCAGATTTTCCCTGGCATCTGTATAAAACTCCAACAAGTACTTTTTTCAAAACATTCATTAGTTTTTGTGTAGGTTTGGTTAAAAAAAGAGCATTGTAGATTACATGAAAATTTAGCAAACAAATTTTAATAAACAGTAATAATAAAAAGGAATGGGTGAGGCTGTTGATCACAAACCATTTTCTTGAATCATAGAATAAACTGAACGCAAACACTCAACCCTTTTTCTTTTCCCTCATTGATTTTCGCTTGATATTTTGATTAATTCTTTGACAAAAACTGGCCGAATGGTTAGGGTGCTGATTTTCGGTACCGGAGTTCGTGGGTTCGAATCCCATTGTGGCATGGATGTTCATAACCGTTCGGAATCGACTTTAAACAGTAGGTCCTGGTCTCGTTACCACTTGTGTTGCTAAAATGTAGACCGTAGCTCTCCTAGCCAAACCATTACAAAAACAGTATCAAATGGAATAAAGCAAAACCCCTCGAATCTTTAGTATTTAGGAATGGGTATTCATCTGTTATTTCAAAATTACATGTAGCTTCAATAAATCAGTTTATTCCTCAACATTCTCAGATTTGATTTTATCATGTTTTTAAACGATATTTATTCTTTATAAATATACTTATTAGTATTGAAAATGTGAAAAAAATTGGAGTTTAAAAGACTGACATAAAATTATTTCCTAATTAATTTAAACGAGAATTTATTTGACATATGAGGAAATCATCTTACTTGATAAGGTATATTTAGTGGATGGTTATTGAGATGATACTGAAGAACGTCAACTTTGAGAGAGATCAAAGAGATCCCTGTGTTCTATTTAAGTTTCTATGTTATAGAAAACTTCTTTTGTCAATTTATTTTCATCCAGATATTTGAATTCGTAAATGTTCACTTTCGAGAATGGAGATTATAAAAAAATTATTTCAGATTGTTTTATTACGCTGGAGAAATTAAGGATTTTTTTATTTCAATTTAAATATCAGTTTTCATTTATACTTAAGATTTCTGTATGTATATTCACATTTATTCTGTATTTATGCATATGTATGCATATATGTATGTCTCTCTTTATATATATAAATGTGTGTGTTCGGTTTTGAGACAGTAATACACCAATTAAGACCTGCCATAGTAGTTCAAAGCCTCTTGAGGGTATCCTGTCCTGTTTTAAAGTGTTACCATAGTTGGTTAAAGCTCCAAACGAAAAAAGTATAGGTTCAAGAGCAGCCCTAGGATCGGACAAAGCAGACCCCTGTCCGTTATCTCAAATTTTAGAGGCGGGAATTTGTAAAATATTTTTAAATGGGAAAAATTGCATACAAATCTTTTGCAAAATATAATTTTTTATATTTTTTATTCTTGGAATAATTATTTTATATAATTCTTTGTTAGATTTAATTGAAATGCGATAATGTGCAAATAAAATATGTAACATACGAGTTCACATATATAGTTTTTAATGAAGATTGCGTTGCATATCGGTTTGTTGAAACAAATGTGGCTGATGGAGTCTAGGTAAGTATTTTTGTTTTGACAGCTGAAATATTGATTTAAAAATGTAATCAGATTTTTTGCAGGATTAAAAAATTGTTTATTTTGTTATTTGTTTTGAATTAATTTTTTTTCTTTTTTGTTTTTTAATTTAGTTTATAGTTCATGGTGTTTTTTTTTCCTTAGAATTATTTAAGTTTTATAGGTTTGTATCTATCAACCATTTATCTTTTAATAATATTTTTTGATTGTTAAAAGAGATAAATTGTTGATAACTTTTATGAGGAAGCGACAGCAGTGCCTAATCAAGACAAAGTTGGGCCAAGGGCCTTATGATTTATCAGGGACCCGCATCTTAAGTTCATCATAACATTCAATGAATCTGCTCAAATTACAGCAACTTTCTTTACACGATATAACAAGGAAGTTTATAAGTACCACAAAAGTATAAATTTGACTTTTGATTTTTTTATAAATTCCAATAAGAATAAAAACTATCACTAGCGTTTATATAACTTTCAGAGTAAAGTTACATGAAATATTGCTTGAAGAATTAACCAAAGAGATTTTTATATTTTGTTAATTAAATAAATTAAGTTTTAAAAATAAAATATAAAATTTTGGTACCTCAAAATTTAGAGGGAACAGGATAGCAGCATTTTTCAATTTTCTCTATGGCGGCAGAACTTCTAGAGTTGCTCTTGATAGGACAAACAAATTATTTTAATTCTCGAGAATTTCAAGAGAAAAAATGTTTTTCTAACAATAAAAAACTAACACTCCGTATTATCCAGAAATAAATGCTCAAGGAAACATAATGTCACAATTATCTTGATCTTAATTCACCTTATTAAATGCCCTCTCGTTTAACCTTAAAGCTGCAAAATGTACACAATCTTTTCCGTAATCTCAGATCTCATTAAAAGTGAAAAAAAAAGATCGTCTCGTATACATACGGGGGAAAACCCAGTATCTTTTGCACCAAGCGGGCTTGCGAAGAAATTGAAATAAAAGAGTAATTTCGCCTGAATGAATGAGCGCTTGACTTCCTTTCAACTAGAGTGAAGGTAAGAGCTCGGAGGGTGGGGGAATCGGGGCTCAGAAGAAGATCAATAGAGGGTGCACTTTCAAATGAAGGTGACACTGGTATTTAAGGAAGAAACGAAAAGGTGGCTGCTAAATATGGACCTCTAGTTGGAGCATCTGGTATGCCCATCACATTTGAGAGCGCAGTCGAAGGGCAGAGTGGAGAGGGATAGACACATTCTTGCTAGGTGTTAGAGAAATATTCACTTTCACGATGCCAGTATATACATATATATTTTTTTCTTGATACGATCATTAGCATTAGACTATCTTTACAATTAATAAAGCTACAATTACAACTTTTATAAACAAAATAGTTATACTGCTGTATTGTCCTGAAGTGTAAAAGCGACCATTTCCTCCAGTGCATTTTTCTCTTGATCTGTTGCAAATATACAAATTTAGTGATTCATTTTTAAGTCGTAATAATATGAAATATAGAGTTTAAAATATAATTATTATAATTATAAGGATATCATTCCAAAACATTTTCACTAGAAGGAAGTGTACATTTATTAGGTAGTTTCAAATTCTA